>CM074804.1:2052560-2078062 GCA_037447605.1 Zygnema circumcarinatum
CAGGATCCCTACGTCTTCCGCTGCGCGTACCTCTGAATCTCCCGGATCCTGGCTCTATGCTGCAGGCAGACCCACAGGACCAACACAACCCTTCATCAGTTTCAGCACGGACGCGCGAGTGGCCGTACAGCACCTGCAACTAGCTCAGCAGTCTCCTTTTAACCCCACTTATCTTTGTGCTACAACCGACTCTTCCCGCACGAGCCGCCGTAAGAGGCGCTCGCTCCTCTCCTCTTCTTACTGGCTTCGATACGATACGATGCGATACGATACGTACGAAGAAACAGCAACTCTAACATAATACCGCCCGCCTATTGTTATCACGGACACCCTTATATCTTCGCTACCCAATATTTTCGCCCAATATTTGCCGAAACCATGGCGAAAATATTGGGGGGTTCTACTGTACCGTACTGTACCAAAGTCGTACGGTATAGTACGGAGAACGGCCCCGGGCGCTCTCCAGACTGGAGGGCAAACAGTCCGTACAAGGGACTTTTAGAGTTTTAGATTTCAAAATTAGCACGTTCTAATATCTGAGAGTTTTAGAGTTTAGAACACAATTATAATGGCCGTGCGACCATCGATATTGAACTGAGCCCGTCAGAGAGCTTACCGTACGTTCTTACAGCCTTATTGCCGTACATATGTTCTAAAAGTGTTTTATAAAACGGTCTGACTTTTAGAAGTTTTGATTGTGAGTTCTAATACACGACACCGTCGTCCTGCGTTCTCTTCCCTATTCCAGGTCCAGAAGGCGCGGCGGGCCGACGGGCAGTCGGTCGAATGCCAGCTGTGCCCTAACGCGGCCCGCGCGAAAGGCCGGGCAGGGCCAGGCAAAGTTTTCTGAGTTCTGGCAGAGGCAGAGGCAGAGGCCGAGGGCGGAACCCATTTCAAGTCTTATCTTGTGCCCGCACGCTACTCTCTGAGCTCGACAAGGGAGACAGACAGCCGACGCGTTGGAACGGGCATCGTCTCCGTCCCTTCTTCTTGCACTAGCTCCTCGCGAAAAAATGACAGGGATTGAAGATTGCTGCGCTGTCTGCGCGGAGCCTCTGGAATGGGTGGCGTATGGTCTCTGCAATCACCGAGAAGTTTGCTCGACATGCATAGTGCGCCTGCGGTTTGTTTTGAAGGACAACAAATGCTGCATCTGCAAGCAGGAATGTCCGGCTGTTTTTGTTACCAAGGTAACTTTTGCTTCCCGACGCAAATATGGACCACTTCTTACTTTTTTCAAATGATTCAGCTGTTGTTAGATAGGATTCGTTGCTCTAGGTTCTGAACAATATATCAGTGTCATGTTTATTTCTATTTGGATATGGTCTCGTCTCCTCTCTGCGCGTGTACAAATTCGAGGCAGGCTCTGCATATAGCGGTCGTGTAATCATGTTACTGCCGTCTGCGGTATTTGCGAGAGCTATTCGACTGTTAAGTTCGTATGGAATGCCTCGGAGATTGGAGGTTTTCAGTGGTCATCATTGGGCTGTCGGCGCCCGTGCATCAGCGTCTGTATCATGATGTGGAAGAGAAATGGCACAATTTCTTCGCATGAGTCAACTGGATGCATTACCTGCATAGCTTACAGACATACAATCTTTTTTTTTCCAAGCTAACTTACCTTTGTCACTGCAAATGGTTTTTAGAAACAAAAAAATAATTGTTTTTTTTTTAATTGTGGATTATCTTGTGTTCCAATTATCCAGGCTTTGGGTGATTATACGAAGCAAGCTGGTGACTTTTCCAAGCTGTCAACGCGACTGGTGCGAAAGGGAGAAGGTGACCTTTGGTATGATCCAGCAGTGGAAGCATATTTCGATGATAAGGACCACTTTAAGACCATTCAAGCGATGAATCGCCTTTCATGCGTCATGTGTGATAAAATGGATCAGCAACAGCCACTGAGTTTGTCCAGAGGATTTGTGCCACGAGGCTTTACCTTTGGCAGTCTTGGTGCTCTGAAAAAGCACTATGATCTGGCGCACAAGCTCTCCATGTGTAGCTTGTGCCTCGAAGGCCGTAAGGTCAGTGCATCATCGGCCTTTAGCAAAATTTTGACGCATGCGACGGGGGACGGGGGACGGGGGAGGGGGAAGGGAATGGGTTGCACATGTGTGAAGTTAGCCCGTATCCTTTTCAAAAAATCCGCTTACAAGCAGTTTTTGGGGGCTATTTTAAGCTTTTTAATCCTTTTACAATATGAATAAGGACCTGCACTATTAGATTGCCTGCGTTGCTGAACCTCATCAATCATGACTTATGTCCGAAAGTCAGTTTCACACCGGTAGTTGCGTTCCTGATTCTCAACCACATTGAACGCAACCACAAAATTCGTACTTAGAAAATTCGTACGTCGTACGCCATCTCCTTAGGAATTGCTCACTCCGGCTCATCAGCAGATGACTTTGCTGAAATATCCAAGCTAAGGGTCAATACAATTATGATAATTATAGTCTTGTTTTAGTTCCTACTATATTTCCAGTTGGCCTTGAGGATATTGATACTGTGGACAGGTCATGCACCGATTCTGTAGAGACATGACGGTTCATGAAGTCCCACTGTTTTCTATGTGTTCTGCAAACTGCTGCCTATGAAGCGGAGTATGAAGCAAGAATATCAAGTTTATCTTTGTTCACATGTGTAGTTAAAAATTAGAAAATGACAATGTGATTGTGACAATGTAATTTACTGCCAACAGGTCTTTGTGTCTGAGCAAAAATTATACCCCCCAGCACAACTGGAGAGGCATTCTGCCTCTGGAGATTCAGTGGTGGACGGGACAGATGAAGAAAGAGGTGGTTTCAAGGGCCATCCCTTATGCCAGTTTTGTCAGAAAAGATTTTACGGAGATAATGAACTCTACCAGCACATGACACAGGAGCATTACACATGCTTTCTTTGCCAGAGGTAGGTCTCTCTCTCGCTCTCTCTCCCCCCATATGTACCTGCCTTCCATCCGTAAATATCTGGCATGTTTAGTCCTTTCGATTCCGCTACGAATAGGATTTTTTGTCTTGGTCGCGGAGCCACCATCTTATCTACGTTGCGTTGTTCTACTTCAATTCATTCCCGACAAACTGAGTAGATCACTTACATTCTTTTATCGTTCATGTTTCATGTCTTTGTGTCGTTCGTTAACTTTGAAGTTCGAGTGTGCGCTGCAGAGCTAGACCTGGGAGCTATGATTTCTTCCACAACTATAATGACTTAGAGGTATGACTGCAGCTTCACCTTTGATGTTTTCGCAGAACTTTCGATGGAGGCTTCAAGTTGGTGTCTGATTTTTTTTCTTGACAATCGCATCTTGTAAAGGTTAATGGCCTTGGAATGATCGGAGGTTGCTTAACCATGCCATTCTCCTACAAAATTTCGACCTGCCATTTTCGTGCAAGCACTTTTGCTGTCATAAGTGCATCGGGATAGGTTGGAAGCTTGTGATTTTGCAACCAGTCGCTTTGCTAAACGGATTGATTGGAAGTTATTCGTTCGTGGGTGATTTTTATTGGCATGTTGCAGACGCACTTTCGAGGAGAACATTTTCTTTGCGAAGATCAAGGATGCCTGGAGAGAAAATTTGTCGTATTTTCCTCGGAACAAGATTTGAAGGTCAGTGTACAGGAGTTTTTCTGGTAAGTATTGATGTTTTGTAAAGCGTATGAAGTATGTGGCTTACTATTCTGTCACTTTGAGGGTTTCTTGTGACGAAATCGAGGCAGACCTCTGAGCGAGAGCAGAGACTGAATGGACTTTCGCCACCATGTTTTTGTGCGGTTGCCAGCGGCATAATGCGCAACATCATGGAGGAAACATGTCCCGAGCAGAACGAAACCGCGCATTACAAGTGAGTTTGTCAGTCATCACTCTTCTGATTCGCAAGGCAGTATTACTGTCCTGTCTGAAGTGCGCTAGTCTTATTGTTTTTCATTATGATCTCCTGGGTCTCCTTCGTCATGTGAGCTGCATTATAATTGTCAAAGAGTACTGGCTCATTTCCTTGTTGTCCTTGCTTGGTTTCCTTGCTGCAGATTCCTGCAACCCAACTCTTTGACTTCTCTCGACGTCCCACTCAGGAGGGCAACAGCGCTGACAACAGCTCGCATCGACGAATTCCGAGAGGCCGACAACCAGGGGAACCAGGAGTTTTGGTTGTTCCTCAGTCAGAAAGGATGAATGCAACAATGAGAGCAAGTATTGAGAGTGCAGCTTTGGAAAACGCCATGCGGGAATCCGTTGCTTTGGCAGAGAGCACAGAGGCGCAGAGAGTTCGAGCAAATCGTTTGGAGGCAGAGAGATGGCGGCGGCAGAACGGTACTGCCAATTCTGACAGGCCATCGGCTGTCCCGCTCACCGAAGCTTTTCCCACTCTGCCGGGGCAGGATGGCCAGCAGTTGTCTGCAGCTCCCTCTGGCCAATATTTGAATAATAGACAGCCAGGGTCAACATCACTCATAGAGGAATATTTTCCACCACTACCTGTGACCTCAAGGAATGCGAAAAAGCGAGCAAATCCGAAGGGGGTTACAAGCAGAACAAGCATGGCAAGTCTTTTGGGAGGTGGGCAATCTCTTGCTGCAGTGGGAAACACTAGTCTGAGATTGCAACCTGGACCCTCTTCCGGAATAAGTTTAGGAGGAGGTAGCGGCGCTGCTAAACCTTGGTCGGGAGTTGCAGGGCCGTCTTCAAGGCCAGTCCAGAATCTGCCTCATGTCAGTTCATCTCCTCTTCTTGGATCACCGGCAGGTGGTGGTGGGCCGCTGCCTGGCCGGGATGTAACTGGAAACAGCAGTTCAAGCGCTGGAGTCACAAATGGAATAGCTGCTGGACTTAGCATGGAGGAGCTAAAATCAGCAAACAAGGCGCTGATAGAGAAGATCAGGGAAGGGCTAGGGGGGAATGAGCAGCAGTTTGCAGATTTTAAGGATGCGTCTGGACGGTTTCGACGGGGCGACCTTTCTTCGACATCATATTACTTGGAAATAGCGCGCTTAGGTTTGTCGTACGTGGTTCCTGAATTGGCACGTCTTTGTCCAGACCCTCAGAAGAGGGAGGAACTTCTTGCGGCTCATGCACAAGGAATTCTTACAAATGAACCTCCAAAATCTGCTGCGGCTGCCCATCCGGGGGGAAGCAGCGCTCTCGGCGGCTCTGTGGGCCCCTCGCGGACAGTGGCAGCCCAGCCTCCGCGCGATAGGAGTGCAGTAAGGAAGGGGAAGGTAGCCATGGATTCAGTTGCGTCAAGTAGTGCGAGAGCAAGGGGAAGTGTCCTCGACGTCAATGAGCTGTCTAATATGTCAAGTGATGGCTTTAGGAGGATAAGAATTGGCAAGGGAGCGGTGCTGGGCAACGAAAGCCGTCTACTTACCCCACTAGGGGCGAGCAGCTCCTCTTCCATCCACGAGTCAGCCTCAGCACCGGATCTTTTGGCGCAGCAATTTCAAGGGTTGTCCGTAGCACCCGTGTCCGGGCAACGGATAACCAATGCAGGAGGCCCCATGAATGACGACGTCTGGACTTGTCCAGTTTGCACCTTGAATAATACTGGCAACGATTGGTGTGCTGCATGTGAGTCCGGGAGACCTGGGACAGGTTTGCTGCGAGCTTCAGAGGATAGCGGATCACTTCGGTCAAGAGAAAGAAGAAGAAAAAGGTAGGGAAATTTCAGCGGGTGAAGCGCAGCCACGCGCTGTTCACTGCTGAGACTCCAGAACCGTCTTCTCCTAAGCCTTGGGAAAGCAGTGCGTCCGCAAGCAGTGGACCTACCCGAGGTGCTTGGATAAAATCTGGAGGCTGATGGCCATGGCTCAACGTGACGACCTTGTCTCTTCCGCTTGGGGATGGCCCAACTGATGCTTCCGGATGAGTATGGACAGTCATTTAGTATGTCGTATAGATTCAAGGCCACTCAACGAAGGCATTGTGAATGTTGTTCGCCTCACAATAATGTTGAGGCGTTCAATCAATGTCACTTTGTATTCGCTTCACACGTTATTGATGAAGTAACCGCCCTTCTTGTTCCTCAGTTTGTCGTAAGCCTTTCTTCCTTGAGTCAACGTTTATAATCTTGTGGCATCTTTGCAGCTGGGTCTGCCGTGGTCCACGACTGCTCAGAGCAACGCCCTTCGTTCATTTTCCTCGGCTCCCCAATGCTTCACAGACGAGGTCATGACATGTCTCCGCCGGTGCACGGCACTTGAAGGGGCTGATCAGGACAACAAGTTTGTGGCAGCCGCCTTTTATGCTTGTCGTGTACTGAAACGCTCTGGGTTTGTGCAGCCAACCGAGGCATGCTGGAGGCTCAAGGTGTGTTGCAAGGTGTCAGACGTGCAAAAGCTCAGGTCAGCTCCATGATGACTGTGTGGTATTGTTGTGAGTCGCTCCCCAGCATTGAGTCGTCGGCAACCTAAACAAAGCAGTGACCTCGAAGCATCAATGACTTAGGGTCTGTACAGCATCAGCATGAAAGTGTTTGATAGGCTCTTTGTCAGGCTCCTTTTCATCGGAAACGGAGATGGAAAAAATCTAATATGTTTCGTTAACGTTCTATTACCAATTATGATACTTTGCGCGATGACTCGTGAAGCCTCTGCATACTTTAATGTTCTCCCTCTCTGTTCACAACTATTGCGAGCATATTTGCAGCCGTTTCCCCACAACTGCAAAATTAGCATCAGAAGTTCTGTAGTAGTGGCGTCGCTCCTGAAATTGATACGCAACAGTTGTTAGTCTACCTCAACTTTTGCGTTGATCTAGCATTAGCTCTACGATATCAGAGCATGGCTCTCAGCACGCTTCAGTAAGCTTGGTCTAGACAGGGTTTGCTGTTCCCGGTCGAGTTTTATGTTTGTTTGATATTGTTCAGTAACTAATGCTAGAATTGAACAGCCGACGACTTTGCTCATACAAAAGAGAGGAAAAAAAAAACATATATATATATATATATGTTTTTATATTTATAATATATATGTTATTATGTTTTATGTTATTTTGTTTTATGTTATTTATATATGCGATTCTACCACGACGCACCTGCGCTCACCCACCCACCCACCCGGAGGTGCACCACGCAAGGTAAGGGAGTAAGGTGCCATCAAATAAACTATAACACATTTAATGTGCTATTCGCAGTTTCACATAATAATGCACGAGACAACGACAAGCCCAGCCGCCAAGTGATGGGTGCATATCGGATGGGCCTTTTCGATACGATATATCGCTCACGCCACTGCGCGCACACGGCTCTGACTTCCGATCGCTTCGCGCACCCCTCGATGGCGCCCGGCCGTACGGCTCGATTTTGGGACATACGGACATGCCACGTGGCAGTGGAGTTCTGCAAGCCAGACCTGCTGCGGCGCCTGCCAGCTGGCAAGATGGCCACGCGATGGGACCACCGCCGGCCACGTGGCAGGCCGTACGGGCTCCATCGCCCCTGCTGACATGGCGCGCTCTCCCGGTTCCCGGGGGCGCTGCGTCGGTCAGTGGCAAAACTGGCGGTAGATCTCCCCGCTTCGTGGTGGATCCTGGCCCGTTGATCCACCGCGGCCTCGTTGATCTCGCCAGTCTGCTGGGGAAGTCTGTGGCGGCGTCTCCTCGGTTCCTGCTCTCCCTCCCATTCTCTCTGGCCTGCCCAGCCGGGCTCAGTCTTGCCATGGCGCCCTGCTCGCCGCCTGCCCGCTGCGCGCGGCTGCCGTGAGCAGAGGGTGGTGCTTGCTTTCAGTGGCCGAGCGAGCTGCTGCGGAACAGAGTGCGGCTCTGCTGGTCTGTCCTGCACTGCCTCGTGCTGTGGTGAGGCTCTCCGCCGCGCGCCTCGCTCTGAAAGGCGTCTTGCATCATTCATTAGTGGGATTCTGGCCTGGGTAAGCAGGGATTATTACTGGTGACTTGCAAGATGTGATTCGGACAGAGCTTTATCCAGCGTATGCGTGTTTCGTTCCTCTTTCCTTGAGTTTCTGGCGCGTTTTCTTGTAGCTTCACTTCTTTTGAAAAAGGCGGCCAAGCGACTTCTTTTGATGCCCGTCGCGAGCTTGACAGTGCTTGCACTACTTTACAAGAAAGGCACTACGGTAGTGTTGCTCTTATAAAGAACTTGGTCGCGAAATTTCCAATGGCGGCTCTGTTAGGTTCCACTTCATATACCAGTTTCTTGAATCAGTACGTTATGTATTGCGAAAGCGGTTTGGTAACCTGTTCTTACGATAGTGCTTCTTCTGTTCGTGGAAGCAGGATTCCATAGTGCGCATTGCCTTTCTCTGTAGCATCGCTATGTGTGCGGTTGCATTGCGGCATTCTGGCTGTCCTGATGAAGGCACCTTTAGCAGCCGGCGCCTTTTCCCTCCCTTTCAGTGGCCTTCTTCACGTTTAGTTCCCATGATTAGTCTTTGGTTTGAGCAGCGGAAGTTTTTCGCAGCCCTTCGCAGTTCTACCATTTTCTGGACGCGCTGGATTCAAAAACGAGCGAGGAACATTAGCACCTATTCTCGTAACTTATTGCTGTTAAATATAGTGAGAAAGAATCAGGAAACGCTTGATCAAATTTAGTCTTCGAACGATGAAATTGCTCCTCATTCGATAAGAATTTCTTACTCGGAAACTCTTTTGAGGGTTTTTATGTATTTGCCCGTTGATACTTTTTATTAAGAACATTTTTCGTGGTTGTGAAATGAGTTCTTGGATTGCATTTGTGCAGCTTTTGTAGAACTTTTTTTCCCAAATGCCAGTAAGAATTCCTTCACGCACACTCGATGGGAATATGACCTCAGGGGGTAAAGGGAATGGCTTGGGCAGCTCACTTATCCTCCCGAGTCTTTGCGGATGCAGAGCTGCCAGCTTATGGAGTCTGTCGACCCTTTTCCTCATCTCTTCATCGTTCCTTCGCCTTCATATACAAGTATATAAATATATTTTGCAGAAGTTGTCCTCTGCCTTGCTGAGGCCATCTAAGTCGAGAACGGAGGCGAGCAAATGACAGCGTCTGGCAAGGCGGCCATGGTCATGGCCAGCCGCTGCTGGCAGGTGCTGCAGCACCGCCGTGCCACCCTGCAGCACCTCTGCCACATGGTATCGGCTTCTCCTGCTACATGTGGAGGAGGAGAGTGGAGGCTTCAGGAGGGTGGAGCCTTTGCTGCTGAACGTGAGGACCGACTTGGGGCCGGCTGTGACGAGGTAGACCATAGGAGACAGTGGATGGCTGCACATGTCCGGAGATATTCCACTGCAATTGCAGGTGGGTGGGGAGGTCTCATCCCGTCCAACGTCAGAAAGTCCTTGAACTTAATAGTCCAGTTCAGTCCTTCCTTTTTTTCCCATTTAGAGCGTCCTGGGTTTTAGGTGCGCTTTTGTTTATATGATGGCCAACTCTGGCTGAATGGGATTTGTTTGTAACATTCCTGAGAGACTGTTTTCTTCTGCAAATAATGCGTGGAGCAGATGAAGGAATCCCTGACGAGCACGAAATATTCCGGTCTGGTCCGATGGCAGCCTATCAGAGGCACATTGCCGAGGGTACTCTGGTCGCAGGAGACGCGCATCAGGTGCTGCAGCATGTGCATGCTCACGGCTCACTTTCAGAACTGCAAGCAAAAGTTTTCCCTTGGGCGTCCACCCCTGCTCTGCATACACATTCGTTGTATGCCCCTGGACGGACCTGAACAGGCCGTTAGAGCCGCTGTGCTTGTGACGTGGGTGCAGGAGATGGCGCTGGCGGCACTCCAGGCACTCTATGACGTGCTCATTGGCGCTGCAGCAGACGGACATTTCGCGCCCGCCAGGTGCTGCGCCACCCTGCCTGCTTTTGATAGGACCGTGGAGTCGGACAGGGCTGTTGGGTGTGGGGGCGGCCCTCACGCTGAAGCAACGCTCAGGGGAGGGATGGGAGATGTGGGGCAGGCAGCAGAATAGGAGCCTGTGGGCGCGATGGTTGCCGAAGCCGCAGGCTGCATCGGTGCGAGGGCTCTACCTGTGGGGGGGCGTGGGCACTGGCAAGACCATGCTGATGGACATGTTCTACCACGAGCTGTGAGGCTCCCTCCTGCCTTCCTGCCTTCTCCCTGCCACGCGCATTATGCGCAGATGTCCGTATCTCACATTTGGGCGCTGATGGAATGGCAGGCCTGCCTGGCTCCCGAAGAAACGAATCCACTTTCATGACTTCATGCTTACAGTGCAAGGACGGCTACAGGTGTTTCCCGATCCTTGGCCCACTTCCATCGGCAGGTTGTTGCAAGTAATTGTTCCGTGTCGGATACTAGTACTTGTACTAGTCATCTGCAAGTTGATTAAATTCGTGGAGATTCTTCTTTAAGCAGCAGCTCCGTTTATGAGAACTTTGTAGTGGACCAGTCGTTTCCCTTCTCCTCGTCAAGGAAAACGTCAACTTTGCTCTGGTGGTTCTGCATGCCCGTGGGCTCATGAAAACCACCTGAGAGACAATTGAGGTGTGATGTACGCAGATGCACAGGAGAGTAGCAGACCCGCTGGCTTCTGTGGCCGAAGAGCTGAGCGCAGAGGCAACAATTCTGTGCCTTGATGAATTCATGGTGAGGCCTACCTGCCCGCAAATGCTATCTACCTGCCTGAATGCGGCTAAAGACGGGATCCGAGTCGTCCCTCCTCCGTTGATGTCGAGGACTATGATGGGTTCATAGGTGCTGACTCCTCTCTGGTGGATGTTCAGGTGACAGATGTTGCGGACGCAATGGTCCTTCACCGCCTCTTTGGACATCTGATGGCTAAAGGCGTGGTGAGAGCCATGCTGTCCTCTTGTTCACTTCTCTCTCCCAGCTCGCTTCGTGCTTTCCCTGCTGAGAGGTGCTCAGTGTCCTCATACGCACAAAAGGTTCGCTCCGTTTGTCAGTGTAAATCTGGACTTCGCTTGCGGGGATGCGTTCTTCCTCTGATTTAATTTGAGTTGACAGGTGCTAGTCTCAACCTCCAATCGGCCACCAGATCGATTGTATGAAAACGGCCTGCAGCGTGACCTCTTTCTTCCATTCATCGCGATGCTAAAGGTGAGGGAAGGGTGTAGGCGTGCAGACTGCATTATGTTCGCCCTGTTGAGGAGGCAGGATGCGGTCCCCTGGACTCTTGGCATAGGTCTTCAATGTGTTCCTGGGAGGTTGCTGAAAGTAGCGTATGCGTCGGTCTGCATTTTGAGTTCCATATTTTTATTGCGTAGTCTCCTATTGCGAAGTAGGGCTTGCTGTACACTTTACCGATGATTAACGCAGATTCCTCATATTATTTACATCGGTGAGTATCAAACATGGGGAAGTGTAGACATTGTCTTGACACATTCTGTATTTGCCATACTGCTCCTTCTGGGGTTCCTGCAGAGCCGTTGCGTCGTGCATGAAATTGGATCACCCACAGACTATCGCCGGCTGACTGCTGTGAGTACCAAGCTACAGAAGGGCTGGCCATTGTTACTGAGATTGCCTGACCCGTTGGACTTAACTTTTTTCAATGGAAGGTCTGGATTGGGATTGGCAGTTTCTGTTGAAGGATCTAGAGTCATTTCATCAACGGTGTCCACTGTACTTTGCAAAAGAGGCGCTGAAAGGTGGGTATTGCTCTGGTAATGCTCTGCTGTGGTGGGCTGCAGGTTCAGCGGGGCTTTTACTTCACAGGAGAGGACGCCTCAGGTTTACTGCGCGAGAAGTTTCACATGTTGACAGAGGGATTATCTGAGAAGGAGAAGTTTGTGGAGGTGGTTATGGGCCGCCGCCTGCATGTGAGACCGGAGCTCCTTTGGGATTGGGGAAGCGTACTGCCTATTTTCTGAGTGGATCAAGTTAAATGGGTGTTCTCGCTCTCACAATTTCCGGAGGTTACCCTGCAGGTTCCTTCCGCAGCTCAAGGCATCGCCTATTTTACCTTCTACGAACTTTGCGAGACACCGACTGGAGCAGCAGACTACATTGCACTTGCAAGTATGTCTCCGGGGTCTCAGAGCTGCAACTGGTCGCGACCTCTCTGTTGTTGCAAGAAATACAGGTCGTGAACAGGTGTCAGCTTCTGCAGGCTTGCTTCTCCTTCTTCTGGTGTCTTTTATTGTTATAACTTTGTAGGTCATTTAAACAGCTATGAATTCTATCACTTAACTGGTCTTTAGAAAAGCTTGCCTCTGGACTTTTGGCCTAAAGCCTTTCGTCCGCAAATCATTGTGGTACCTTTGCTAGCTTTTAACGAAAGAATTTATTTATTATGCGAACTGCCTGTGTGTGTAATGGGGACTCCGCGCAGAGCATTTCCACACAGTGGCGCTGGATGAAATACCAAAGTTTGGCTCCTCCAACATTTCCGCTGCACACCGCTTTGTAACCCTTGTGGATGTGAGTCGGCGTTCTCTGTTTTGTGGTCAGGAAAGCTCCAGTAAGCATGCTGTTAGGTAGTTCAAAGAATTCGCAGGTAATGTACCCATGCATTAATAAGTACTATTTTTTTCGAATGCCCTCATGCCCACAAATATCATATTATTCTTGAGCTTTTCTCTGTGATATTCAATAAACAGAACTTTGGCCACTCCCAGTTGGTTGCTTACGGAGTTTTGCTCTGAAGACGTTTGTGCAGGTTATGTATGAGCACAAGGTCCGCCTTATATGTGCAGCAGAAGCTCTTCCTGTAGAACTCTTTGAGAAGGTTGTGACAATCGCAGACGCGCCAAGAAGGACGTCGTCGAGATCTGGTCGTAGTGATGAGGTGGATCTGGCGGTCGACAATGAGCTGGGCTTCGCCAAGGAGCGCACCATCAGCCGGTGAGTGGCAGGGCGGATGCCAGGGTGTTGCAGGGCACTTTATGCTGACGTGGGGAGTCTCAGCTCTACTGTTGCATTCTCGACATGTGAGCATGTGGCAAAGGAACAGAGGAAACAGAGAACTGAGAAAAGAGAAAATAGAAAATAGGCTGCAGTCCAGAAGCTGGCGTTCTCACAGCGGAGTAATGGGTTCCCGAGCACAGAAGGTGGAGGGGTCCAGCAGATTAGACGTGCATGCAGGGATGTTTTGGCAAACGAGCGCAGGCGGGTTGGGGCAGAGCTGTGTGCAGGCGTGCTTGCAGTGCTGAAGCAGAGGGCGTGCAACGGGTGCAGGCTGACGGAGATGCAGAGTAGCGAATACGAGGAATATCACGCGGCCCATAGCCGGCGGGTGAATGACCTTGTTCAGGAGGAAGGTCCGTTTCTACAAGCGGTCTGACAAGGCGACTATTTTTGTGGTGGCGTCAGCTATCTCATCCTCCTGTACGACAGAATAGTACATGTCGGGATCGGTACTGTAGTAACAATCCGTACGTAATTGGGGTTAGGGAGTGGAAGCCTGAAAGGTCGTTCCGACGGTACGACATCGTACACATGCTGTGGTTGGAACTATTTACCATTTTACGACTGGAAAAAAAGGAAAAAAATGAAGGAAGGAAGTAAAGGATGTGGCATTGATTTCAGGATGGCGATGCCATCAAATGTACTATGGCTGCCGTTTTACAGTATATTCGAAGTACGTTGTACACTGTACTTCGAGTCGTACAGATGGATTGTGCAAGCAGGATAGCTCGCGGTTTTAACCTTCCTGATATTTTGCCGCTTCGCACATAGTTCCTGCCGTACATAGGATTGTTTTAGTAACAGCTGGCTGAGAGGAAGGAAGAGACACATACTTGAGGAGAATCAGAGTTCTCCTCGCGCCGTATACTCTTATCAACTGGCTCCGGCAGCATTAAAAAATCATTATTGTCAAAGGACCACTAACATGTGATGCCTTCTAGGATACAACTGAACGAGGGTTCCTCTTGGCCTTGTAGACCCCTACTTAGTGTACGTTTGGATGGCTATAAGTGATCCTACCGGTCGAAGAGGATGAAGTCGTCTGCTGTTCGCTGTTGCAGATTTAACTGGCCAGAGTCGCCCCGTGAGGGTGTCTGAGGATGTCTGCTGCGCCACAGGAAGTCGGTGTCACTTGTTGGAGGCTGGGACCGATGAAATGAGTGTTGTGGTTTCGGCATCACTCTGCCTCAGTAGCCTGCCAGGAAACACCGAGTTCCAACCTTGGGCGGACAGCGGCTGGAACGGCTCTTTAATCGCACCATGTCGTGCCTGTTGTCAGAGCTGGCTGTCAACTCACGTGATATGGCAATTGCTGTTACACCAGTCTCAGCGGCGAATGGTTTTTTTCGACTTCATTCTACAATACCGTATTCAGTTTGTGAAATCCGAAAGAGCTAGAAAATTGCACAGTGGCTTGGAAATTCTGGAGTTCCTTCAAAAACATGCTAATCTTGAAAATACAAGTCAACGCAATGTGGTGCATCCGAACGGCAGCCACAACATAGCGCATGGGCTCCATTTCCCGCAGGAGCTCTCGGCGGCAGGGGCACCTGCCACAGCCACCGAGCCGAGCTGGTTGACCTCTCCAGCTAAACACCAGTACCACTAGCAATAAATCGATATAAGGTTAAGAAAAGGTACAGCCGGCGGTACAGATGAAGCTCCACTCTGCCCAGGAGACTCCAATCCTACGCCTCCCCCCCACCCCCCACTCTGCTACGCTGCCTCCAGTGTCAATCAACCCATTCTTCCAGCGACGCCAGTGCCACCAGAAAACCCCACATGATTGGAAGGGCGTCACCAGGGTCGATAAAACCCACCACTTACACTTTCCGATCAAGCAGGGGTCCAACCGAGGGTACAGTCAAATCCTAGTCATGTCATCCCCAACAAGCCATCCTCGCTTCCTGTACACAGGGGCCTCACAATCATCATCATCATCATCATCACGAAGCTCGCCACTCCTTGATGGTCATGTCAAGGCTGGACGACCAGAGCGCGCCATCCTCGGCAACGGCGAGCGCTACTACCTCGTCGTCATGCTCCAAAAGGGTGAAGACACATTTTTCGTCGCTCCAGGCTCGGATGGTGCCGTCGTCGTGGCCCGACCAGAGGAGGCCCGTGGGACCCATCACCATGGCCCGCAACGAAATGTCAATGTGCGACTCTATGCTGAACTTGCAAGTCACATTGTCCCAGCCCTTGATGAGACCGCGCAACCCCGCTGACCAGAGGATGCCGTCGTGCCCTGCAGCCAGCGCCCTTACGGGACCCATTCCGGCATCGATCGACTTGACACAGCCCCTGCCCTGCCGCCAAGCTTTGATGGTCCCATCCTGACTTCCGGACCATGTCAAGCCATCCACCCCCTTCGCCAGCGCTTCTACGCTCCCAGTGTGTACACGGAAAGTGGTAAGGCTTTGGCAGACAGCCATTCTTGGCTGATGACGCCACGTCTCTATGCTTGCACCATGCCCCGACCAGACAGTCCCATCCGAATCTGCCAGAAGAACAGAGATCTTTTCATTGACACAACTAATTGCAACTTGTTCTAAGTTCAGTGCCTGCTCGTCCCAATGCCACTTTGTGATGTAACCTTTGTCGCAACCAGACCAGAGAGACCCATCTGAGGCAGTGGCCAGTGCGCATATGCGGCCCCTGTGTTCAGTGTCTGCGGAGGCAGCCATGAGCTCTTGTCCGCGGCAGCCGCTGATCGCTGCCCCCCACCCTGCCCAGAGCATGCCCTCCTGCGCCGCCACCATGCACATGGCCGCCTCCTCGGGGGGAGCGGCCCCATTAGCGTAATCGGCGCTAAACAACGACATTTCTAGGGTGTGGATGCACACAGGCCGACCCGTTCGGCGAGAGCTGCAGTCATGCAAAACAGAGTTTTAAGTGACACACAGGAAAAAAAAGAATGCGCCTCTTGCCAATACGAGACTCGATTAGGCTTTCAAAACTCATCAGAGGAGACCCCAAATGCAAATGCAGAAATTACGGTATCACCGACATTCAACTTGTATGGAAAATCTGCGTGCTCGAGTAATGCGACGTAACTGTACGTTTGCATGAAATCGTATGACTAACCCTTAGGAGCATGAGAGGCTACAGAAAGATAAAGGCCACGTGCCCATGTGACGGGTGGGGAGCCATGGCTGCTCAGGTTACATCAATATTTTGCCCCCCTCCCAACTCTTTAGCCAATCAATTCTCTAAATCACGAAATTTGAGAAGACGCAAAACAAAAAAAAAAAAAGGGGGGGGTGCATCTGACAATCACCCCAAAGGCCTCTGACGCATGCAGTCGTCAATAGGAAGCAGGACTTCCTTTTGCAAAAGAAAGACAAATTTGCAAGAGTGTCCTTATCAGTCTGCCCAACTTACACGGATGATCGCTGCCCGCCGTGAGCCTTCACCTGCTCATTGGTCACAAAAGAGAGGGGGGAGGCAGACTGGGTCAGTGGCAACGCTGCACTGCCAGTGTTGCTTATGCTGATGGGTTATGTACTGACAGTTGTGCTGAGCATTGGATTGAGAGACAGAGCTTCCCAGAAAAGAAATTTTGATTGAACTCCAGGGCCAACACAAATGCAAGGATTGCACATAAAGGTGGCATGGTGAGACTAAGGCTTAGTGTCCAAGACTTGATTCAGGTCACGTACAGAATAACATACACTATGCTATTAGAAACGAAACAAGTCAGTCAGCAAAGTCAGTTCAACCATCTTAAACCTTTGGGCCATAGCTCTTTATCTCTAAGAGTGTGAGCACCATCATTCTCATGCACCAACTGTCTCCTCCTGAACATATGAAGCTGACTCTGAAGACCAGTCCAGGAAGTAGATCCGACCTCAGCAGCAATGGCCTGTTGGATGTACTTGAGCCAGCTCTGTGCCTCGTCGTCCTGCTCCGCTCCCATCTGCAGCAGCATCGCCCCTCCCCACCCATTCGTGCTGACTCAGCTGAGCCCCTGAATGCAGCTTGAAGCTGCCGTTTAAGGGTTGGTCCATGATAGTATCCACAGCTCTAAATTCAATTTCAGCAGTCAAATTTGCGCTTCCAACAAGCTCAATACATTCTATGTGCGCTTACCAGCAAAGGCCAATGGCTCTGCCCGTGAAGACTGAAGCAGTGCAGCTTCTGAATCCCTCATCAGGTTGAAATGTATGCAACAGAAGGGGATTAAGACAAAGCAATCTGTTAGAATTCAGCCAAAGTTGGAACAGCAACGCCTGCAGCAGCAGCAGCAGCAGCATGCTTGTGGCAGGCAGGGGCAGAACCTTGCCTTGCCGTTATAGGTCGCTGTGCCCTTCTCAACAATGCGGCTATAGCTGTTAAGAACGTACTCCTTCTCGGGCACCTGCTGACCAGCACAGTCCGGAGCCCATCATCATTCGTACAACAACGAGGGTAGTGCAAACGGGCAGCCTAAAGGACATAGTAACAGGCACTGCAATAAGGGGCAACAATGTCAATTGCAGGATGTTAGCGAATCCCAGCACTTGCACACACACGAGCCACCACCTGCGGCCCTGCACCCCCAGTGACTGGCAAGGCCGAACAGCTCCTGCTCTCATTCAAACGTCTTGCAGTCAGTGAGTCAGACAGCGCAGTGGCTTTGACCTAAAAATCTGCTTTTTATGCACCCGATTGGGCCACATGCTCACCCAATGCAAAACCAAAAGCGGGAGGCAATGGGCTCAAGCGAACACGCTTAGCTCAGAGCAGAAGGGAGATTCACTGCACCTCATTGCCAGCCACCATTGGCAGGCCCTTATAGCAGCCAAGTCTTGCAGGGTTGGAGTTGAGTGCGATGAATCTCTTCTCCCATAGCAGACTGAGACCAGAACGACGCGAGCGCAGCAGCCACCCCCACTTGCGCGCCCATAGGAGCCCCATGGTAGGGTCGACCATAGAAGGGCTCTCAGCCCTGCTTTCCCCCCATACCCAAACACTATGGCTCAGCTGCAGCTCCATATGTGAGAGCAGCAACGGGGGACCCTGCAGCATGCCCTGATGGCGCATGTTTCAGTCTGGCAAGAACATCACCTACGGGAGACTTCATCTTCCAGACTATTTTCTCGCATCAAGTCGTGACGTCGCAGACTTTTCTACCTGGGCTAAAGAATGGAAGGAGCAATACGAAGGTTCCGAGTTACTATTGCTGACACTGCATGTAAGGAGGTGTCCGATGAGGTGCTTGAGTGAACAACGCGGCAAAAAGAGAATATGCAATAGGAAACAAATGCAAAATGACAGCGTACTGACAGAGTCTACTGGAACCAATTCCGAGTTGGAAAGTAAATGAAGATCAGCACATGTATAGGAAGTGGAGGCAGCAATGCAGGGCATGGGCTTACTTTGGGCTCGCGGCGGGTGGGCTCGACCAAGGAGACTCTGCCGCCGGCTTTATTGAAAGCGATTGCACGGCTCGATCCTCCTCCCCACCCAACACTTGGCCTTGTCCTTCCTCATCTCCTCCGTTTGCGGTGCTTCCAGATATCTGAGCTTCTACGGGACCCCTCCCCTGCCAAAGAAAGAAAGCATTGGTCGCTTAGGGGGACCTCTCTGAATTTCAGCGAAAAGGGGCGTAGGCAGCTTGAGGATGAACGATCACCAGAGGGAGGACAGGCGCGGGATGCATGGCATGCGGAAAGAAGAAAGCCAAAAGCACAGTAAATAAGGGGCTGAATAGGCAAGGGAAAGTAGCTGGAAAAAGTGCTCCTCTCCAGAACCCAGAGGTTTTCTTAGTGGGGGTCAACACTCTCTTTCACAAGTATGGAGAGGGAACAAAGTTTAATGTGTACCAGAGTCGGAGGAGGACGAGAAGCAGGAAATGCGCGAGCAACAATTGTTCTCGTGCCAAGGACTAGAGAGCAAAATGTCACAACGAATTCACAGTATTTGATAGCAAGATATGTTTAGAGAAAGGGTTGGAAGGAAGCATAGGGAGGTAAGAAAGCTATTGAAGCTCTATGCACAGGAAGGACACCGAGCAGTTAATCCAGCAAGTAGATTGTTAATCTACTGCATAAGGGCATGAGAAGCTAGGGCGAGATAATTGACAAAGAAACTGGAAGAGATTGCCCCCATAGGGAACTGAAACACCCCTGCTCCCTGCCAACCCGCTGAACCCTTCCGGCTTTGTAGCTGAGCTCACCAAGCTGCTGCCACTCTTCTCTGGCAAAGAGGGCTCCCAGCTGCGCCTCTCCTCAATCGTGCCGAGAAGCTCCGGCCCGCCCTCTCCCTTCTGCAGATGGTCCGTCCGCCGCTGCCGGTCGACCTCGGCCTCGGCGTGCTGAGCTAACATGAACAGCACCGGGACGACCTTATCTTCTAAATCTGGTCTCAACTCTCGCCTGCGTTCAACACACTGCAGTGCCAGTCTCACAACTATGCCTGCTTTATCCTTGGGCCAATTCCCTGCTGAAGGGTCCAACTTGCTAAGGATATGATCTGCTGCCTTATCCAAGCCCTGACGCCAACGACTGCCGGTCGACGCTTCCAGAACAGTGCGGAAGGCTAAGCTTACTTCCTCCAGATTGTCACTTGAATCAGCCAGCCTTGCTAAGAGGGCATTCAATACGTCCTGGGAATTTTGGCGTTGTGTACGCATTTCACAGTTCACAAGAAATGCATGAAGTTCAGCTATGTCAGGAATCCCAGTCATGATTTGCAGGATGACCAGGCCCAAGGCATAAACATCTGACTGCCTAGTCAGCTGCCCTGTCTCTTGTTGGTGAGGATCAATGTATCCAAATGTTCCACGAATATCGGACACCAAAGTGCACATGTTATTACCATACAACTTCGCAAGTCCCACATCTGCCAGCTTGCAGGTATTGTGTCGGTCTAGAAGAACATTCTCTGGTTTCATATCCCGGTGCAGAATATGGCGGAGATGCATGTGAAGTAATCCAGCTGCCATTTCAGATGCGATGCGGAAACGATCATGCCACATAAGCGGAGGATATGACGAGCCCTTATTTTTTCGATTGAGATGATCGTGCAGACTGCCTCCCGACATGAACTCTGTCACGATGCACATGCGCTCTGCGCATATCCCAATCAGAAGGACAATGTTCGGATGCCGCAGGCGAGTCAGTGTTGACACTTCTCTCAGCATGCTCGCTTCTTCACCCTCTAGCTCCTGCGGACGCAAATGCAGTCGCTTCACGGCAATCCTCGTCCCATACAAAAGCCCTTTATAGACGCTGCCGAATCCTCCCCCACCGATAAAATTACTCTGCGAAAATTTGTCGGTGGCTTTCTCGACTTGCTCAGCAGTGAGCTGCCACAAGTCGGAATTATCCATGACGAGCCACTGGAGCTTCTTGAATTACTAGGCATATAGTCCTCACAAGATTAGAAGTAACATATCAATAGAGCCAGAATCCTTGTTGACGACCTGATATCTGAGGAATAGTGGGCAAGTTACTTGATTGATGGCCGCAGAGATTTCCTGCCAAAGGTAAGAGAACGTGACCCATAAAGTATTGCTCAATTTCAGCATTGCATGAACCAATCACTGGCGAATCCTTTCGATAAGGCAACATAGGGCCAAAACATGTTCAAAATCTATTAACTTAAATAAACGACAAAAGATCGAGCATCATTGTGTAACTGGTGCGTGCAGCTTTACCTGCTTCCATGTACAGCTATCCAGTTTCTTGCGTCAATTCACTCCAATGTAGTATTAACCTATGTGTATGGTTCTCGTTCATGCGACGTTCTTCACTCATCGTATTTTCTCACCATATTCATTCAAAATCCAGAACGGGTCCTACTTCTCTACGCACAAGGGTACGCCCTTTCTCAATTTAATGAACAACGGTCCAAGAAGATGACATTGAAAATAAGAACCCTTAATTTATTAAATTACTTTTATTAAAGTCCTCCGATGATAATGCAAAACACGTGCTGAAAAGAATGCAAACTAAGCGTGTAATCACCCTCCATCCTAAATATTTTTCCGTTTAACGTATTACTTGTTCAATTATGAAAATTATAGAATGATGACACTGGCAGTTTGCCTTGAGCAACAGGAAGGAAATTTGACTAGCTGTGAAAGGCGTCCTAATAGCTATTGCGTATGCATAGCCAACTGGAGCTCTCTGTGCTGTGGCATACCTGAAGTCAACTTCATCCACCTCCGCAAGTGCACAAGTTGATGTGAAGGTTCAAAAGGGCTACGCCAATAGCCCAGGCCTCATGAATTCGAATCTTCTTATTCAGTCTCCAATCGCATTGTGCAAGAAAGAAAATCGAGAGAAGTGCAGCTCTCCATCACCTCATTCCTTCAACCTTCTGCAGCAGCATGGCCACCCTGCCCTGCCCTGCCCTGCCCCGCCCTGCCCCTGCCCTGCAGCACCGCCCCACAGCCTGCCCTCTCGCTTCCTGGAACGGCTCCAGAGCAGCAGCAGGGAGGGAAATTGCGCCCTCCGCCAAAGTCAAAGCTCTCAGCCGCAGCCGACGCACCTACCATATCGTATCATATCGTATCGACTATTCAAATATTATCGAAATTGGTATATCGTATCGTCACGTCGACACACGATACATGCGCTCACCCACATTCCCATGCGAGGGCCAATATCGGCCGCCCGTGAGCACTGCCCGACACGATACGATACTGGGCTGCGCCTGCGGACTGGAGGGCGAAGGGCCTAGCCATGGCGGTCGGGCTCAGGAGGACTCAGGCGTGAGGCGAGGCGAGGGGGGGGGACTCGCCGACCTGCGTATTTTTGCGTGCATGAAGGGGGGCAAGGGCCGGATGGCTCCTACAATGTTAATGTTCATGCAGCGGACACGGTAAGTGTGGGCTTTTATTTTTGGGGAGATCAATGCCACATCCTCCTCCTTTTTCAGGCTCGCTGTGCAGTCGCTGCATGGGACGACCGATAGCATTAGTTGTGCTACAGCGGATCTCTGTGCGGGGCGCAGGGTGATCGGGGCGGCCGCTCGAAGCTATGGAAGTGCAGCTTCAACAGCTTCATATACCTCTGCAGCGGAGGATAAGCGCCCCTGGCTGCGACTGACTGGTGGATTGTTGCTGAGTGGAGCGCTGGGAGTAGCCCTGGCAAGCGCTGCAGATGACCTTCTCATATATCGGCAATGCAGTAGGTCTCATCGTGAACCCTGTAGAGTAACAATAACGATAGGAAGAAAGATCAGAAAATTGGTTTGTTCTAGGTTTTTGATAACCGCAGTAGCTTGTGTGGAGTTTATTTGTGCAGCATGCGCTGTGTAGTGGTGCTGCTCTGTGCAATTCAAGCCTTTCCGTTGAAGTAGTTGCGTCTCTCCACCTCTCTTCTTACTGAGGTTTGGCTGCTGTCACATACCGTAGTAACTTGCTAGTACCCTGTTTTTAGTATTAGGATTTTACTAATCCTTCTTTCTTAGCAATAGTGGGCAAGCGGTTTCTGCAGCCATCCTGGTCCTGGTCGAAGTCACGTTTTCACCTTTTCAGTCGAATTGTTCCCTTCACTATTTTTATATTCCTATGCCGTGAAAAATTGTCGATGGGATTTTTACACTATAAATTGCATGGTGTGTGCATAGATACCATGCTAACTACAAATGAATGTTTCAAGCTGCAGCGAGGCTAGGGAGAGAGCCCTGAAGAGCACAAACCTGCAAACAGCCCTTGGAGAGCCTCTGCGCGTGGGCCCGTGGTACACAGCCACCCTGGCCGTTGCGTCGAGCCGGAGATCCGTCTCTATTTCGCTGCCATTGGAGGGCAGCCGCGGCAGTGGCAGCTTGCACCTCAGAAGCCTGCGAGTGGGAGGTAAGTTCTACTCCTCGCTGCAGCTTGCCTAGCACTTGTTGGTACGGGAGGTCGCTGTTCCTACAAGATTGGTTTCATGGTGGCGGGAGACAGCATTCATCAATCGTGTGGGGTTCCAACCTTCGTAAGTTTTGTTTTTGTTTCTTTAAGCTACAAAGCATTCAAAAGTTATGATGTTCGTAAGATAGGTTCCATGGGCCACTGATGAAGAAGGGTTCTGCAGGTGGCGAGAACACTCTGGTATACAACACATTTGGAAGCGGGCAGTGGACATTGATGACCCTGGAGGCGGTTGTTGAGCACACCGACGCAGCAAGTGAGGGAGGGAAAGTGCAGGCTGGCCAGAAGCAGAGGCTAGATTTGATGCCTAAAGGCGAGTTACCGAAGCCAGGCGACCTAGGCAGGGGCGAGTGCGGGCCGTGCAGAACAGCTGACCTGTCTGTGGTTTAATTTAAGAAGCAGTGCACTCAATAGAACAAGGCATTTGTGTTGGAGCACTTTCCAGCTTGTGAATAATCATGAATAGTGAATCGTGATCAGTCTTCACACACGTAGCCTGGATGAGTTTGGTGAATGATTGAAGCCTCGTTGCATATTGCTCTGCCTCGTTCATCAGACTGCGCCCTATCTTGAAGATTGCCAGCAAGGTCTGGAGTGCTTAACAAAAAAGAGAGTGCTACTATATTCAGAGCAAAACAACGCATGGACTCAGTTAGAACACCGCTGAAGCTAAAGATGAAAAGCTCGAAACTTCAAGTATCGTCGATGACTTGGTGAAAATGCAACTGTTCACATTAGAATTATCTTTGACTTCATTTCACGAGGAAGAGTATCAATGCGTTAATTGGGCGGGTCTCCTTCATCAACTCTTGTTTCTGGCAGTGGTCACGTGATGCCAAAAAAACCACCTTCCAGTCAATTGCACAACGTTACACACATTGCTGTCCACTGGAAACTCTGAAGGCTTGATGGTTTCTGGCAAGCGTGCTGTCAGCAAAGGTGCAAATGTTTTGGAGCAAGCAAACACTTCATTCACTGATCCCAATCAGAGAACGGTCTAGGTGAGGGTGAGGGTAGCCCTTAAAGTGGCCAATTTCTTTACAACTTGGTGACGGCCGGACTACATTCTCCTTGAAAGGCACTGCAGTCCCGTGCGACTAGAAAGAGTTACTTAGCAACTCCAGGCAAAATCAAACTGACAGAAGTAAATCGAGCTCGAAGGATGTATGAAAGAATGGCGCAAGGGGTACTGGTCAAGCCGCTTCAGGATCTCCACCAAGCTCTACCCGAAGGTTGTCATAGGGATATTCTCGAGGAGTCTGCAAGAAAAAAAGCGTCAACACATAGAAGATCAGCCATCCACACGACACCCCTGCCAGTCCTAGTCTTAGACATGAGGGCGCAAGTATATTTTGTCCAGGCAGTTGGGGTTTCGCTGTTAGCAAGCCAATGATTTGTCTTTTCTTGTTGTTCACAACATCAAAATGAATCACACTACTTGAGATGATTCAAAGTGCAGGCCAATTCATCACCCGCACTGCGTGAGGGATTTTGCAAATGCAACCCTCCTCCCTCTCGTAAACAACCGATGGCTTGCTGCGATACATGCAAATAGTTTCAAATAGACTTCGCATTAGACAAGCAGAAGGTCCATACTCAGCATAAATTAAGCAAAGCAATGCTCTGTGTCCAGAAAATGGTTTGGATAAGAGTACATACGAATGGCACTCGCGCTGCCTTGTTGTTCCATGCTGCCAGTAAGCCTAAAGCTACAAAAATTCCAAGCCCTCCGGCAAGCATGCCAAGACCCCCCAACTGCATATGCAACACGATACTTTGTCAAATTCTGATCCACTTGGACGGAAGAATCATTGGTGCTAAGTTTTCTCTTATAACTTCGGCGTAGATGAACGCATCCTATGGGTCAACATTATGCAATCATGCGAACCGATGAAAACGAGGCCTTTCTCACTTAAGTTTTAGGGAGGGACACAGTAAGAAGTCCGGGCATGAAAGGACAGGTGATGCTGAAAGGTTTACATCGCTGATATTTGGTAGAATGTGATCGATTGCCGGTTCTGGATTAGCAGTCCCGTCATCCCAAGTAAGCTCCTCGTTTTCAGGAAGCTGTATCCCAAGAGAAAAAAACACACGTCTGTTTAAATACGACGACAAAGCTCACCCTTGAAAATACAAACGAAAAGCATGGGGCGCAGTCCGCCCTCTGAGAGGAGAGGGGAAAAGGCTGACCGGTTTGGAGGGCGGCGGGAGGGTTCCCAGAGGCATGCCTACACCCGCGCGGCCCGCGGCAAGCATGTGCGCAGGAGGATGGCCCGCAAGACGCCGGCTCAAGCACGCGCCCAGAACGGTGCGCAAAGGACTCGCCATGGCCGCTCCGCTCCGCTCCACTCCGCTCTTTCTCTCCTCCCCTCGCCCTTGCCCTAACCCTAATCCCAACCCTAACCCTAACCCTAACCCTAACCCTAACCCTAACCCTAACCCTAACCCTAATCCTAATCCTAACCCTAACTCTTTTCCCCCGCTCCAAACCGTACCAATATTCGTACGGTCCATACGGATTAGGGCTCGTACCGTACGGTGCTTCAATACTATACTGAACTGAACGGCGAGACAGGGCCTCCGCGGCGAAGCGGCGGCGCTCGAGGGCGAGAGAGGGAGGGAAGGGCGGAGGGCGGGGGAGGGAGCGGCTATGGCCGCGCCTGCGTGACTCTCGAGGAGGCGGCCGGCTGCACGACATAGAGAGGGAGGGAAGGGGCTGAAGCAGCAACGGAAGCAGAAACGCCATGGCCGCTCGCGAGGAGGTACGTGGCGCGATGCTCGGGTAGAGGACGGGGCTCGCGCCAGCTGGGCAGGGGGGGCGGGGGGGGGGGGGGGGGGGG
>CM074804.1:2078072-2116307 GCA_037447605.1 Zygnema circumcarinatum
GGGGGGGGGGGGGGGGGGGGGGGGGGGGGGGGGGGGGGGTGCAGCCGCGTCTCAATTAAGGGCGGGGAGGGCGTGCAAGGTGCAGGTGACGGTGAAGGTGGTGGCGGGCGTGGCCTTTGGAGTGTTCCACGCGGAGGAGGTCCGCGCTATCAGCGTGAAGCGCATCACCAGCCACATCATGTTTGATAATATGCAGAACCCCGTGCGAGGGGGGCTTTACGACCCCGCGCTGGGGCCCATGGACGTCAAGGATATGTGAGCGGATTCAGGATGTTGTGTAATTTTGGAACCACTTGCACATGAGTGGTTCTTGTTAGCTTATCTAAAGTATGAACGTGAATGGTGCTTTACAGAGATTTTTTTTTTTTCTGCGAAAGAGCAAAAACCAAAAGGACATTAGAGAAATTTAAGTAAACGAGGAAACTCTGCTAACGAAAGGCATGAGAATACGTGTCCGGGATGCAGTTGTGAGACCTGCCGGCTTTCATATGCTCACTGCCCCGGTCATTTCGGACACATTGACCTCGCGCTGCCGGTGTACAATCCGATGCTGTTCCCGGTTCTCTACAAGCTCTTGCGCTGTATTTGCCTCAGCTGTCACCGCTTCAAAATGGCTGCAGCGCAGGTCATCCAAAAACAGCCCGCCTTTTGCCCCTCTGCCTCTTCTAGGATTGGGCCTCTCTGATCAAATTGCTGGAAGTAGTGTTTACTGAACTATTGCTGGCTCTTTCAGTCACTAACCATACTTGGTCTTACAAAAGGGCTCATGTTTTGTACCAGACACATTTAAGCTGACACTCAAGTAAGAATGAAACTAGGACGCGAGGCAAGTGTTATGACACGTGGGACTCCTGCCTGACGTAGTTTATTTATATTTTAGTCAGCCGAAGTAACTCTATAACGTTTCTCAAGGAAGGAAGTGCATAATTCTCACTTTACACGGTACAAGGGGGCAAGGACTGGTGAAAACATGCCATGACACATGGTCACATGGTCACATGGTCTTAGTACCCATTGTATTCTTTTATATGTGTTGTTAAGGTTCCGTTTTGAGAACTTTATAACTCCATTTAGGAAACTTGGCCATTTCGCTTGTCTTGAGACCAGGTTCTTGCGACCTTGCGACCTGCCGTCTCTTCACTGCTCCATTTTTTCCTGAGTTTTGTTCGATAAAAACAGTCAAAGTAGTCTGTTAATCAAGCTTCTTTTGTTTGGTTTTATTTGAAAGGTAGATTCGATCCCCACTTTCAATGCCTGTTTCATGGATTTAACGTACGCTGTTGCTGATGCTACAGGTGGAATATCACAAGCGAAAGCTTCAGCTGGTGTTACAAGGAGCGCTTGTGGAGGCATTGGCAATTGCAGCACCCAAGGTGGCTCAAGAGGGCCGTGAAGCGAAGGAAGAAGAGGGCATAGACCTTGGACTTGACTCGGAGGAAGAAATGCAAGTGCAAGAGCCGCTGGTGGTCCAAAAGGGCGAGACAAAGTTGACAACGCATGCGGTTGCAGCAGCTGCGAATGTTATTCGCGACTTTATTTCGAGCATGCCGAAAGAGAAATGTGGAAATTGTCAGGCACTGAATCCAAGTCTGCGTAGAGACGGACACGCCAAACTGTTCTTGGTGCGCCCGCCTGTGACCTTGGCGTGTAGGTTTCTGTGGAGGTGTTTGAATTATTGACTGCTCTGAGGCAGGGGTGTTTAAGTGACCTCTTGGATTTTCAATACTTGTGACGCAGATACCCCTGTCCGCCCGGAAGGAGGAGCGAAATGCTCGCCAAGGAGTACGGTTTCCGAATGTTTTATCAGAAGCAAGAGGTGACACAATCCTAACAGAAGAAAAGCAGACGGTTGTGGAGGTGGGGAAGAAGGATGACGGCACGGTCCAACATACATCCAACAGTTCGATTTTTGTGAGCGCAGCCGAGGTGAGCATCTTGCGCTTACAGTCAGCAGCTGTTGGAGGAATCGCATGCCTGACCAGAAATTAGGAAGTTCTGCTTCTTCGGACATGTTACCCAAACTCGTCAGTAGTGCTTCTTGAATTTGCTCTGTTTTTGCACACTAAAGCACAAAGTTTAACTGGCAGTATGAGCGTCCCCATTAACAGGATTGCATATGAACTTCTCAAAGGAGGGGGTTTTTGTTGTTATTGGTGTCACTGCTGCGAATTTGTCTGCTGGGCATCACCTATACTCCATCGTCTCATGAATCTTCAGTGTCTTTATTCAGCATGACACTTGGATTCTTGAGCATCACTGTCTGGTCCCATGCCTCGAACAGCTTAGTTTGAGTCTTTCGAGATTTTCCCACTGCAAGATAGGAAGGCCTTTATCTTCTTTCTGGTTGGCTGAAGGGTGCATGTCTTAACTGTGAGGCAGCTGATGTGAAGAGAGAGGCGGCAACAGGTGGAGGAGCACTTGAAGAGGTTGTGGACCAATGAAGGAGAGGTGTGCGACCTTGTGTGGGGAAACAAACTGGAGTCGCAGCAGTGGAGCGGCCATGCCGCCTTCTTTCTGCATGCGGTTCTAGTCACTCCCAATCGCTTCCGCCCGACTAACAAGCTCGGTGACAAGGTAAGCATCTACGGAGAGCACAGACATCCTGTAAAGTCTCATCGGGCAAATGATCTATAACAAGGAGTAGAAGACTTATCAGAATAGCTTCAGACGCTCGCCTTTCATTTGGGAGAACAAATGTGGTTCATGGCAGGAGTGCGTGCTAGTAGCCATAGACATCAACAATCCCATTTCGTTTAATTCAATCCGTGAGAGCTCTATTGAAGGATGAAGGCAAACAAACTGAGTTTTTACTTGACTTGGAAAGGATACAGGACCCGATGCCGAGCCACAGGTTCTTCTGACAACTTATTCAGTTATTGTTTCGTCATATCCTAGATGTGTACCTCAGCTTAGTGTTGGTATACCGGCTGCCCGAATGTAGGTAGTCCTTACGGGGTTGTGAAGGCAGTATTCTTGATGGTAAAACCACCTCTCTGCAGGGGCCCTAGAAGCGTGAGGGCATGCTTCGGGAGTTGGATGTGTGGCGTGGGTTATCAACGTAGCACGATGGGAGAGGTGGGGCATGCAGATTTTTGACCATCCACAAAATCTTTTTCTAAACAAAATAATTCAGTCCAACATGTACATTACTGAACTGGGCCGCGACCTTACTACCTCTCTGCGACGTACTACAAATGCGTGGCTGGCATTGCAGAATAACGTCAACTCTCTCCTTGACAGCAGCCTTGGTGAGTACCCATCAGTACCGCAGATGTTATTTTTGAGGGGGAAGTTTGTTTAATTTTCTCTGTTCGAAGTCAGGTCAATTTGACCTCTTTAATAATCATAAACTTTTGTGTCTTTAACTTCGAGTGAAGCTTCTGTAAAAATCAATTTGCCGAAACTTTCTGCGAAATCTCCCCTTTAAACGCCAGATTTTGAGCATATGCCCCCCTTTCTTCAAGAAAATTTCTTTGCTAGCTTGTAGTCGTGCTTTTTAAAAACTATCAAGATGAGGAAAAAAATTTGCATGAACTTTGCTAAAGAACTCACGGCCGGCTCCCTATTGCTGTCTTGATGCCTCCCTCAGCAAGCACCATGCGTGAGGCAGCAAACTGCCCCAAGTTTCGTCACACTGCAATGGACTGTAGTGTTCTAAGACCACGTCGCCTATTTATTTCAAAGCAGCTGCAGGTAGCGGTGCGAAAAACGAGACGAATTTTGGGATCCGGCAACAGCTGGAGAAGAAGGAAGGGATATTCCGCATGAACATGATGGGGAAGCGTGTGAACTATGCGTGCCGTTCGGTCATTTCGCCAGACCCGTATATTCAAGTTAACGAAATTGGAATTCCCCCCTATTTCGCTATGCGGCTGACTGTCCCTGTGGTGAGTCGTCTTCAGCCACCAGTCTCTTAGAGATTTTTTTCAATGCTTACAGGAAACGCGCTCGGTAATGTTGAAACATGTTGGCAAGAAGTGAACATGTCAAATTGATTTTCCCTCTAAGCTTCATTGTCAAGCGTGCCTAACCTAGAAAGTTCAATCGTTGTCGTCTTCAGTTGTCTGGAAAGAACCTTCACAGTCTTGACATGGAAGATTTTTATATTCCATACAAGAATGAAATGAAACAAACAGTGGCTTTTTTTTCTTTATGAAAACCTGTACTGTCTCCTAGTATCGAAGCAAAAGCTTGACCATTTTCGAATTGCGTGCCTCATTCTGCTCATTTCCATCGCTTGTGAATCTTCCTATCCTTCGCCACTCACTTGAATCCCCAAGCTTACGACACAGACAACCGCGTAAATCCCGAACACTCTGTTTGCAAACTCATCCCCGAGCCCGAGCCCTGCTCTTGTGAATGAGTGGCCAGTCAGTCAGGCGACTCCTGAACCCTCAACCCCTGAACCCTCAATCCCTGAACCCTCAACCCCTGAACCTTCAACCCCTGAACCCTCAACCCCTGAACCCTCAACCCCTGAACCCTCAACCCCTGAACCCTCAACCCCTGAACCCTCAATCCCTGAACCCTCAACCCCTGAACCCTCAACCCCTGCACCCTCAACCCCTGCACCCTCAACCCCTGAACCCTCAACCCCTGAACCCTCAACCCCTGAACCCTCAACCCCTGAACCCTCAATCCCTGAACCCTCAACCCCTGAACCCTCAACCCCTGAACCCTGAACCCCTGAACCCTCTTCCCCTGAACCCTCAACCCCTGAACCCTCAACCCCTGAACCTTCAACCCCTGAACCCTCAACCCCTGAACCCTCAACCCCTGAACCCTCAACCCCTGAACCCTCTTCCCTGAACCCTCAACCCCTGAACCCTCAACCCCTGAACCCTGAACCCTGAACCCTGAACCCTGAACCCTCAACCCCTGAACCCTCAACCCCTGAACCCTCAATCCTGAACCCTCAACCCTAAACCCTCAACCCCTGCACCCTCAACCCCTGCACCCTCAACCCCTGAACCCTCAACCCCTGAACCCTCAACCCCAACCCTCCCTGAACCCTCAACCCCTGAACCCTCAACCCCTGCACCCTCAACCCCTGCACCCTCAACCCACCCTCAACCCCTGAACCCTCAACCCCCCCTCAACCCCTGAACCCTCAACCCCTGAACCCTCAACCCCTGAACCCTCAACCTCTGAACCCTAACCTCTGAACCCTCAACCCCTGAACCCTCTGAACCCTCAACCCCTGAACCCTCAACCCCTGAACCCTCAACCCCTGAACCCTCAACCCCTGAGCCCTCAACCCCTGAACCCTCAGCCCCACAGACCTCAACCCCTGAACCCCTGAACCCTCAATCCCTGAACCCTCAACCCCTGAACCCTCAACCCCTGCACCCTCAACCCCTGCACCCTCAACCCCTGCACCCTCAACCCCTGAACCCTCACCCCTGAACCCTCAACCCCCCCTGAACCCTCAATCCCTGAACCCTCAACCCCTGAACCCTCAACCCCTGCACCCTCAACCCCTGAACCCTCAACCCCTGCACCACCCCTGAACCCTCTGAACCCTCAACCTCTGAACCCTAACCTCTGAACCCTCAACCCCTAACCTCTGAACCCTCAACCCCTGAACCCTCAACCCCTGAACCCTCAACCCCTGAACCCTCAACCCCTGAACCCTCAACCCCTGAACCCTCAACCCCTGAACCCTCTGAACCCTCTTCCTGAACCCTCAACCCCTGAACCCTCAACCCCTGAACCCTCAACCCCTGCACCCTCAACCCCTGAACCCTCAACCCCTGAACCCTCAACCTCTGAACCCTAACCTCTGAACCCTCAACCCCTGAACCCTCAACCCCTGAACCCTCAACCCCTGAACCCTCAACCCCTGAACCCTCAACCCCTGAACCCTCAACCCCTGAACCCTCTTCCCCTGAACCCTCAACCCCTGAACCCTCAACCCCTGAACCCTCAACCCCTGAACCCTCAACCCCTGAACCCTCAACCCCTGAACCCTCAACCCCTGCACCCTCAACCCCTGAACCCTCAACGCCTGAACCCTCAACCCCTGCACCCTCAACCCCTGAACCCTCAACCCCTGAACCCTCAATCCCTGAACCCTCAACCCCTGAACCTTCAACCCCTGAACCCTCAACCCCTGAACCCTCAACCCCTGAACCCTCTTCCCCTGAACCCTCAACCCCTGAACCCTCAACCCCTGAACCTTCAACCCCTGAACCCTCAACCCCTGAACCCTCAACCCCTGAACCCTCAACCCCTGAACCCTCTTCCCTGAACCCTCAACCCCTGAACCCTCAACCCCTGAACCCTCAACCCCTGAACCCTCAACCCCTGAACCCTCAACCCCTGAACCCTCAACCCCTGAACCCTCAATCCCTGAACCCTCAACCCCTGAACCCTCAACCCCTGCACCCTCAACCCCTGAACCCTCAACCCCTGAACCCTCAACCCCTGAACCCTCAACCCCTGAACCCTCAACCCCTGAACCCTCAACCCTGAACCCTCAATCCCTGAACCCTCAACCCCTGAACCTTCAACCCCTGAACCCTCAACCCCTGAACCCTCAACCCCTGAACCCTCTTCCCTGAACCCTCAACCCCTGAACCCTCAACCCCTGAACCCTCAACCCCTGAACCCTCAACCCCTGAACCCTCAACCCCTGAACCCTCAACCCCTGAACCCTCAATCCCTGAACCCTCAACCCCTGAACCCTCAACCCCTGCACCCTCAACCCCTGCACCCTCAACCCCTGAACCCTCACCCCTGAACCCTCAACCCCTGAACCCTCAATCCCTGAACCCTCAACCCCTGAACCCTCAACCCCTGCACCCTCAACCCCTGCACCCTCAACCCCTGAACCCTCAACCTCTGAACCCTAACCTCTGAACCCTCAACCCTGGAACCCTCAACCCCTGAACCCTCAACCCCTGAACCCTCAACCCCTGAACCTCAACCCCTGAACCCTCAACCCCTGAACCTCAACCCCTGAACCCTCAACTCTGAACCTCAACCCCCTGAACTCCTCAACCCCTGAACCTCAACCCCTGAACCCTCAACCCCTGCACCCTCAACCCCTGAACCCTCAACCCCTGAACCCTCAACCCCTGAACCCTCAACCCCTGAACCCTCAATCCCTGAACCCTCAACCCCTGAACCCTCAACCCCTGAACCCTCAACCCCTGAACCCTCAACCCCTGAACCCTCAACCCCTGAACCCTCAACCCCTGAACCCTAACCTCTGAACCCTAACCCCCGTGTGACAGGCGGTGACGAAGCACAACCGCGAGTGGCTGCGGCAGCTTGTCCTGGCCGGCAACGAGACCCATCCGGGCGCCGCTGCCGTCGAGGACGAGGACGGGCGCGTGGTGCGCCTAACCGGCCTCAGCGCCGCTAGGCGCCGCGCCCTGGCCAAGGCCCTCAGCTCCACGCCCGCCGCGCAGAAGGGGGGGGGGGCGCCCCGCCAACGGGGGGCAGCCAAAGTCGTGTACCGGCACATGGTAGACGGGGATCTGGTGCTGCTAAACCGGCAGGTGTGCTCGCGGCTGGTTCGGGCACCATGGAAAGGGAAGGGGCGGAGTTTGGGATTGGGGGAGGCACTGCTTGAACGTTGGTTTTAGTTTTATTGGAAGGTTTTCGTGATTATTCAGTGGGTCAGTGTGGAGAGGTTCTGGAGTGGAAAGTGCTGTTAGATGAATTCAAGACCTGTCGGAATGACTCATGCCCTGTGAAGTTCAAGAAGTTCGTCTGGGAAGGGTTGAGTGGCAGCTCATGCAATGAAAGATTGGTACTAGTCTATTCGGTAGACTGACTCGAGTTTTTGCAATCGACAAGCGAGACAAGGCGACTACTGAGCATGGAATGGCGGCACTTTGGGTTTTGCTTTGGGCCAGCCTACTTTGCACAAACCTGGCATCATGGGACATCGCGCAAAGATTTTGAAGGGAGAGAAGACGCTGCGCATGCATTACGCCAACTGCAAGTGCGCCTTCTGCCCTTAGCATGGCTCTGAGCTCAATGTCTTTGTTCCTACATCTTGGCCTTACTTCTGTGGGTAGAGTCAATTTGCAGATTTTGTGCGGGTTGGGTCCCTTATGGAAGATAGAGTTTTCTTTATTGAGATTTCAGTAGTGAGTTCAATAGTTCAGGTATCACCGATCCCACATGTAGTGCACTATCGCAAGCATTCAACAGACTTGACATACAATTCTTGCCCCGCCTGATTGTCGCTAGGCATTTCTGCGATTCATGGGGTTTGCCATATCGCGTCATAGTCCCTTTCAAGTGTGGCATGGCAGTGTGTACAATGCGGACTTCGATGGCGACGAAATGAATGTGCATTTTCCCCAGGACGCCATTGGGCAGGCCGAGGCGATGGCCATAGTGAACGCGGACGAGCAGTACATCGTGCCCACAAGCGGAGCGCCCTGCAGGGGGCTCATTCAGGTGCTGCCAACCCTCCGGTGAGGTGGAGGTACAGCTCAGAGATGCGATGCTAAATAGTCTAAAGAGGGTTGCAATGAAGAGTCTGCTGCTCTCCACCTTTTATGAGGCCAACCATTTCATGCTCCATTTGCGGAATGAACAGCAGCAAGGAGCTCATTCGGCCTCAATCGTGCATTCAAAAACTTGGAGAGGTTTGGACGAGCCGGAAAGAGTAGGGAGAAGCTCATTGGCAAAGAAATGTCATGCAGGACCACATTGTGGCGGGGACACTTTTGACGATGGCGGGAACGGTGCTGACAAGAGAGGCGTATCAGCAATTGCTTTATGCCTCATGCATTCCGCACGCGTTTCGGCAGCAGGGAACGACTGCAGCGGTGGTGGCTGGGCAGGAGCAGCCGTTCAAACTCATGCCACCCGCGATACTGAAGCCGCGCTGTCTATGGACCGGCAAGCAGGTGTGCCTCCCTTCCTCACGCCTCCTCTGTTTTGATTGCGAGTAGGCATTTGCAGAAGATGATGTAGAGGGATTTCGAGTGTAGTAATGGCCGGGAACATTGAGAACACGAAGTTTTCCTAGGTCCATCCTCTCCGTACAAGCCATGGCGTCACAGGCAAGCGGATGCGTGGCATAGTGAAGCGTCCTGTGTTGTGTGTGTAATGGCTGTGCAGGTGATCAGCACCGTTCTGCAGTGTGCCACGAGGGGGCAGTTCCCCATGGCCCTCGCGACCAATACCAAGGTGACAGGTCAGCACTGGGAGGACCTGCGGGAGGAGGACACCACAATGTTGGTACGCGAGAACGAGCTTCTCACCGGAGTGATGGACAAGGCGCAGTTTGGCAAGTGGGGCATTGTGCACTCCTTCCATGAGCTCTATGGCAGCGCAGCGGCGGGCCAGCTACTCTCCACCCTCAGTCGACTCTTCACAGCCTTTCTGCAGGTACATTTTACGTCCTTTCTCTACCTGCCCAAACCACCCTTGAAAGCCGGCTTTTCTGCTGTCGAATGGGTTTGCCGCGCAAGAGCCGTCACTGAGGTTGACAACACATTTGGAACTTGCTTTTCCCTCTTCGTGATGTGCGATGTAAGGAGCGCAGATGCACGGCTTCACCTGCGGTATCGACGATTTGCTACTGAAGCCAACTGCGGAGGATGTTCGTGCAACAATTTTAGAGCAAGCGGCTGATGTGGGCATGCGCGTACATGCTGCCTTCGTGGGGATTCCTGAGAAAGGTTAGCCGGTGCTCTCTAATGTCACTCACTTCTATAATGTTGCTTTGAATGGAAGCTGAGATAATCGTGACAGTCTTTACCACATGCGTCATCCGAATTAAGAAAAGAGGACTTGGGTGAGAGGGAGCTTCCAATGGCACTGGTCCATCTATGGCCAGCTGCGAGAGAAGTTCCCTCAGATTGAATGGGGTGGTTAGAAGCTGTAACGTGCATTTTGCGCACTTGGCAGTTTATGCTTCACCTCTACAAAGGTAACCAGAGTTTTCATCCTCAACGAATGAGAGGAAGCCTCAGGTGCAAGCTGTATATGCTATAAATTTATGTATGTAAACGAATTATTCTAACGTATAGCTCTCATTATTACGTTACTGACTACTCCAAAACTGTGTCGATTCTTCCCCTTCTTTCCCTTCTTCCCCTTCTTCCCCTTCTTCCCCTTCTTCCCCTCCTTCCCCTTCTTCCCCTTCTTCCCCTTCTTCCCCTTCTTCCCCTTCTTCCCCTTCTTCCCCTTCTTCCCCTTCTTCCCCTTCTTCCCCTTCTTCCCCTTCTTCCCCTTCTTCCCCTTCTTCCCCTTCTTCCCCTTCTTCCCCTTCTTCCCCTTCTTCCCCTTCTTCCCCTTCTTCCCCTTCTTCCCCTTCTTCCCCTTCTTCCCCTTCTTCCTCTTCTTCCCCTTCTTCCCCTTCTTCCCCTTCTTCCCCTTCTTCCCCCTCTTCCTCTTCGTACTTGAGGGATGTTCCAGGTGCAGACCCCAGCAGGGTGCGCGAGGAGGTGGCTCGCCAATTCCGGCAGCGCAAGGAGGCGGCGCGGGCACAGCTGGACGGTCGGATGACGAGCGCCCTCAGCCAGATCACGACACGTGTCACCAACAGCTGCCTGCCTGCGGGCCTCTTCAAACCGTTCCCCTACAACTGCATGGCTATGATGACGGTGACGGGCGCCAAAGGAAGTGGTGTACGTATGAGTGCTCCAACAAATCCGTGAATGAATTCATTGAATTCTTCATTCAATTCATTGAATTGAATTCTTCTCCATGAATGATTTTCGCACACATTTGAGGTGGTGGCTGGTGCGATAGCTACTGTAATGCCATAGACTTTGGTTTTGTTTAGATTCGTGTTCGAGAGAACAGCGGCTTGAATCGACCTGCGAGGCAGCTATGGTGACAAAGGGCAGCCCTATCGCATGCAGGTGAACTTCAACCAGATATCGGCACTGCTCGGACAGCAGGAACTGGAAGGAAAGCGTGTGCCCCGAATGGCGTCAGGAAAAACTCTTCCGTGCTTTGCTCCTTGGGACTTTTCTGCAAGGGCGGGAGGGTATATCAGCGACCGCTTTCTGACAGGGCTGCGTCCGCAGGAATACTACTTCCATTGCATGGCCGGTCGGGAAGGGTGAGTCTCGGCGCTTTCTTCATATTTCTTCAATATTGAATGTTTGCCAGGAGCCTTTCTTTGCTTTTGCTGGAAGTGATATCCGGCCTCTGTGTGCAGGCTGGTGGACACCACTGTGAAGACATCGCGCAGCGGGTATTTGCAGCGGTGTATGGTTAAGAATTTGGAGGGGCTCCGAGTGCACTACGACTACACGGTGCGCGACTCGGATGCGACCGTTGTGCAGTTCCGCTATGGCTCGGATGCGCTGGACACTACGCGCATATCGTATTTGTCCAACTTCAACTTCATGCTGCAGGTCCTTTCTCACGCTGTTTGCCTCCACATTGCGTTTGCCCGTTCTGCGTGCTTCCAGTGGGGATGGATGTCTACTTGCACCCTGCTACGTGTGTGAGCCGATGGCCGTGTACCGTTTCAGGGTGAGGTCTAGTCACTCCAAATGTAGTTTGGAGAAGAGGGCTGTTTGGGAATAGAAACAGCTAAAGGAGAGCATACGGTATGAGCTTCTCCCATGATCCGAAGTATCAACTGCTCATTGTGGACCGTTGACAACGAACTGTCGACGGTCTCTAAAATGCCGTAATGTATGATTAATAAACTAAAAGGTATTTAAATTTTTGAATGCCGGTTTAAGTTGCGATAGGTGCACATGTGGAAGAGGAGTATCGCCAGAGAGACACAAAGATTTGAAACCCAGGAGGGCTCTCCCCTCTTCTGGCAGCCTTCATCAACCAACTAGAGAGTTGGTTGTATCTCGAATAGGCATTGGCATGCTCTACTTTGCTTTGCGTGTGTATCACCGGGTCTTGCCCATTTTTAATCAAACTCTCGTTTGCGGAGTGTTGGGGAGCATCAGAATGAGGCGCAGCTGAACGAAGCACTGCCCGTAGCTGCAGCGCAAGCAGGGGGGCCCTTGAGCAGCAGTGAAGCAGCGGCATGTAGAAAGGCCATTCATCGCGAAGCAGGAGGGGGCAAAAAGAAGCGTTCCAATAGTGGAGGCGGTATGGAGGGGGCCATGACTGTACTCGACGAGTGCCTGCCGGGGGCCTGCTTAGGCTCTGTCTCAGAAGCGTATGAAGCGGATATGGTCAGATTTCTCAAAAACATAAAAAAGGAAAGACGGAGCAGCATGCGGCGTCTGATGGAGTTGAAGTATTTGCGCAGTTTGGCCGAACCGGGTGAGCCGGTGGGAGTGCTTGCGGCACAATCCATAGGGGAACCTTCCACGCAGATGACGTAAGTATGTGGCTTTAGCTGTTTCCCTTGGCTCGCCGAACCACATCGCACTGCAACATGACGTAAAAGCGATGTTGAGTTTGCAGAGGTCTTCGCGGCTCATGTAATTTTTGTCTGGTCGCAGAAAGTAAGGTCGAACTGGTAACCGTGATTGGCAGTACCTAAGCAAGTCCGATTCCTTGTCTTAGGTATTGCCCACACTTCATCAAGGAACTGCTTCGTTGCATGTTCCTTTGCGCAGGTTGAACACTTTTCACTTTGCAGGGCGAGGGGAGGCCAACGTGACCCTCGGTATTCCTCGACTGCGTGAAATCTTGATGACTGCTGCACGAGAAATAGCCACCCCTGTCATGGAGTGTCCGCTGCTTCCTGGAAAGACCCGGTAAGGGCTGCAAACTCCTTATGCTAGTGATAGGGAGTGGTAGGCACACACGATGAGTCTTCTGATTTCCAACATTCTTCTGCCCGTGTGCAGGAAGGATGCAGAGCGTGTAGCAGGTCATCTCCGGAAGCTGACAATGGCAGAGCTCCTGGAGGGTATTAGAGTAGAGCAGAGCACTGTTATCGGGGAAGCAGGGCAGAACTTGCTCCGCTACTCCATTCGATTTAGCTTCTACGACTGCAGTAGATACCCATCAGAGCTGCAGCTGACATTTAAGGAACTCGTCGACACCTTCAGAAACGTGTTCATGCCGCGTTTGCTGTTGGAGGTGAAGAGGATACAGGCCAAGGCTGACGGAGCTGCGAATGTAACGGTGGAAGTAGCGCCTCGAAGCGGAGCGGCGGCAGGGAGGGAGGGGGATGAAGACGAAGGAGAGCAGGAAAGGGCGGAGGAGATGAAGGATTCTCCTCCAGATTTTGATAAGGAGGAGGAGGATGAGGACGCGGGAGCTGAAGAGGAAGGCCATGACGCCGAGAAGCGCAGAGGTCAGGGAACAGATGAGCATGGGTATGAGGAGGAGGATGAAGAAGAGAGGAAGTTGGCTGAGAATGTGCGGCGGGAGGCAGAGGTGCTTGATTGGGCGGGCTCTGGAGAAGATGCGGGAGATGAAGAAGACGAAGATAAAGCAGTGAACAGTAATCATGCTGATGGAAAGGAGTTTGATGACGATGAGGTACAGAGTGAGGTCGACGACACTCCGTTTCAGGGAAGAGAGGACGATGATGAGCTCTATCCGTTAGACAGGGGGCAGGAACCGAGTATTGATCCTAAGAGACAGAGTGGTTCTGCAAAGAAAGGAGTTGCAAAGAAAGGAGATTCAGGCATCAGAAAAAAGAATGATGCAAGCAAGGATGCAGGCGTCAAGAAGGGGGCACGGAAAAAATCAAAGGGCGTACAGTTGGAGGAGGTGGAGGTGGGTGAAAACTGGTGCCGGGCAAGTATCAGCATCCCGCTTGGTGGGTCGAGAATTTTGCTCCACGAAGTGAGTCCTGTCCCCTTCCTCAGTGTACTGTTCTGTTCTGAGACAGGCCGGATCTCAGGGCATTCGCAGGGTTTCTCGCTTCCCTGGGCCTCCTAAGCCTTTCCTGCATGGCCATCTAAACAGGTGAAGGCTGTCACATAACAGGAAATCGCAAGAGGTGATGTCGAGCCCGCTTATGGCAGGATATGTCCTCTGTGCCGGGCAGGAAGGATCGTCCGCTGTTCATTCGTGTACAGAGTACTATTTGCGCTGATCGTCCGTTTCTGCTGCGTGCAGGTGGTGGAGAAGACGGCTGCCCTCGTGTTGGTGAGGTCGACTAGCGGCATTGATCGCTGCCTTGTTCTCGACGGAGAGGGCGCGGGAAAGCCCCCCCGGCTGCAGATAGAGGGCCTCAATATTGAGGGCCTTGCAGCGCTGGGGGACGGCGTCCTCGACCTCCGGCAGCTCACCACTAATCACATTTTTGCAGTCCTCAAATGGCTGGGGGTGGAGGCGGCGCGGGCCACTATTGTGGCGGAGGTGAGGAGGGTGTTCGGGATGTACGGCATCAACGTCGACCCACGGCATTTGAGCCTCATCGCCGACTTCATGACGCAAGAGGGGGGCTACCGGGCTTGCAATAGGATAGGCATAGAATCTAACTCCTCTCCCCTTCAGAAAATGAGCTTTGAGACGGCTATGCACTTCCTTGTGGGGGCCACTCTGCAGGGGCAGAAGGACTCCCTGCAGTCGCCCTCGTCGAGGATCATTGTTGGGAGGGTAGTGGAGATGGGGACCGGATCGTTTGACATCCTGCACAACATAAGCACGTAACCGGAGAGCTCTACTCCTGTCCGCAATATGCGAAAGCTTGGCAGAATTGCTTTGCTTTGTTGTGAGCTGATGGCAAATTATTTGCCTTTTTGGCGCCGCATTGTTTCTGAAGAAGTGCAACGAGAGCATCCGATGGACAGCAGCTGCAGCTGCATAGCCCCAAGTTCGCCCTGAAAAGGAGAGAGGGGCCTTGTGATAGGATGGACTCACAGGCAGCTTAGCCCATCCTCCCGAGCTTGCCCGCATGGCACTCACACTTACGCCACTGTCCGACACGGTTGACCGCTTGACGTTTGCGCGATGGAACTTTTGAAACCTCCAATCCTCGCGGTTGAAGGGTGATGGATGGATCTCCGGATGGCGATCCTGCGGCTTCACGCCGAAAAGGAGCGAAGAAGCGAGGAGGCCAGCGCTGAAGGGCGACGGAAATGCGCTGTCGACGGAAATGCGCTGTCGATTAAAAGTAGCCAGGAGCGGAGGAGGAGAGGAGGCCTTCCTTCCTTCCAGGGCCGTGCGCGCATCTCCAAGGAGCGATCGATGGGCGCACGCACGCACTTGCGGAGGAAGGACGGCATCCAAACGGGCGTCGACGCACCCGCAAATCGCAACGTGCATATGAATAAACTCGTCATGAAGCGCGCGCGTCTACAAAGTATAAGGGCGCAACACGTGGAGGGACATGATTGGTCGCGGCAACATATGACACTACTTTTTTGCTCGTTTCGTCACGTCACGGTCCCAAACAAACCCGTCCCGTCACGGTCCCAAACAAACCCGTCCCGTCACGTCAAATGTTGCCGCGGCCAATCATGTTGCTCCACGTGTTGCGCCCTTATACTTTATAAACGCGCGCGCTTCGTACATTCAAATCACCATCCGTACACCCAACGAAAAAAGGTCTGTATCTATTCTACAAAATTATGAAACAGCATTTTTCGCTAAAAAATCCGGAAAATGATACAAGCGCCCCACTTTGTGGATATTCGCGCCCCCTTTCGGGAAAAAACTGTACTTTCATTTTGGCTAATCACGCCCCCCCCCTGGATCTTTCGGGAGGAGAGATCTTGTAGACAATCGGACCCCGCGCCTCGCGCGCAGGATCCGACCGTGCACTGACGTACGGCCCCGCGCATCGCGGCGCGGCCCGCGAGATGCGGTGAGCCTACGGAAACGTTGTCCTCACTTGACCCTTTTGGGTCAGAGGTTGCGACGTGGCAGTCTACCATTGGACAGCCCTGCTGCCGGTCCCCCATGCCGATACAGTGGACCCCGATAATATTTTCCACCTTGTACAGCGCGTCCCCAAGAAATTCGCCCCGATTTTGCCGAAGGAAAATTCTATTCTCACACCTTTTTTGTCTACACACAGGCCTCTTTTCGCCGGGCAGATTTTAAAATAGCACAAAAAAAGGACACACCTTTCACACCTTCTCACCTTTTTTTTTTTCACCATTTTTTTCCCACCTTTTTGAAATCGATACACACCTTTCTCCATCGGGCAGATTTTACCCCTTCTTGTTTTTTTCAAAGAAAAAAATATCGGCCTGCCCGAATCCACTCGGAGCAGAAGATCCGTCCGCCACGAGATCGTTCGCGGGTGGCCGTCCTTCACACGAGCAGAAACTATACACCGTCGATTCTAGAGCAGATCACACCACGGCAGATCACCGTTCGATGGGCTCGGTTCCAGCGAATGGCACACGCCCACGTGTCCCACCCGAGCAGGCTCGAGGTCCGTACACAGCTCGTACGGTCGCAGCTTCGAGGAAAGTCTAAATTCCTTACATTGCGAGCTTGAACCAATCATCATCTGCCGCGTGCTCTTTTTAAACGTGGCAAACTGTGATTGGTACAGGCACAACTTTAATTATTACGTTTTTTGACTTTCCTCGAAGCTGCGGGCGTACGCCTTTTGTACGGTCCTTGGAGCCGGCTTGGGTGGGACTCGTGGGACAGAGGCCGGCTGCTGATCGAACGGTGATCTGCCTTGGTACGATCTGCGTAAATATCGACGGCGGAAAAGTATTGCACGTGTGAAGGACGGCCACCCGCGAACGATCTCGTGGCGGACGGATCTTCCGCTCCGAGCGGATTCGGGCAGGCAGATTTTTTTTTCTCTGAAAATAAAAGATAAGGAGTAAAATCTGCCCGACAGAAAAAGGTCTCACGGCGCTCGGCCGCTCAGGACTAGTAGCGTGTGTCGATTCCAAAAAGATGTGAAAAAAAAGGTGAAAAAAAAAAAGGTGTGAAAGGTGTGCTCCTTTTTTGTCTATTTTAAAATCTGCCCAGCGAAAAGAGGTCTGTGTGTAGACAAAAAAGGTGTGAGAATAGAATTTTCCTTGCCGAAACCACCTATTTGTACGGTAACTCAATGTTAACGTGTTAGGGGTGTTAACCTAACCTGACCTATTCTCCAATACAAAATCTGTTAATCGAAACGGATTTCAAACATGGGTCACGCTTTACGCTGTACGGTAAGTACGAATAAAATCCCTAAATCGTACGGTATATGTACGGCACCAATAGGAGCTAGTGTATCTAAAGCACGGTACGATATGATACGATACGATATGTACGAACATACATGAACTCTAACATAATACCCGTCGCCTATTGGTAACACGGACCTTATATTTGCAAATTGCAATATTTTCGCCCAGTATTTCACAGATCGGACCATTAGACAAACCAGTCGACTGGTTGGCAACCAGTGGTTGCGGACCGAAACAACCATTCGACTGGTTGCCAACCAGTGGATGCCACTGGTTCGCAACCAGTCGACTGGTTGCCAACCAGTGGCATCCACTGGTTCCAAACCATTCGACTGGTTGCCAACCAGTGGTTGCGGATCGAAACAACCATTCGACTGGTTGCCAACCAGTGGTTGCGGACCGAAACAACCATTCGACTGGTTGCCAACCAGTGGATGCCACTGGTTCACAACCAGTCGACTGGTTGCCAACCAGTGCCGCCGGATCGAAACAACCATTCGACTGGTTGCCAACCAGTGGCATCCACTGGTTCACAACCAGTCGACTGGTTTGGAACCAGTGGATGCCACTGGTTGGCAACCAGTCGACTGGTTCGGAACCAGTGGATGCCACTGGTTGACAACCAGTCGACTGGTTTGGAACCAGTGGATGCCACTGGTTGGCAACCAGTCGACTGGTTGCCGACCAGTAGATGTCCAACCATTGCCATCCAATGGTTGTCCAATGGTTGCCGATCCACTGGTCCGAACTGTGCAGTATTTGCCGAAACCATGGCGAAAATATTATCGGGGTCCACTGTATCGGCATGGGGGACCGGCAGCAGGGCTGTCCAATGGTACACTGCCACGTAGCAACCTCTGACCCAAAAGGCTCAGTTAAGGACAACGTTTCCGTAGGCTCGCCGCATCTCGCGGGCCACGCCGCGATGCGCGGCGCCGTACGTCGGTGCACGGTCAGATCCTGCGCGCGAGGCGCGGGGTCCGATTGTCTACAAGATCTCTCCTCCCGAAAGATCCAAGGGGGGGGCGTGATTAGCCAAAATGAAAGTACAGTTTTTTCCTGAGAGGGGGCGCAGATATCCAAAAAGTGGGGCGCCTGTATCATTTTCCAAAAATCCTTTGTAAAAGCTGCCCGGCGAAAAAATGACTGTTTTCAGAAAAAAAAGGTGATTGTAATTAGTACTTTCCCATCGACCATCGCCTACGAAATTCCCGAATTCCTTATACTAAAAGTCACTTTCTTTCGTGTACGAATTCCGGGTCGGGATCCGCGGCTCCGCCGAGCCCAGCCGTACCGAAATGCGTACCTAGCCAATGCTTAATTCGCCCGATAGGCTTACGAAATTGATTTGGCGATGTTCAAGGTCTGACTCCCCCTATTGGTAACACGGACCTTATATTTGCAAATTCCAAGATTTTCGCCCAATATTTGCCAAAACTATGGCGAAAATATTAGGGGGGGTACAGTACTGTAGTACAATTACAGTGGGGGGTCCTCATATTTTCGCCATGGTATTGGCCAAAAAGGGGCGAAAATATTGATTTTGCAAATATGAGGTTCGTGTTACCAATAGGCTTTCGGTACCATGTTAGAGTTCATGTTTGTCCGTACATATCGTATCGTTAAATATTGTACCGTATCGTACCGTATCGCATACACATAGTTTTTCGCTCTTCGCGTTGTTCGTCTCATTGATGATGCTATAATTATCAATAGTGGAAGAGCACACCCATGATGAAATAAATGAGTGAGTTAATATTAGGCTGGGGGTTGACAGGCTTCCACGGTAATGAAACAAAACGGGTGCCTTGTGCGACTTGGAAGACGCTCAATACCAAAACACCTCTTAAAGTCAATATGCTTGCCGTGTAGATGGTTGATGTGGATGGTATGTGGAGCAGACGAGGAGAGGAGCGAGCGCCTCTTACAGCGGGAAGATTCTACGGATTCTACGATTTGTACGGATTGTACGGATTGTACGGCTAATATTGAGTTACCGTACAAAAAGGTGGTTTCGGCAAAATCGGGGCGAATTTCTTGGGAGCGCACTGTACAGTGTAGCACAAGATAAGTGGAGTTATGAGGAGACTGCTGATCTAGCTGAAGGTGCTGTACGGCAACCAGTGCATCTGTCCTGAAACTAATGAAGGGTTGGATTGGGGCTGTGGGTCTGCCTGCAGTATAGAGCCAGGAACCGAGGGATTCAGAGGTACGCGCAGCGGAAGACGTAGGGATCCTGAAGATGTTCCCGCCGGCGGCCGGACTCGATACGCAAAGAGCCCTTCCCTGGGGGTTCTCTTCTTCTGTTCTCTCTTCAGCTATTCTCTTTGCTAGGCTCCTAGTTATCATCGGTCATTGGGAGGAATGGAAGGCAGGATACAGCAAGTTTGGAGCTTGGCATAGAGGCAGCAAAGGGAAGATAGGAATCAGCTTAGAAAAAGGGTGTGTCTTGGAAACTTACCCCAGCCAGCGGTTGGTTGGGGATTCTCATTACAATATAAGTGTCTTCTCACTGAAATGCTTGTCTGGCTGAGCTGAATTGGATGTCTAAATGCTATTAGCAAGAAGACTCTCTCTCTCTCTTTCTCTCTCGTACTAGCATCTGTTGCTGGAGCTTGAGAGGAAGAAAAGAAGAACAAGACAACAAACCACACAGCAAATACAAATACTAAGCCCAGCACTAAAAGACAAACTAGCATCACTGACATCCCATCTATCTATCTCTGACAGTAAATCCTGAGTCTTAGTAGTGACAGTCTCTGATTGGCCAACTGCCCACTGAGTGGCCTGGCTGACTATGTGGAGCCTTATGATAGGTCAAGTAATAACTATCGGCGGCAATTTGCGGCGCTCCGAGTGCGCCTTGCTGGATGATGTGCTGTTCCGTGGGCCGCCAACACATGGTACTGCCTTCTCGCATCCTCCGTTGGCAGCTCCTGGATTCTGCTGATCCGTGATTCTGAAGAGGCATATATCAAGTACAACTGAACTGACGCGGATCCGTCGAGCGCAGCTCCACTACGCTACAACAGGGTGGAAAATACGAGGACCCCCCACTGTACGGTATCCAAAGTGTACGGATATACAGCAAAAACACATGTAATACCATTGTCACTATACATGTGAAACGACAAACGGGTCATTACGGATATAGTGACATAAATAGGTGGGAACCGACATGGTCACTATAACCCGAGTACACTGTACCATCTTGTCGCGTTGCCGGACGACCGACAAGTCCACGAACCTGCCAGCCTTCGGTTCATTCTGGTTCAGAAACTTCCAAAAACGTCGACATCGCATGCATGCATGCATGCATGTCTGAGCCAACAATTTCCGTACAACGAATGCGATCCGCGCACCCCCGCCCCGCCGCCCGCCCAATCCCCGCACGTCCCCGCACATGCCGAGCGCCCCTCCCCCGCGTGTCCGTACGGCGCCCGCGGCGCGTCCCGACCGTGGCGCCACGTGGCGCCACGTGGCGCAGACCGCCCGCCACGCGCTCCGCGCACGCCCGCGCGTGCCCTCCGCCTCGCGGCCGTACGACCTTACAACCGTACGGTCGGCGGGCGGGGCCTGGAATCCCACGAGTCCGGCGGTTAAGGCTGCTGCTGGGGGCAAGACTGGCTCAGGTCCTGGCTGAGAGAGAGGGGAGGGGGCCAGAGTGAGGGAGGTCGAGCGAGGGAGGGGAGGGAGAGGGAGGGAGAGGGAGGGAGAAGAAGGGAGCGAAGATGGCGGCGGTGGCGGACCTGCTGCTGGGCGAAATTGACGCGTGCGGCTGCACGGAGCGCGGCGGGTCGGCGCTGCTGGCGCTGCAGGGGGGCCGCTTCACGTGCCTGGCCGTGCCGCCCGCCGCGCGGGAGGAGACGCTTTGCTTCGACTCTCACGCGCCGCCCTCGCCCGCCAGCCATGGCGCCGTGCAGGAGGAGAGCTGCTGCGCTAAGGAGTCCGTGCACGTTCATGCGCACGTGCACGTTGGCGAGGCCACCAAAGACGTGCTGCTGGAGCAGGTGAGCGCACCCTCGCAACCATACGCTGTCCGGCCTCGTTCTTACGTGGCAAATCACCCCGTATCGGCGCATTGTCTTGCAAGATTTCCTGCAGGAGGTTTCTTTTCACTCAAAGTTCATGTAAAGAAGTACTTGTGGTAGTTATGTGAATAATGGCATTATCGCGCCATGATCGCGTCAGTGCGTGATCGTGGGATGCTAGTATAGCGTCAACTTGGCCCGAAGACAGGAGAGGCGAGGATTAAAAAACGAAGAAGAGAAGGGGAAAGAATGAGAAACCAAGAGGGAGAGATAAGAAAAAATAATTGGTCAAGAAAGGAGAGATGGAAGGTGAAAGAGAGTGGAAAGTAAAGCACCGAATGTGCGGCAGAAGCAGGGGGCTGACCTCCCTGTGTGGGCCTCCAGTGTGAGTCGTGCGAGGAGAGCGTCAACTGCATTCCGGCCATGGACTGCGCGGGCGCGAAGTCGGCGGAGAGAGAGGGCGGTGACCAGGTGGCGCATGGCGACCACTACGACCGGCTGCTGCCCATGGCGGACGGCTCCTTCGCCATGCAGTGTGCGCACACCGGCTCCGACGGCCACACGCACTTCCACGAGCACGGCCGCCTGGTCAAGATTGGAGCCTCCCTCGGCGCTCTGCGCCGCAGACGGCCTCAGAATGTGGACCTCTTCGACTACCGGAGCTCCCCCGGCACCTATGCCGACCTGCCGCAGAAGGTGCCCCTACTCGCTTCCACGTCGGAGATCGCTGTGGAGCTGACGGAGCAAGGGAGGCGCAAGGCAGACGACGCTGTGCGCGTAAGCATTCGGGCGGGCGCGCTCGAGCAGACGGTGATGGACGTGATGGGCATCTGCTGCCCCAGCGAGGTGCCGCTAATCGAGCGCGTGCTCAAGCCGCTGCCCGGCGTGGTGGAGGTAACTGTCAACGTCACTGCGCGCACCACCACTGTCACTCACGACCCCGCGCTCACCAGCGACGTGCAGCTGGGTGCGTTCTCCTCTCAGTTCTCCATTTTTTTTTTCTTTTTCTCTGCCGCCACTGTTCCTCTGTGATCGATCGTTCATTCCCAAACGGTCTCATTCGTTGTAAGCCTGCTTGACGGTAGTGGTTTCTCACTCGCACGGCTGCCTCTTGTGCGGTGCAGTGAAGGCGCTGAACGAGGCGAGTTTGGACGCATCCCTGCATCAGCGCGGGCATGTGAAGGAGCTGCAGCGTTTCCCCAATTGGTGGACTCTTGCCGCCGCGGGGTTTCTCATCATCTCGCTTTTCCACTACCTCTTCGGGCCGCTGCGCTTTGTGGCATTGGCGGCTGTGGCCGTGGCAGGGCCACCCATTGCGATCAAAGCTTATGGAGCCCTGCGACGTTTCGTCATCGACATCAACTTGCTCATGCTGCTGGCAGGTTAGCCTCGCAGCTCGTCTCCTACAACAGGAAATCACGTGGGGAAGGGAAAGCAGTGCTCCCAAAACATAATGAGAATCAGGGAGAAATCTTGGCGGTTGGCGTCTTCAAGGTTGCATGGTATAGTTAAGTGCCCACAGGGAAGAGAAGTGAACGTTAGGATGCTGGAGCTACAGTGTAAAGAAGCAAGTGGCCGGTTAGACATAAATTTCTCAGAATTTTTGCTTTCGTTGAGAGTTCGCCGTCAGCTGCCACTTAAAGAACGATTTCGCTGCTGATTCGTGAAGCACTAAGCCGTCTGTGTGATGCGTGCATGGCAGTGATCGGAGCCATCGTGATCGGAGACTATGTGGAATCTGCTTCGGTTGTGGTGCTATTCTCGCTGGCAGGCTGGCTAGAGGCACGCTCCACAGACAGGGTGAGCTGCTTGCATTCCGTTGCATTCCATTCCGATGATGAAGGGTGTAGTAGTCCCGGCCCACTCCGTCCCCCTTCACCAGCTCTGAGCTTTGAAGCTATGGCGGGGGGTGCAGGCTCGCAGGGCCATGGAGGCCGTGCTCTCCCTCTCCCCCGAGACGGCGGTGCTTGCGGGCAGCGGGGAGGTGGTACACGTGGAAGACGTAGAGATAGGCACTCTGCTCGCAGTTCGGCCGGGGGAGGCAGTCCCCATAGATGGGGTAGTGGATGGAGGGGACAGTTCAGTGGACGAGGCAAGTCTCACGGGGGAGTCTGTGCCTGTAAAGAAAAACATTGGAGACCAAGTGTGGGCAGGAACAATGAACACCACAGGTGAGGCTGCTCTCGCTCTCTCTCTACCTCTTTCTCCCGCTCGTTACTCTCTTACTCACACACTCTCTCTCGTCCGCATACAGTTTGTGTCTGATACACTGAGCTGCTACGTGTGAGCACGCAGGTTTCCTCAGCATCCGCACTACTGCAAAGTCTGCAGATTCCGCAGTGGCACGCATGGTGCGACTGGTGGCGGATGCGCAGAAACATCGTTCTAAGAGCGAACAAACAGTGGAGACCTTTGCGAGGTATTATACGCCGACTGTGATAGTGGTGGTGGTATGCCTCATAGTCATCCCCTACGCCATGTCCCTCCACAACGCAAAGGACTTCCTCTACCAGGCCTTGGTCTTGCTGGTCGCTGCCTGCCCCTGCGCTCTCGTCATCTCCACGCCGGTTGTTACCGTTTGCGGCATCACACAAGCGGCACGAAACGGAGTGCTGGTCAAGGGGGGAGTGCACCTGGAGACACTTGCGAGGATGCGTGCTCTCGCATTTGACAAGACTGGGACTCTTACTGAAGGCATTTTTCGAGTGGCTCACCTGCTGCCACTAGACGACTCTGCAAGCATGAAGAGCATTCTTTATTGGTGAGTCTGCAGACACTGTTGGGCTGCAGATGATGGGTGCACTGAGTAGTGGCTGGTGGCCATGGCTGATTCTGAAAGCTGAAAGAGTTGCACACTGATTCCCTTTTGGCCGCTCGCAGGATTGCCGCTGTGGAAGCTCAATCAAGTCATCCCATGGCTGATGCACTGGTGAAGTATGCGCGAATAAAGGGAGTGGAAATTTTGGAGGCTGTTGTGGAGGGCTATGAGACGGTCCCTGGAGAAGGGGTCGCAGCAGTCGTAGACGGCCACCAGGTCCACATTGGAAATGGACGCATGGCAAAGAGATTGGGTTGGGAAACAGGTGAAAGCACAGATGCCTCGAATGTTCCTCACTGCCAGCAGCATCGTTTTGTTTTCTAGAGATCTAGTCTAAACTGTGTCGGATTGTATGCTCTGCAGAAGTCAGCAGTTTTCATTTGGAAGCATTCACACTAAAACTGGTCGGAGGTGTGCCGCTATTGCAGCTGCGGATTCGGCCATATTGGCCCAGTGGGCGACGGAGGGCGGAACTGTGGGGTGGGTGGGGGTAGACTCCACCCCTGTGGCTGTATACAGCGTTGCGGACCAACCCAGGAAGGAGGCGAGGGAGGCGGTGGCCCGGCTGCGGGCACTCGGCCTTAAGGTCTGCATGCTGACGGGGGACAACTCCGGGGCAGCATTCGCCGTGCAGCAGCAGATAGGGGATTTGGAGGTGCGGGCGGAGCTTCTCCCCGAGGATAAGGTGTCGGCCATAGCTGCGCTGAAGGAGGAGCACAAGGTGGTGGGGATGGTGGGAGATGGGATCAACGATGCGCCGGCTCTGGCCATAGCGGATGTGGGGATGGCCATGGGAGTGGCAGGGACGGCTGTGGCAATGGAGACCGCGGATGTGGCCCTAATGACCAATGATCTGAGGCGCATTGCGGAAGTGGTGGCACTGGGCAGGAACTGCTGGTGGAAGGTGTTCCAAAACATAGCGCTCTCTGTTGTTACGAAAGGCATTGTCATTGGGTTTGCCGCAGCTAATCGCGCTCCATTGTGGGCAGCTGTGTTGGTGGATGTGGGAACTAGCCTCGTGGTGGTTGCCAACTCTCTGCGTATCCTGGATAGGACGAAAGACGAGAGGGCACACTCGAAGGCTTGCGTCAGTAATGTTATTCAAGCAGATATGAAGGGCAACTGCTGTTCCGAGAAGAAGGGCTGCTGCGCAGCGGATGATGACTGCTGCAGTGCAACAGCCCCCCTCCGCTCTGCGGACAGCTGCTGCTCCAAGGAGGATACCTGCTGTGCGCCAACTCCCCCCCTTTCTGCCGACAGCTGCTGCTCAAAGAAGGATACCTGCTGTGCACCAGCTCCCCCACCTCTCTCTGCGGACAGCTGCTGCTCGAAAGAGGATAGCTGCTGTGGGAAAGCTCCCGTCTCCAAGAAGGTGAAGGCTCATAGTCACAGTCTCAAGCACGGATCTTGCAGCAGTGACCATGGCCATGACCACAAGCATGATGATAAGCACGGGCACAAAATCGAGGACAGTCATGTGCACAACCATGGGGTTGCCTCTGGCCACAAGCATTCAGCGGGGCATGGCCATAAGCATGAGGAGAGTCATGCTCACAAGCACGAAGACAGCCTCGGCCATAAACATGGGGATAGCTGTGGTCACAAGCATGCAGAGGGGCATAGCCATAAGCAGGAGGAGAGTCATGGCCACAAACATGGGGTTGCCTCTGGCCACAAGCATTCAGAGGGGCATGGCCATAAGCATGAGGATAGCCATGCTCACAAGCACGAAGTCAGCCTCGGCCATAATCATGGCGATAGCTGTGGCCACAAGCATGCTGCGGGACATAGCCATAAGCATGAGGACGTCCATGGCCACAAACATGGGGTTGTCTCTGGTCACACGCATGCTGGGGAGCAGAGCCATGTCCACAAGCATGAGGCCAGCCATGGCCACAGGCACGAGCAAGAGCATGAGCATGAGCATGAGCATGAACTGGGGCATGAGCATGAGCATAAGCACAAGCACGAGCACGAGCACGAGCACGAGCATGAGCATGAGCATGAGGACGAGCACGAGCACGAACACGAGCAGGATATTAAGAAAGAAAGCAAGTGTGCTGCATCATGCTGCGATGAAAGCTCAGAGGAGACCTGCTGCGGGGAGGAGAAAAGTGGATGCTGTGGAGAATCTTCCTTGAAAAAATCATATGTGAACTTGGATGAGGTCGACTTTGAGGTGTAGGGGGACTGTTTTGCTGCAAATGCCAAAAGAATAATGACGCTATATTGGGATTGATTGGTCTGTAGTTGTTTCTTACGCAGCATGAAGCAACCGTAGAGTTGCTGAGTTTCATGTCCTTCAGTTGAAAGCACTGTTAGACTAACGTCGTACAGTAGCTAGCCATTGGAAGGTTGAGAAAGTAGAAAGGTCGATATACAGGTGTGGTTTGAACTTCGTCATGATTGGAAATTGGTGTAGTTCACTCCGTCTGCTAGCATGTATTATATGTTCACCAACTCGATATGTTTGTGTGCAAAGACAAGTTTTCAATTGTGAAAGTTTTGCATCACATGATTCCAATATTTGCTTGAAATTGTTGCTGCTAAGATGGGCGACCGCGGAATCGCAAAGCTAGGGTTGTCTGCCTCGTCTTGACCCTTGTTGTTTTACTTCACACAATGGTATTTGCAGCGTGCCGTCGTGTTAATAGTGAGTGCGAAAGTAAGAAAGCAGTGCTGTTTAGCCACAATACTCGTGAAGGTAGTGTGACAAATCAGAGCGAGATGGAATGGTCTACTATTGACACAATAGAGATAATGATGTGACATTCATCTCACGATGGTCTTATGATAAAAAGTGGAATGAGAATGAAAAATATCATGCGCACAGACAATATCGTCGTTATCTTCGAATCGACTGTTCCCTCCGCTTCCTACTGCTGTGCTGCGCTGCGAAACTTGCAGGAGAATCGAATGTGTACCAACAAGAGCGAGCACGAGGCACGAAACAATGGCCATGGCAAGTGCAAAGGGAAAAGCACGAGCGAGAACAAGCGGAAGAGGCTCAACTTCAACAAATCTTGACTCTTGCAGTGTCATGTAAACACTGGCATTAGGAAGCGGTGCTCTCCGCAGTGCTAGAACAGTCGACTCGTTGATAACGGCGATGTTGCCTGTGCGCATCACATTTCCATTCCCATGCCACCTATCATAAGACCATCGTGAGATCAATGCGACATTATTATCTCTAATGTGTCAATAGTATACCCTTCCATCGACACCTCGCTCTGAATTGTCACTGTAGCTAAACAACACTTCTTTGTTCTTTTCGCACTCACTATCACGCGATAGCATGCTACAAATATCAGTGTGTGAGAATAAAATAACTCAAGCTTAGGACGAGGCACACAACCCTAGCTTTGCGATTCCGCAATTACATCTTGATCATCATCATTTATGTTGGAGTTATGTGATGCAAAACCTCTCTCAATTGAAAACTTGTAGTTGCACACATACATAGCGAGTTAGCGAAACATATAACATATGCCAGCATACGTTAAAGTTATCTCCAACAGTTTCCAATCATGACAGTTCAAATCACATTTGTACATCGAACTTCTTTGTACTTTTCTCAAACTTCCAATGGCTAGCTCTTATTGTAAGACGTTAGCCTAATAGTGCTTTCAACTGAAGGACATGAAACACATCAACTCTACGATTGTTTCATGCTGCGTAAAAAACAACTACAGACCAGTCAATCCCAATTTAGCCTCATTTATTCTTTTGCGACTGAAGTCAGACGAGCCGAAAGCAGCCATGACATGAATTCACACTGCCATCGAAATCATTCACGACAGGTGCTATGAACTCTGCAACTCAAGCCCAAAAGAGTGGACTAGTCCACGACCTAGAACACACAAAAAGGACCATCGGCAAAATTCTCAACCAAACAAATATGACCCTTCATGAACCGCCTCCTCAAGGTGAACACACAACAACACAAACTCGAAACAATTCTCCCAAGCCGCCGCAGACGAACTCTCAATCAGACGGGAGCGTAAAGAGGAGCAACGAAGGGGTTTGTGATAAAACACGTTGAGAGAAAACCGCCACCCTTCCAGCATACTCCTTGATCCCCCCCCGCCCTCTGCTCTGCTTACGGCTTTGCCTTATCCGCTACCTTACGAGGCTGCCTTAGCTGCTGATTTCTCCTTCGACTTCTGAATCTTCAACACTTTCTTTACGATCTTCTGCTCCTCCACCAAGAATGCGCGCACAATGCTGCACCAACCAATTTATCCCAGCCCAACTCAGCTCCACTATTTGCTACGCACAACAGTGAAAGCTCAGCCAGTCCTTTCGTGAGAAATGGACGATATGCAGAGCATGCCATTCCATAATTCATTTGGTATAAGTATAATATGGGAAGGCGCACGAGAAGGGAGCAGAGCAGCATGTCGCGTAACACCGCCAAATGCCTCGGTGCAGGTCTTTATACCATCTAAGGATCGTTCTCCTTGAACCATAATTCGCCCGCTAAACCTACAACCCAACTTAGGTTCGCTCAGTTACGTTCTCAAGAGAGTTAATGCAACTTACCGCTCTCGCACGGCTCCAGCAGACATGCTCCCTCCATAAGCACGATTCACTGTCTTCTGACGCCTCGACATGAGCTTCCGACTGTACTTGGCGGGCCGCAAGTGGGGAATCTGTCCGCCACAAAAAGAAAAAGGGGCCACGAATGAGCTTTCCAATGATTGTTTAAGGATTCAGTAATCTGTAGGGAGGAGAGTAAGAAAGGAACGAAACACTCCCTAATTTCTCCATTTGCCGAAGTTTCCACCACTGGCATATGCAAACAAAACCAGGCCACAGCCCAGATGAGGGCTCAAATTATGAAGAAGAAACGCACTCCCGGGAGGCGCACGCCTGTCTGCGAACAGCGAGGTCCCTTCGCCCGCTTAGCCGTGTACTGAAGGGTCAACTTGCCACCTGCATAGCCACGCGCAACCGATTATTGCTTCTCACACCCGTCATGGCGGAAAAAAGCCTCCGTTCCTGCCTCACGTATTCACAGTCTCCGCTGAACGAGAGTGAAGCTCTTACCAACCCTAACCCTGCGAGCCAGGAAAGAGGGAGAGCAGGAGGAGAGCAGCACTCACCGGGCGTCTTGATGGCCCGCGTCTGGTTGGAGCGCGTGGCATAGCAGTGGCGCCGGCGGTACGTGAGGCGCTGCGCCATGGCTGCTGCTGCTGCTGCAGGCCGGCCCGCGCACGCACAGGAGGGAGGGAGCGAAAGAGACCCTCCTGCAGGCCGCCGCGCCCTCTATGCGCCGCCGTCCCGCCCAACGTCGCATATCCGCCGTCCGATCACCATCCGACGGCTCTTGAGCCGCCGTTTCATAGAACGGCGCCGTTAGGGCTCCCTCTGCCTTCGCTTCGCCATTGTGAGCAATGGTCGCTTCCTCCCTCGCTCGCAGCCATGGCCATGGCGATGGCAATGGCCGGCCCGGCCGGCGCTGCAGCGAGCGCGCTCTGCGGCTCCTCGCCGCGGCCGCCATGGCCGCTGCACGGGGGGCTCGCGCTTTTATCACCGCCATGGATGGTGTCTCCCGAGACGAGGCTGCGGAAGGCGCGTGGAGGGAGAGCAGGGGAAGGGACCGTCCGGCAGGAAGCAGGAAGGTCGCCTTCAAGGCTTGCTTGCATGGCGGTACACACTCATGCCGGGACTCGTATGCAGTCAGTATGAATCTTCTTCGGGGGTCTGCTACAGTGTTACCAGATATCATTGAGTGTGTAATTTTTTGGCTTGGGATTCGTTCGCCTTCCCTGCGTTTACTCAGCGTATGGTACTCCTGATTGATCAAGTACAGGGCGTGGCTGGTCCTGTAGGTGAACCACTGGGCAGAGGAGCTCACTTCTACAGCATTTTGCTTTGAATGCTGCAGGAGTCCCGTGAATTCGTGAGACGCACTTCTGCTCAAGAAGCTCGCCGCGAACCCAATGTAAATTTCGCTCTCATCACTCTTGTAACCTGTTGGTTTCTCTTTAAGATGGATATGTCCAACGCAGAGTTTCTAAAGTACCAAAGGTTCGTTCGGTCTCTCTGCAAACTGAGTTGGGCAGCAGTTCTGAGCGTGCAGAATCGCTTGGCTGATTTGGAGGATGTTGGCAGCATTTCGGAGTTTCGGAAAGTCGCCAGCGGCGAGCCAGAGGTGTTACCGCGGAGTACTTTATAACCTTCGTCATAGCTTCATTTGCAAATTCCCAGTTATCTTCCTCGTCAATTTCCCAATTTCTGCATCATAAAAGAACCTGCTTGATCTTTGTCCTTGAGGTGCACGAGTTGTTCGCATTCGGAAGAAGGGGCTCGGCCACTGCATCTCATGGTGCTTGGGAGGTAGGGGGCGGAATGGGGCAGGTGCCGCAAGTGCGCAGGGGCTTGGATGTACGTCGTCGGTCTGCTGATACAGACGGTATTGTCCCTTCTCATCCGCAATTTGTTGCACGCATAGCAGAGACTATATTGATTTAATTAATCCTCAAAATCGTGTCCGATATTCTTTTGTTTTGGCTTACCTCGAATGTAAGGCGCTTGGGGATTTTATTAGTTGACAAACGTTACAAATGTGTAGAGCTTCACAACTTCTACAGCTCGAGTTTTAAGGCGTTTCGGTGATTGAGCTGACGTTTGTTTGCAGTTCAAATAGAAAGAAGTTATCAGGCGTTGCCAAAAGTTTTTGGAGTGGTTGTTTATTGTGGTTTTTTTTTCCTTTCTCTTCCTCTTCTGGGATGTTGCAGATACTGAGACGTTGCCTTACAGGGGCAGAAGTAGCTCGAATGCAACCAAGCGAGTCGCACCTCCCCGACTGTCATCTCCTTCTGAGGGCTCTTCTCCCAAAAGACGTCCTCCTGCTGACGGTTCTCCCGCCAATCCTTCCTGGAAAGCTCCTTCCGCAAGGACGTCATCTTCCGGTGGCTCCTCTGTGAGGCTGCCATGGGTGCCGGGGTCTTCCTCCTCCCTGTTGGGTGTAGCCCAGAGGAGGTTGAAGGCAGACAGCGGAGCAGAAGCGCGAAGTCTTCCAGGAGGGCCTCCACTACCTCCCTGGCTCTCCTCTCCGGAAAGCACGACTGATTTCAGTGACGCTGTCACTTCCGCATCCCCGACTAGAGATTTGGAAGGATCTACAGTTCAGTCAGATTCAGATCACCTCCGGGAAACTGGCAGGCGTCATGCGAATGAATTTGACAATCGATTTCAGCGATTCCCTTCTAAAGCTCGTCCTTCTGGCCCTTCGCAGTTCTCCGGCCCTTCAAAAGATTCGTTCATGTTGGAGGAACCACGAATAGTGAGTCAGCCTGCCTCACAATCAGATTTGCTTCCGAAAGTGTTTCCTCCTCCTCGTAAGAAGAAGCCTCGTCCTCCTCCCTTGCCTGAGACGTTGGGTGACGCCGAGGTTGCCCCCATGGACATTCCGTTCGAGTTCAAGTATAGTTACACGGAGGAACCTGATGTGGCTCCTATAGGTTATCGTGAACCGCAGTTTTCCCCATTCGGACCAAACACAATGTCTAGGCCTTGGACTGGTGGGCCACCTTTGAAAAAGAGTAAGAAAAATAAACTTCCCCGCCTCATTCTAGAGTTCGACTCGTTCACCCCCCCTCCCGGACCGAAGAAGGGAGTCAAGCCTGTAGAGGCCCCCGGTCCGTATTTGGAGGGCGTGGGGCCGCAGTATGTTCGTTCCAGGGAGGAAGTTTTGGGAGATCCGCTGACAGAGGAGGAGAAAGTAGCGTTGATTGAAGACTGCAACAAGGGCAATCGACAAGTCAACCTCGGTATGCACAGCGATTTTGAACCCGACATGCAGCACAGGGGAGGTTCGCCAGGTGTCACCAAGCAAATGCACGAGCAGGCAAATGGTTTACTTGATTGAAGTGTGCACTGCCCTGAGGATGGCTGCAGGACGAGACGGACTAATCCACAACATGCTGGACCTCATTCACTCTCACTGGAAACGACGCCGAGTGGCGAAAATTCGCTGCAAGGGTGTTCCCACTGTGGACATGGATAAAGTCTGCCGGGAATTGGAGGTGTGCCTTCGGTCTTGCATGGCCCGCCTCTGTCCGTTGAATGACCTTCTGGTTGATAAGCAGAGCTTTGCACAGCTGGGTTTTGAAAAACGAATGATGAGAATACTACTAATTATAGCAGGTTTTGCAATTTTATTCACTCTCAGAAGAGGACTGCGTCTCATGCATGATCACAGCTGGAGAATTAGCCAGAATCGCTAGCATTTTGCATCTGTTTTTGGTGATGCCGTATGTCGTTCCGGTTCTTGCCCGAGTTTCACTCCAAGTTGAAACAACCCACGGAACATACTCTGTTGCTTGACGAGTTTGTTCTTCAATGTTCATGTCAGCGAAGTCAAAAGGACGACTGAGTCTAAGGATGTCGAAACACTCGACTTGTTCTCGAGTGGAACGTTGACTAGATGCTCAATAACCTTGATTTCTGCCGGGCCCACCAATGTTGACCCGCATTGGGTCATATTCCTCTACAGGATAAAACGGGCGGGCAGATCATACACAGGGCCGGTGGAGTGGTTTACCTCTTCCGCGGCCGCAATTACAACTACAAGCTGCGGCCCCGCCTGCCGCTGATGCTATGGAAGCCGCCCGCGCCCATTTATCCGCGACTCATTGTCGACACGCCGGGAGGGTTAACCAAAGACGAAGCAAACGAACTGCGGCTCAGGGGACGCCAAATCAGGCCTGTCGCTCGGTTAGGTGAGATAGTCTGATGTTCTGCTGCAAAGCAGGCTTCATGTCATGTTTGTACAGTCTTGTGGTCAATATGGGTCTTTGACCTACTTGAGCAGAGTTTCCTTATTTTTTGCGAGTCTAAGCCCTTCCTTAAACACGAGTGATGTCAGGCTTTTGTTTTTTTCCGGCACATGTATTCATTTGTCTGCGTGAAGGTGTCACCCTCCCACTTATGGGAATTGCAGTCACATTATTCAGCATTGTTTATGAAAGATCACTACGATTAAGCTGTACCACTAGGGTGAGAATATTAGTGAGAATTTCAGTGTCTTGACAAACTCTTATTCATGCTTTTCAGATCATTGTGGCCAAAGTACTTTCATTTTGATCAAATGTCACTCCCATCCTTGAAGCGGTTGACCATAAACAAGGATGTTGTGGACTTTCGATCCTGTTCTTGTTAGTTGGCATTTGTATGTGGGTCTGGCTGTGCTCTGCTGTGAATGTCTGTCTCCTTCGCCCTGAAGACTACTGCTAAGAGACGTCCCTGGGGGGTGGCGCAGGCAAGAATGGGGTTTACCTTAACTTGGTCGAGCAAGTCCAAAAAAATTTCGAGCACAGTGATCTTGTGAAGGTGGACTGCACAGGCCTCGACAAAAGTGACTACAAAAAAATTGGTGCCAAGCTAAAGGTTAGTTCAACCTTTTCAAGGTTTATCAGCATCGCTTGCAAGGAGGTAGTTATGACTTCTGCTTGTTCCATGACTGTGTTTTGGTAGCTCATGCCGGACGAGCTAATGCCTCTGTGTTGCTGTTTGTTTGCAGACATTGGTACCATGTGTCCTGCTCTCTTTCGAGAAGGAGCAGATTCTCATGTGGCGGGGCCCGCCTGGTGGAATTGTGGATGCGCCCGAGGACTTCGAGAGCAGCGACAAAGCAGCTATGGAGGCTGGTTATGGTTTCGATGGCGCAGGAGAGACAGTATTCAAGGCAAATAGCAGAACTGATACAGCGGATGAGCAGTCTGATTCTGCAGTTGACGCGGAGGAGGGAGATGAAGAGGATGATGACTGGGAGACGGAAAACGAGGATGCGGAGGTGTGGTTTAAGGGAGGACAGGAGGATGATCCTTCAGTTTCCGAATTTGAGAGATTGTGGGAGGAGGCAAAGGTCTCAGGAGCTATGACGGAGCTGTCATTATCGGAGACACAGACAGGGGGCGAGGAGGACCCGAAAGGAGGCGCAATGAGGAGAACTCTTGAGAGTGAGAGTGTGAGTGAGAGGTGGCCGGGCCCTGAGAGCAGTGGAGACACTTTGGCAGATACGGTTTTGGCTGCTTTGGAGAGGCATCCACGAGCCAAGGAGTAGCCTTCCTTGAGGAGCCTTTGTGGAGCCAGCCCCCCCTTCCACCCGACCCAGGGGAGCTCAGCTTGAGCCTGAAACCTGGCCCATGGCCCTTTGGGAAGTGGCAAAAATGTTCGGAAATGGAGGCCTCCGCCGTTCAACTCAATGGCTTTATCGAGCTAGATTCTCTCCTGAGAGTTCTTTCTGCCTATCAGTTGGAAACCGATGTCGTCATCTGTCTGCAATGGATTTCCATGGAGGTCGTTCCATCCGAAATGTTTTTGCGATTCTCGTACCGACCTGGCCCGTGTTTTCCGCTTGGTTTTATAGCAGAAAGCACGGAACGTTTGCTTTTCAAAGGATGACAAGGTTTCTTTAACTTGTGACTTGTAAAAACAAAAATGTTGCATTTCAGCCCAAACGTGCCGAATTAACAGACATCATTAGGGAGCGGGTAAAGATATTTAGTTTATATGTATTAAATATAGAGTGAAAATCGTCCAGTGCCATGCTTGCATATGCATCCTTCTACTTGCGCCAAGTCCTGAGTGCGTTCACGGAGAAGGCGCCGACCGCTGCTGCGCAGGCAACGGCGAGGGAGAGCTGCCCAATGCCGCCCCCCCCGCTCTGAAGAAGCGCCGGAGCAGCCACCTCCTCCCAGACATGCTTCCACAAGACAGCAGAAATGGTGCCCGCAGCAGCTCCCACCGCCACCTGACTCACAGTGTGGAGGCCGGTTGCAATCCGCAGCCATGCCTGACCCATCCCCACAGCGACTCACATCAATGTGGGCGATAGGACAACCCTCTACAGCTGGTTTAGAGGTTCGTGGGCATATCAAGTATGTGGCCTGAAAGGAAAATCATTCGATAGGTGAGGGAAAAACGTACCATGAAAGAGGCCACAGCTATGATGCTCACGGCTGCTGCAAGGCCCAGGACTGAATCCCCGAAGGATTCTTGAACTGCACGTGTCTCCATTCACCAGCACATGGAAGCCACACATCACCCAATACATTGCACTGATCAATGCTGCCACACATGCTCGCTTTAGCCTAACCCACGTAAATATGTTTACTCTCACTTTGACACTAGACAAGAACTTGTACAACTGTGACGTTAACCTTGCATTTAACCAATCCCTCCATGTATCAGAATGGCAAGAACACGGCAACATAGCTCACCTACGAGCGCGGCATATGTGGCGAGGTATCCCAGACTTTGAGCATGAGAGGATGGCATTCCAGGGTCCGCCTTTATTCCCAGAGCGCTGTCAGGCCTTGCCTGGTTGATGACCCTCTTCAGCAGCTTCGCCAGCGCACTGTTCAGCACTGCGCCCACAATGCACCACGCGACCGCCTCATCGTGCCACCAAACCAGAACAGAACCCGCTGCCAGAGAGACGACCCACTTCGTCTGCACACACCACACAAGGGTGAATACATCTAAAAAAAAATATATTGCGGATATGAACTTATGGCGTGGAATGAGGATACGCAATCCTATGTCAAGCTGGGAACTAAAGGGCAAATGGGTTATCTAAACTGCAATGCAAGAATTTAACATGAAGCTCACTAACTTCTACAAAGGGAGAACGTTTTCTTTTCTTCAGCAGCAAAGGACGGGTCATTGGGCTCATTTTAAGCCTTAAGAAAATCGATTGATCCATGCCGCACAGCGCAAGTGCCTTCTTTGCAACGTATCTTCACTTCCAGGCGCATTGCCGCCGCTAAATGGCAGTTTACAGTGAGACAATCTTCTCTTTGTTCGAGCAGCACAGCACGCGCGCGGACAAGGAAGAGGGGCAAAGGAAATGCTCACACTGCTGTTGACTTTCCGCAGCAGCGCCATGGAGTCACCTTCGCCTCCGCTGCCCCCCAGCTCCCCTTCTCCGCCCCCTCCCACTGCCGCCACTGCTCCTCGTGTGCGCTCTACCCGACCTGCGCGCTTGCACACGTGTCAGCAGGGCTGCATTGCTCGCCCTCCATTACCTCCAAGCCTCCGCGTGCAGCATCGGCCCCGCCTCTCAAGCCTCCCATTCCTCTCCTCTCTCCTCTCCTCCTCCCCTCTGTTCCCCTCACCACAGCTCAGCCAAGCAGAGCGCAGAGGAGCGGGTTCTTTCAAAGCCGCCACGAGGCCGGTGCGCAACGCCCCATATGCCGGCCATGGCGGCCTGAGGAGGAGAGGCGTAGCGGGAAGGCGGGCGGCGAGTAACATTTACTGAAGCAGCGCCACGTGGCGGGAGCCCAGCAGTCGAGGGGGGCGTCTGCTCCAACTTCCCCCTCCTCCCCCAGCTCGGCAGGATGAGGCGCCACGTGGGGCGCGCCCTGCAGCGCCACGTGGCGGGATGGGGGGGGGAGGCGGGCGCTGCAATGGCTCTCCTCGAGCCGCTGCGCAACGCGGAGGCGGAGGGGCTGCAGGCCGCGCCGCCGCTCGGCCGCATGCACCGCCTCCTCGCCCGCCTCCGCCACCCCGCCGCGCTCTACCGGGTGGGAAGAGGATCTCAAATGTGGGGTGTGAAAATTTTGGAGTTTTGGAGGCTTCGGGATGTGGGGTGCGAGAATTAAGCACGAGACTGGAGTAGAGGGAGGAGAGTTGTGGAGGGGAGGTGGGGAGAGCGGAGGAGGTTAAGGGGAAGGAGGATAGGGGAAGGGGGAGAGCTGGAGAAGAGATAGCATGAGAGCTTGACTTGAATAGTGAAGGGAGGGTGAAGGAGAGGATTGTGAGAGGCAGAGGGAAAGGAGGGAAACAGAAGCTGTGGTAAGGGGAGTGGAGGAGAGGTGAACAGAGAAGGAAGAGGAGGGTGAAGGAGAAGGTGATGCGTCGGAATTATCTGTGCTTTTGTGCTGCTGATTTTGAATTGCCAATCTGTGCTCGAGGGAATAGCCAGTGCTGTGTGTGCTAGGCGTTTGCTCTAGCGATGCTGCAGGCTCAAAAACTCCGCTTACTATTCGTTGGGCTGAGGGAAGAGTACATTATTTTATTTGACTTTGCGTCTTCCCTTTGTATTCAATTGGGCCAGGCAGCCACATTATTTTCTTGGAGGTTTACTCGTGCTTCAGTCAGAAACATCAGAGACTTAGCTGACTGATGGGAGGAGTCAGTACAAAATCTTCAACTGTCTGGAAAAGCGCAGTGCCTTCATGAGACTTCCTCGAGTAGCCATAGTTGTTTGCACAATAAAGTGCACATGTTGACGACTTCATCGGTTTGTCCGACTGACATAAGCGATTCTCTCGATGCAGGTGGTTCACGTGGCAGGCAGCAAAGGCAAGGGCTCAACGGCGTGCTTTCTGGCCTCCATTTTTCGAGCTGCAGGGCTGCGAACCGGCCTCTACACGAGGTAAGCTCGCCCGCTGCCCTCCACGGGGGGGGGCTCTACTGCTCTTGGACGCAGGATTCCTGTGCAGGATGTGGGGCTATAGGGCTTGAATTCACGACTAATACCCGCTGACGGCTGCAGCCCGCACGTGCGGAGTCTGCACGAGCGCATCTGCGGCCCCTCTGGGCTGCCTGTGACTGCGACCGATCTCGACGAGCTCGTGCTGCGTCATCGCAGCGATCTCGCTGCCGCACTGCAAGAGGAGGGGGGGCAGCTCACGCACTTTGAGGTGAATTCACTGCTTGGCAATGGAACAGAAAAGGAATGGGGTTTCAGTTAAATGATTAAATGGGTACGGATTGGGCTTGGAGGGACAAGCCAGTGTTGTATGTGCCTAGCGTTCGCTCTACGAATGCTGCAAGCGCAGAAAACTGCGGTTACTATTCATTTTGGCTAATTGTGTGATGCCAAAAAGTTCAACATCTCCATGTGATACACGTTCCAGCGTTAACTTGACGCGTGGTCTGAGCGCTGTCACTTTGTGCGTGAGCTGTTGCAGATGCTGACAGCATTGGCCTTTCTTTACTTTGCTGCGGAGCATGTGGACGTGGCAGTAGTGGAGGTAAATGCCACCTTTTGCCTTGCTGCATACACTCAGCCTCTGTGCTCTCCAACAACAACAGAACAACAACAACAACAACAACCAACAACAACAACCTTCAACAGAACGTTTGGACAAACTTCTTCTTTTCCTTCTGTTGGTTACCTTTGTCCTCCCTCTGCTGTGCGCTCTGCTTGCATGCGCAGACAGGCCTTGGGGGCACCCATGACGCCACCAACGTGGTCCCGCACGCCTCCCTGGCAGCCGCCTGCATCAGCAGCCTCTCGTGGGAGCACGCGGATGTGCTCGGCGGCACCCTGGAGACCATTGCGCGGGCGAAGGCAGGCATCCTCAAGGCAGGCCGCCCGGTACGAGATCTCTCTCTCACCTTCCCTCCCCCCCCCCCCCCC
>CM074804.1:2116317-2158320 GCA_037447605.1 Zygnema circumcarinatum
TCCCCCCCCCCCCCCCCCCCTGCCACGCTGCTCTCTTCTCTCCTGCATGGCGGAGCGCTGTGACGTGATGCGGGCGGGGAGAGGCGGTGCAGCGCAGCTTGTGCTCGCGGAGCAGGCGGAGGCTTCGGCGGAAGCGGTTGTGAGAGAAGAGGCGGCAAGGCTGAAGGCGCCGCTGCTACACGCCGCACCCCCACTTGTGGAGTGGGCGAACTATCACGCGGTGCAAGAGGGGGGCGGGAGAGGGTACGGCTGCTGCGACTTTGAAGTCGATGCTGCTGCTATTGAGGGTATTGTCGGTACTACAGGCGGTGTGAGGGGCAGAAAGAAGGTATGGGCTGTCTTCACATTGCTGCCATGCTGCTATGTCTTCAATTCTAAGCAAGTTTGGCTTTTCATCAAGAGTTTCGTTAATGTGTAGTCATCCTTTGGGTAGTTGAAGTTTTAGGACCCTTTCAAACCTTGGAGCACATGGTTCTTTCGGTGGCTAGTTGGTGGAGATAGAATGTCAGCGCTCACAACGGGAGTATGGCGTGTGTGTGATCTGCAGCCCCTCGTGTGGCAGGACGTGCGACTGGGCTTGGTGGGCGCGCATCAAGTTCGAAATGCAGCCTCTGCACTGCTTACCTCTGTCATGCTGCAGTTGCAAGGTGCGAGTGCGGGACTCTGCCCTGCATACACGGAAGAGGCATAACCATTTGCAACAGAAAATGGGCTGAAGTGAAGGCCCTTGAAGATGCTGAGTCCCATTGCCCTCTTTCTTTTGTTCAAGGAGCACCTAACTTTAACATCGGCAATTGCAGGATGGCCCATCAGCCAGCAGGCGATCCGTCAGGGTCTGGAGGAGGCGCGGCTCCACGGACGCTTCCAGATGCTCACAGAAGAGGAGGCTGGCAAGCTGCCAGTTGGGACTGCATCAGTTGTGCTCGACGGAGGTAAGGGAGGCTTTCTCAGTTGTGCTTGCGGCTTGCTTGGCGCTCCATTGCTTGTTTTAGACGCGTCTCCAACTGGATGTCGAGGTAGAGGGCTGACTCGCAAACTGTCTGCAGCGCACAACGCTGCCTCGGGCCAAGCCCTCGCCAGTACTCTAAAGGAGATCTTTCCGAAGCACGCGGTGGCGCTTGTGGTGGCCATGGCGAAAGACAAAGACCACGAGGGCTTTGCGGCAGCTTTGCTTCGGGGTGGGTGAGCTTGGAGCTCTCCTGGGTCAGGGAGTGGGCTTACTCGCCGCCACCCTCCTTTCTGCACTCACAATCACTTTTTCGCTATTCTTGAGCGTCTGCAGGAGCGCAGCCGGGCCTCGTGGTCGTCTCGCAAGTAGCCATAGCAGGGAGGGCCACACGCAGCATGCCTGCAGAAGCACTCGCAGACGTGTTCCGCAGAGAGAGAGAGGAGGGGGGGAGAGCTGCTGCTGCGCCCTCCCTTCAAGAGGGTCGGGCCGGTGTGGAGGAGGCGCCTTCGCTCCTCGCGGCAGTGGCTACGGCTGGGCGGTGGTGCACGGAGAGTGGGCAGGGCCCCACGGTGGTAGTCGTCACGGGGTCACTGCACGCCGTGGCCGCCGTGCTCGATCTCCTCGCAGAGGCGGAGGGAGAGGGAGAGGGCGGCTGACGCATCCTGCTAAAGATTTTAATTCTGGTGGGTACAGCGAAATGGGAGATGGACCTGTAGTCTGGTCTGCATTGCGTGCTGGCTGACTCTTGGGGAGGACACAGGCCGCTCACAGTCATTCTCTGGCTTGGTAGCAGGAGGGCTCCACTTCGCATTCCTCAGGAGGGGAAGTAGCATGCCACTTAAAGGCTGCAAATGTTGTGGCTCTCCTCTCCCCCCATCTTTCCCCTGAGCACTTCATTCCTTTCTCTGATAGTGTTCCCACTATAATGCCCCAAGAGCTCATTCCAAAAAACATGGACTCGTCCCACTAGGCGAACATCTAACCGGGGCAACAGTATAATAATTAAGTGGCAGGTGCCGCAACATGGGCACCCCACATTAAGAGCCAGCAATCATTCAAAGTACAAATATCTTATCGTCAGCTGTACACAACCGACCGAATCACCCGAATCGTATGCACAGAGAGGCTGCCATCTGCCAGGGCACGGCATGGCAGCCTTATTGCTCGCTGTACAGCCCCCAGCCATCCTTTTGATGTTATGCCAAGTCCGCAGCAACCATGAATCTCTCCGTCGCCTGCAGTCCCGTCCCATGTCCCGACACCACACCACGAGTCAGCCCCCTTCTTTGGAGGAAGGCCACCTCCTTGGGGAGACAACTGGCGCAACGAATGAACCCCAAGTGCTGCTTGATGCTGCAGCTGTATGAAAACCTCCAAACAAAGTCTAGTGTCCATTTAAGGAGCAGGTGTTGGCGCTCACCGCCTCCCAGGTCAGCAGACGTTTCTGCTCCGGCCGCAGGGGAACGGGCTCTGCTGCTGCCGCTTGCAGAATGGCCGCAGAAAACGCTTCTGCAGGGACCCCCTTCAAGCAGACTGTGAAGGCAACTTCTTGCGAGGCAGCTGCGGACTTTGGGGAAGGCCATGGGAGGCTAAGCAACGCAGAAAGTACGAGAGTTCGAGGACTTTAGGCTGCAAGGGGCCAAGCCAGCACAACACACACTCTGACATTTGCAGAAGCTCTTTTGCTGCCAAACCTATGCATATCCTCAACTTTGAGCCTGCCATGGGCAAGGGGACACATGACCCACCTGGCTTGAGGTAATCGTATACGATGCAATTTTCAGGGAAATTGTCCCTGAAAAACTCATTTGATGGATGATCTGCCACCACCTGGTTGCAGGACCACAATGCGACATGGAGGAAGGGCGTAAGTGACATCTTAACTCAAATGAGTAGCAGCAAAACTCCCGTTCCCGCCAGCGAATAACATGAACACATTTACTACTTTGACCCTCTCAAATATTCATAGAAGGTTCGGCTGGATTTACTTGCTGGCTGCCATACAAAGATCGTATGAACTGTCCTGCTGAGAAAGGCTTTCCCGTAAAGTAAAGTGCACACATGATATCCACAATGTGCAGTTCTTACTAACACAAGAATCACATGAGTGCAGCTGATCCAACTTGCGATTTGTTGACACTCAGCTCACATGATCTATCTGAGCAGTTCAGTTCTGAGTTTATCACTTGGTAATTTATATGTAGAAATATCTGAAGGTTTTACACATAAAAATTTAGTATTAGGTGTTACTAAAGTTGTAGATAAATGAGCCAAGACTCTTTTTGTGCAACGGTGCGATACCTATTTCCTGCTGAGTAAACAAGTAAGAGGGTCAAGTCCGTACCGCAATCTTGCCCATGGCTATAGCTTCTGCAGTGGTTGTGCAGAGAACATCGCTGACACTCGGGTTGACAAACACCTTGTACCTGAAGTGCCACGTGAACGAAAGATTGTGCAAGGTTAGATTGACCTTACGCCATTCAGTAGTCAACAATGAAGTCAGCCCATGAATTGGTGGAAAGAAGTTGACAGAGGGGGAAGAGGAGGGGGATGGGGAGGGGGGCGGGGTAGAAAGAGGGAGCATACTTTCGCAATTCCAAGTCAGCATGGTCCTTTTTTCCATGGAAGCGCAGAGGCAGCCTGTGGCTGCAGAGAGCAACACCTCTCACCTTTTGTCAGAAAGGATAAAAAGTGCCCGGCAATGCATGTACAAAACCTTTGAGTCGAGGGTCATAACTACTACGCTGGAGCATGACGAATGGCTTATTAATGAAACCGCACGTCCGTCTCCATTCAACACAGCAGGCTTCACATTTGATAGTACGTCCGCTTACCGTGAAGCAAAATCCATGACTTCCACTTCATCAAACCCGCTTCCATAGATATCCATCCACAAGTCATGGCCCTCGCTACCACTCTTCAGCCCACCCTGTGAGGTGCCATTGGCTGCTCCATTCTGAGAGGAGCTTGCTGGCCCTGTGCAGGGCTGCACGGAGCCATTATGAGCGGGAAGATGGCTCTGGACGGAAAATCCGTACTGCTGGCAGTGGACGAGGAGGAGGTCACAGAGTTCACGATATCCTTTTCCCCAAAGCACCTGCGTACAGCAAGTTCATGAAATTGGTCCAAGAAAGCAGCCTCTGTGGTGACGAAAAAGGCACAGCATCAACTCAAGTAGAACCGTCCTTGCAGTCAGAATAACGATGAATCATACCTTTCCAATAAAATAAAGTCCTCGGCGAATGTCACCAGACGCCGTCTTTGCCCCATCTTGCGACGAATAGTCCATCAAAAATTGCGGTGATACCTGGATTAACCCATCCGCACAAGTTTACTCTATCAGGGAAAGAAGAATTGCTGACACCATCAACTTTTGAGCAAAGACATAAAGCTTACATTCTTCTAGGTACGATGCGTACACTAGGATAGGTGTAAAATTTCCTACAATAAATATCTGAGAGGAATTCCATTCGACATCAGGGGGGGTGTCTTCAAGCATTATTCCACAACAACGGTTGCAGTGCGGAACATGCCCTGCCTATCAATGCCAGTATTCATAACGCCATATTCTTTGTGTACATAGTCGGGCTGCTGTACCTGCATGAAAGGTTGCCATAGGCAGAAATATTTATTTTCTACGGTATCTCGAGAAATTAAGCTCAACGACTCAACACCAAGGCTTCAGAAAGGACTTGCTCTCACCCCATGCACGTTGCATACGATAGAATTCGTAAAATTCTGCACGGCAGCTGAGAGACGAATCACACGATGACAGTTGGCGCGAGCTACAAGCCAATTGTAGATGAAAACAAACCGCGCCGTGTTAGGCCCGCCATGGACAAGGTCCCGTTTTATGTATTCCACGTAATTGGTGTGCGCAATTCCAACAGATTTCTCATACTTGGTACGCCACTTCGGGCCGACCAAGTGGTACCTGCAATAAGATACGGACTCTTGTTTAAGGCGTAAAGATTTAGCTTGCAGTAGAAAAGGGCACATAGGTGCAATGCCCCGCCTCCAGCAAAAAGGATGACTATAACAGGAAAATGAAAACAGCAAAACAAAACCGCTCGCTGTCTTGCAGCATTTTGTGATGAAAAAATCTTCGGATGGTTTTAAAACAAAAAGGCAATTTGTTGGCAGCTAACATCAACCAAAGGGAATAGACGGGCTTCTGACCTGCCCGTAGCACATGACTGCCAAGGACATCTAAATGGCTTCAAACCTGAGAGGGCAAGCGTACCAGCAAAGGTGCTCGGGCTCCTCAAGAACCGCTATATCAGCTTCTTCATCCAAAATGTGTTCAGTGACATCCGACCCTGCTCCACACACGATCACAATATATCTCCACCTAATCAGCTAGCTGTACGGAGCCAGAATGGATGGAATACTTCAACCCCATGCATAAGAAGAGACTACACCACTTTCTCTGCAATTCTGTCTGATTGCTAATTGTCACCGCTTGAGCCAACTATACAGCAAAATCGTCACTAAAGGTTTACAGGATAAACAACATTCAATAGGTGGCACTTGGAACAGGCGCCAAGTCTCTGCAAGAAAATTCAACTGGAACCATTGTTTAGCAGCTTCTTCTGAAGCCGTTCAAGTGTGTCCACCACTGCTTCCCAGGCCCACCAGACTTCCATCTATAGCCAGCCTGAAAGACTCACTGTCTAGGGGGAAGATGCTGCCCTTTCGTGGGTCATACCACGAATCGTAGAACAAAATCCGCATCTTCGTGGAAATGTTTAGCCTATTGTTCACCCACTGTCGCACATAGGCTGCTTGCTCTTCACGACTCTGGAAGACTGTGCCCGTGTACACGGTGCGTTGCTGCTCTATAGGGATCCATGGGAACAGAATGGTGACCCGAACACGATGGTAACGCTCCAAGTAAGCGGCTCGTAGGAGAGGGTTGATACTCGTGCCTGCAACAGCCGCAATGGCCTACGCCTTGAGAGATGCATCTGCATATAATTCTACAGCGCTGGATGATCAGTAAAGTTCTAGAACCAGGAAAAGTAGAATTACAGCTAAAACATTGAGATCGTTTATGACGGGTAACAATTTGTACCAGTGAGCCAGGGCAGGCAGGCCGTCGTAACAATTGTAATAATGTAGTCACCCCTAGCTATACTCAGTGGCATAGTTGGCACTGCTGCCGGAAGTTCAAAAGTTTTAAGAACAAACGGTCGATGATACTCCAGTGCAGCCAAACGGCGGACAGCCTCCTGCTGCTTCTTTTGAAATTCGCATTTTCGCAGCTGCTTTTTGGAGAGAGCGAGCAACTGTTGATCGCTCGAGTTGACGGGCCGCCCTGCAGTCTCCCGCTTGTCCATAAAAAAAATCAGGTTCTGCCAGGTCTAACACTCAGCGCGCATTCCAACTGAAACAACGGTAGGGAACATAAGCTCCCGGAACAGCGACTCACAGCGAGGCCCGTGCTTGTAGAAGTATTGGTAGCCATTGCTCAGGACTGCATCGAGTGCAGACCCATGCCTACGCTGATGCCATAAAGCAGGAACTTGTTCTGAAGTCTTCCTTGATATCCGCAGTTGCCACCATTTGAATGGCTTACGACTTCGCACGACATGACACTGCTGAGGTAAAGACTTCCCTATCTCTTGGGGTGCCGCAGCTGCTGTGGGTGCACTTCCACTAGCAGAAGCAGCTCCAGACTGCAGCCTTAAAGCTGTGCGGATCCTTCTGAGGAACCTTCGAAAGCTGACACGCAGCGGTTCCCGGTTCCCGTTCTTGCTATTCCTTGCGGAGTGATGGCGCTCGGCTGAAACTTGCGGTTTGCTTTTCCATGCTGACTGCACTCTGCCAATCTGCCGTTCAGTGGCATAGAGCCAATTGCTGCAAATTGCAGCCAGCTGTTGGAGACCATTTGCACCACCTGCGACAACAATAGCTCTATTGTGTCCTGTTGAGTCGCTTTTTCTGGCAGTACTGGATGGCCGCGCTCTTGGAGTTGAAGGCTGTTCCCCATCCATTTCCACAGAAGTCTCTAGTAACGATGAAACGCACCTGGAAATAGAATACTTCTGCAGTTCAAGCTACTAATAAGCTAAAGAAAAAATGCCATGGTATTCTGGTCCCCAAACAAAAGCATTGTAACAGCATTGCAGCCGGCTCTACCTTGTTGAAATACAACTGTCCATCCACGCCAGTGATGCCCGCCCGCGCTTGTGGCCCACAGCTCACAGCCCACAGCCCACAGCCTGAGGCCCGAGCGCACAGCGCGGAGCGATCAGTGGCGTCTCGGCCTCACCTTCTGCAGGGGCCGCAGCGAATCGAATCTTTGGGCGCCCGTTACGTTCCAGTTACAGTTGCAGTTCCATATCACTGAACAGCCTGTTCCAGTCTATGTGTGAAAATGTGAATGATAATTCTCACTAACCAGCAGCATGGAAACGCGTGGTTGAAAGTCGAGTGTCGTGTAGGGCCATACCGTACATCACCGTACTGTACGGTAGAGGAAGGTCCTTGCGGCCGTTGGTGGCCCATGCCTTGGTAGTTGGTAGTTGGCAGTTGGTAGTTGGCACTTTGGCAGGCGCGAGAGCGAAGCGGAGTAGAAGGCTAAGCAGACAGCCGCAGGCGGACAGGGCCGGCAAGGGCTTGGGCTGGGCACCGCACTGCAGCTGCAGCTGCAGCTGGCCTTGCCTTGGGGTTAGGGTTTATGGTGAGGGTTAGGTTGAGGGGTTAGGGTGAGGGTTAGGGTTAGGGTTAGGGTGAGGGTTAGGGTTAGGGTTAGGGTGAGGGTTAGGGTTAGGGTTAGGGTTAGGGTTAGGGTTAGGGTTAGGGTTAGGGTTAGGGTTAGGGTTAGGGTTCGGGTTAGGGTTAGGGTTAGGGTTAAGGTTAGGGTTAGGGTTAGGGATAGGGTTAGGGTTAGGGTTAGGGTTAGGGTTAGGGGTTAGCGTTAGGGTTAGAGTTAGGGTTAGGGTAAGGGTTAGGGTTTAGGGTTAGGGTTGGGGTTAGGGTGAGGTAACGGGTTAGGGTTAAGGTTGGGGTGCTCCGTATAGCAAGGACAGATGGAAAGGGGCGGAAGGATGGCCTCCAGATGCGCGGCCTGCTCCCTCAGCCTTGGCCGGCCTAGGCGGAGCCCTGCTGCCGCGCTGTCCTCCTCCTCTGCCCGGGCGCTTCTCGCCGGCGCGCTGCTCGGCTTCCTCGCTGCCGCGACCTGGCTTGTTCCACACTACCTCACGAGGTACCCGCGGGCTGCTTCGGCTTTTGTCGAAGATGCCCTGCTAGAAGATGTTTCCAGCAAAGGCTGTCAAACTGCTGCAGGTGCCTCCCATTTCCCTTCTTTTTAGAACTTGATGCCGTCGCTTCTTCTGAGGCTAGAAAATGATGGAAACGTACATTTCAACTGCCCGAGTTAAATGAAATTAGTCATACGTGGTTCTTTGGTGAGAGATGACTAGGGAACTCAGAGTGGTCTTAGCCATTGAACTTTCGTCTACTATACTTTAATGAACTGAAGTGTGCTGTGTTTCATAAATCGCTTTTTTGCCCTAAGCCATAACTGCCAGCAGCGCTATAAGTTGTTCATATCCAGGTTAAGGGTATTGAATCGCTCAGTAAAATGTAGACAGCTTATTCACACCATTCGGCCAATTGTCCTAAGACACGTTCCGTTCAAGAGCTGGCATGTTGGGTCGCGCTAGCCGGAATGGAATCGCATAAGAGTAGTCGGAGGAAGTTAGTTGTTCTTCCGGGTGCGTGATGGGCTCGAACTTGTGGACTGGCCGCCAAAATGCTGGTGATGGTCCTGAAGGTCATGTTACTGGGCATGTTTCCAGGGTCATGCTCCTGCAAGTGAACATGCACTTCGTTACCGCTTAAGTTGATCAATGTTTCTGAGCAGATGTAAGGTGGTTGATACTCATCACTTCTGTCACATTCGGATTTTGAGAAGGAATTTGGGATGATTGGGTATACCTCCTCTCCAGCTTCTCAGGATGAGATTACGGAAAGGAGAATGATTGAAGATGTCAGCCTCACGATCTTCTGCGCCCCAAAACCGTTCGAAGATGTGGAGGGGAGGAACTCACAGCTTCAAGCTCTACTCTCCTGGCTTCGTCTTGACCCCTCCGTTAAGGTGGTCTTAATCGGGAATTCCTCCTTGTCAGCTATAGCAGAAAAGTTTCCAGGCCGCGTAACTGTCGATTCTGATGTGGACTTCAATTTTATTGGCACCCCTATGTTCCATTCGCTCATAGCCAGAGCAAGAGCAGCTGAGACAAAGTTTTCACTATTCATCAACGCAGACATCATCCTTCTCAGTGATTTTCTGACAGCGCTGCGCAAAGTAGCCGACAGGTAACGGCCCTGGTCTATGCCTTTTCTCCAACATCCTGTGCCCCTGGGTAGAGACTTAGAGCCTGCGTTTGTAATGTGTCTCAAGATCTGAATGGAGCAACAAAACAACATAAAGGCATATATGAAGAAACCTGACAATCCTTAGAACACGAAAAAGTATTTTGAAGTTAGAGACCGCTGCGTTGAATGTGTTACATGCTGCGCAATACCATCTGTATGGCGATTGTGGCCAGTTGAGAGTGCCATGTTATAGAAGCGGTTGGATAGGTTGCCATTCTGATTCGTTGACGGAGTTCCTGATTCGTTGACGGAGTTCCTGGTGGCCGTTTTGGGTCTCACCAGGCACCTTTCTCCTTTATGGCTATTTCCTTTCCTTTTTATCCTGACCATCTGTTCGACTGTAGTTGGCCGTACGTTAAATTCGAACGTCGTGTTGCTGCCGAACAGGTTTTCAAGTTTCGTGGTCACTGCCATGAGGTGGGACATTGAATCGATGCCGTTTTACTTTGACGAGGCCACGCAGCGCCTCCTTACAGAGAACGACACAGAGGTTGATGACGATGTTGTGAAGCAGCATATCAAGGAAAAGGGCAGTCTGCATACGTATGGAGGAGTTGATTTTTGGGCCTGGAATAACGGTCCTGTGCCATTCTTTGAGATACCCATGCCTTCATTCACATTCGGCCGAGGCAGGTAAGAGGTGAGAAAACTACAAGGTTGCAAATTGCTCATCTTGGTTATATCGCTGTGCTCTTTTTTTTTTTACTTTTTCTCCTCAAGCATGGGTTTCCTTTGGGATATCAGAAGACACCATGAGTGAAAGCCCATCTCTGATCGCAAGAGGTTAAGTTACGAAGCTCCGAAATGGTGGGGGGGAGGCAGGTATGACAACTGGTTCACACATGAAATGGCTGAGTCAAACATCCGAGCAGTTGTGGATGCGAGCGATGCCATCACGAGTGTGCACGTGCTGCACTCCTACAGACACCTCAAGCTGCAGGTATGGCGTGTGCCCCAAAGGCGAGGAGAGGAAGAGGGTGCACTCATTGTGGTGAAGGTAAGGGAGTCGCATATGCCTGCAATTCATGCTGCAGGATCGAACAATTGGACGGCACTTCGGTATGGTGCATGGACGTTCTTAGTTAGATCACAATAGTTTCACACCAGCCGCTTTTTCCCACCGAAGGATACCCCCGAGCGTTTAAACTAAGAAAAAGGCGAGGGGGAGGGTGAGAGGGCTGCATAGCATAGCATGGGTGAGCATAGCTGCGGCTGAACGATTTATTTGGCTTGCCGGATGCATTTGTTCGTCCTGGTCGACATCATCTTGTCAGATTTCAGTATTCAACTTGTTTATCCGTCAAAATAACGAAGCAAGGTACCACAAACTGCTCTGGGCTGGCTGGCGATAGGGTGCAGGACCCCGTGGAGGGCAACTTTTGGACCATTAACAAGAAGAAGAACTGGGAAACGTTCGCGAACATTCACCTCTCCCGCACTGTGGGGTCGTTCAGCAGTCAGATGGGCACCGCCATGCACCTCCCCTGGAAGCTTGCCACGTGCGATGAGCCGGCCAGTTCGCACATGTGCCTCAGCCGCCGCCTTAAACCCTTCGCCTGCCGCTGCGAATACTCGCCCTACGTCATGCACACGCAGGTGGGCTTCCACCTTGGGGCAGGAGGGGCCTTCGGGGATGTCTTTGGGGGGACTTGCGTTGACCGGTTGTTTTGGTGGGCCGGGGGTTTTGGAATTCTGTTTTGAGCAGAGCGAACCGTCAACTATCGGGAAGAAAATCTTCTGCGGCAATATTGTCGTAGATAACGACATAGAACTTCCTGTGACCCCCACAATCCCGGTTGTTCCAGGTCTTCCCCATACTCTTGAGCAGCTGTTGAATGAGGTATGGATTCCACCCAAGGGTAGGCTCTTCTTCTCCCTCTCTAGAAGTGGGAGATCCCTGTTTCTCTGCATTTCGTTTCGCCTCCCCCCTCTTTCACCTGCTGAGAGTGCTGCGTGTCCTTGCAGGTGGCAGATGCAAGCAGGGCGGTCACCCTGGTAGCTGCAAGCAGCCGTTACCGTGAGATGTTGGCGGACTTTTCCTGCCGCTGCACCGCACTGGGCGCTAAGAATTTCCTCATCGCTGCATTAGACGAGGACCTGTACCGCTTCGCCTTCACGCAGGGCCTGCCCGTCTACTTCGTGGAGTTGCCCATCTGGCTATCTCAGGGCTACTCTCTCACGCTGGAGGAGGGCACGTCAGACTGCCAGCAAAATGCGTCATGCTTCCATTACTACCGTCAGGTGGGTGGTTATGCAGAACTCGACTGCTAGGAAAGAGGGATTGCAGGTCATCAGCAGCACAGCGGTTGTTCGTCCGAACTGCTCATGTGTGTGGGGAGCATTCCGTGGTTGGCGACAGGTGAAGTTCTATGCGCTTCTCCAAATACTGAAGCGAAACTACAGTGTCTTATGGAGTGATATTGATTCCATATGGATGAAAAATCCGTTCCCTAACTTGCAGTCCCTATGCGATGGCTGCCTTCTCGTCGAGAGCTCCGTTGTTGACGTGTCTCTTGCAGCGAATGGCCCTCCCCCAGATGGGATTGATTCCGGGGGGCTTATTTTTGCTCATCCGGATCTGCTGATAGTAAAACTTTTTGAAGAGTTGCTGGACGTGTTAAAGGCGAAGTGGCTGAACAAGAAGAGCGCAGAGCACACCCCTCTGTACTCCCTCGTTTGTGGGACGAAGGGCGAGACTAGAGGGTCCGCATTAGATGAATGCCGCTACAAGGGCCACCTGCCGGTGGTCTTCCTTCCCCGGGAGGACTATGTCACCGTGGAGAACAGCGCTGACTGGACGACCGGGAATGTGCTGGCGGAGTGCCGCAAGAAGGGGTGCCAAGTGGTGCACAACCGGCTCAAGGGGGGCGGCACTGCGCTCAAAATGCGGCACCTGGAAGAGACCGGTCTGTGGCGCTTTGACGCCGAGCAGAAGATGTGCAGACATCACTGGACAGCAAAGTCGGATGCCTTTCAAGTCCTTCCAACATAGCACATCGCTGCAGACCGCATGCAGATTCAGCTCCTGCCTTGTACAGTTGTGATTAATTCCGTTCATTCTTTTATCTGCACTTGCCTTTTGGTATTGGAGGTGGGCGGTGTTTCCTTCTCAATGGATGATACATGCCCATGCCCATGCCCATGCCCATGCCCATGCCCATGCCCATGCCCATGCCCATGCCCATGCCCATGCCCATGCCCATGCCCATGCCCATGCCCATGCCCATGCCCATGCCCAAGCCCATCGCCCGTAGTGTGCCACGTGAACACGGCGTACCGTACAGCGTTGCGCCGTACACTCGTGCCAAGCCACGCCGTGGAGCGTCCAACGTGGCCGCCTCCTGCCCGCCGGCCGCCCGCGAATCTCTCCCCGTCCGCCCGCGAATCTCTCCCCGTCCGCCCGCGAATCTCTCCCCGTCCGCCCGCGAATCTCTCCCCGTCCGCCCGCGAATCTCTCCCCGTCCGCCCGGGACCGCTCCGACGCCCACGTGGGCGTGATCTCCCCGTCGATTCGCTGTCTGTTCTAAGGACACATCTAAAAATAGTTAAAGACACCACTCAAACGTCAGCAGTGGGGCTGCAGCCAATCAGGAGCCGTCTACTTCCCTTACGTCGTACGGCGTGCTCGTCGCCGGTAGTTGACGAGGGTGGGCATTTTTGTCGTTTGCGTAGAGCACGGAGATATCGCTACTCCGACGGTAGCCGGCCAAAACTTGCCGGCGCCGAGCTGCCGGCAGTGGCTTCATTAGCGATTTCAGACGGCCGGCGGCTCTGCCGTCAGCGATCGAGGCTACCAGTGGGTCCAGCGCCGGCACGATCTGCCAGCAAGATCCGATACGCCGGCGAAGTTACGATATTTCGTTGAGCCTTATCGCAAAGGACAAGCTGGTCTTTCCGAGTGGGTCCTGATTGGCCGAACCATTCTTGCTGACGCCATCGTTGTGGAAATCACAGTTTTTCGTTGTGCCCAGACCCAGCTCCCTTTCTAAATTTTCCCGATCCGCCCCCGCGCGATCGCAGCCGTCCGCTCTCGCCATTGGCCGCCTCGCGGATTGCGATAACGGGCGACTTCTCGGCCAACCAGAGCGGTCCACGTAACCATTTAAGCGATCTCCGCCAATCAGAACACGCCACGTGACCCGCCTGCCCTCCGAAGCCTCCCTTTGAGACGGGGCTGCGCTGAGACTTCGTATCAGTCGCCGCCTACAGCTGCCGTCTCCCCTCCCCCTCCCGACCTGCCTCCACGCAGCCATGGCGGCCGTCTGCCTGCGCCCCGCAGCCTTCCTTCGCGCCGCAGGAGAGGCCTCAGCAGACGAGCTGAGAGGGAGGTCCAGGGCCGGGTTAGGGTCCTCGCATTCGGTGGGTCTCGGAGGCGGAGATGCGGAGTGGCGGCAGGCGATGCCAGGGGAGCACAGGGTTGCGCAGGGTGGGGTTGCGCAGGGAAGGGGTCTTAGGGTTGTACGGGCGTCCGCGGAGCAGCCTCTCCCTAAGAGCCATAAGCTGCGTGCAGCGAGCGCTGCGGCACTGGAGCAGCTGCGCTCCTCCGGCGCAAATCGTGAGTGCTTTGAACTTGTGGGTGAAACCCTAATTTTGTAGGGGAGGATTTCTTTGAACCTTGCTGGCAAGGTGTTTAGTGGGCGCTCCGGTGTATGAGCTTGCTCAAAGTGTGTCCGCGAGGGTCGGCGGTTTGAGCAGGCTACACGAGCGAGAAGAGCAGCATTATGGTCATTGGGTTGAGTGTGCACACGGCGCCGGTGGAGATGCGCGAGAAGCTGGCGGTGCCGGAGGCGGAGTGGCCGAGGGCCATCACTGAGCTCTGCAGCTTCCCGCACCTAGAAGAGGCGGCTGTTCTCAGCACATGCAACCGCATGGAGATCTATGTGGTGGCTCTGTCATGGCATCGTGGTGTTCGTGAAGTCATGGAATGGATGTCCAAGGTAAGGCTCGTCATTACGTGTATTGAATGAGGAGTTTCGTATTGGGATTTGAAAGTGGTGGAAGCGCCGTATTTTTTGATTTGTGTTCTCTGCTGCTTGTCTGTTGGAACTCGTTCGCGTGGGATTTGAAGGCCCATACGACAAAAAATAAACAAAAATCTCATTGCGATTTTGGACTAACTCTCGCTCACGAGGAAGGCACTGGAAAAGTCAGTTTCCAGTTCTGTACCTTGCTTACATCTGTAGGATGGTTCATGTATGTGTGCAGACAAGCGGAGTATCTTTGGAAGACCTGCGTTCGCACCTCTTCATCCTGCGGGAGCAGGATGCGACCCAGCACCTGCTGCGAGTGTCATCTGGACTGGACTCTCTGGTGTTAGGCGAAGGACAGATTCTTGCTCAGGTGAAGCAGGTGACCAAGGTGGGGCAGGGAGTCATTGGATTTGGACGCAATCTCAATGGTCTCTTCAAGCAGGCGCTGACTTGCGGCAAGCGCGTGCGTACTGAAACAAGCATTGCTCAGGGAGCTGTGTCAGTCAGCTCTGCAGCCGTTGAGCTGGCATCAATGAAGCTCAAGGAAGGATTTCCCTTTTCGAGAGTAGTTATTGTGGGTGCTGGAAAGATGTCAAAGCTACTGGTCAAGCATCTTCTGTCTAAGGGTGTGTCAAAGATGGTGGTTGTCAACCGCTCCGAGGGCCGTGTGACTGAGCTACAGGCGGAGTTTCCAGACGCAAAGTTGCTCTATGAGCCCCTAGATCAGCTGATGAACTGTGCGGCTCAAGCAGAGCTGATTTTCACCAGCACTGCCTCAGAGACCCCACTGTTCTTCAAAGAACACGTGGAGCAGCTTCCACCAGCTGCTGATACAACAGGAGGTGTGCGTCACTTCGTCGACATTTCAGTGCCCCGCAATGTTGGTGCGTGCGTAGGGGAAGTGCCCAGTGCCCGCGTGTATAATGTGGATGATTTAAAAGAAGTAGTGGCAGCAAACCAGGAGGAGCGCAGACGTAAAGCTAAGGAAGCCCAATTCCTAATCGAAGACGAACTGCAGGCGTTCGAGGCATGGAGAGATTCGCTGGAAACAGTGCCGACCATCAAGAAGTTGCGACAGAAGGTTGAAGCCATTCGGCAGTCGGAGCTGGAGAAGTGTTTGATTAAAATGGGGGATGAGGCAAACAAGAAGCAACGGAAAATGGTGGAGGAACTCAGTAAGGGTATTGTAAACAAGATTCTGCACGGGCCCATGACACACCTTCGGAGTGACGGTAGCGATGCTCGCACAGTCAGTGAGACTCTGACTAACATGCACGCGTTGGAGCGTATGTTTGACCTAACAGCAGAAGAGGCTCAGAGATAAGGCTTACGAAAAACAAAGCTAGGTTTGCGCCTTCGGTATAGGTTTTTAGGAATTCAGTTATATAAAAACTTGCGGGTGCATTTCGGTAGTGATGCTCGCATTAGCTGTGCCTGACATTCTTGAGGCGGGTTGCAATACGAAAGCTACTGAAGTCCATTTTTGTTTTTTATGTTCATTATAGGATCCAGAGTTCAGCTTCAGTAGCTCGAGATAGTTCTCGCCGATGGATGTGTTAGGGAAGGGATGTACAAAGAGTTGCACGATCCAAGGAACCTGACGTTGCAGATGAGATGTGTTAAGTTTTGATGAATGAAGTGGAAATAAACTGCTGGCTCTTGCAGTGAAAAGGCTTCAAGGTCGTACATACTGTGGCCTGCTGTCGTAGTTTGAGTGCATTCTTGTTTTTTGCATGCGGTTTCAGCTATGACCTATCCTCCGGTTGGCAATAGCACATGTGCCGCAGTCATGTGCTCCTGGCTGGGATCCTCCAAGCAAGCAGGTGCGGCTGAGTTGAGCGCTTGTTGCTGCGCTGCAGTTCGTAGGGCAGAACACATTGTGTCTGCACCGCCTTGAAGTCGGGGGGTGCCTCCAGCCACTCGAATCTAAGGGCTATGCATTGAGGCATGAGCAGGAATATGGAGATGTGGGCGATGTGTGTCTGCGTCTGCGTCTGCGTCTGCGTCTGCGTCTGCGTCTGTGACTGCACTGGGAAGCATTCAAAATGTCCTGGAAGCTAAATGCACACTAGGCTCTGAAGGGTTCTCACGCAGGTTGAGAAGAACATGGCAGGGCAGTCATACCAGACGGTCGTGCGACTGAAGGCTGTTGGCTTGAAGGGGGGCTGCAAAGGATGCCAGAGTGTGCTTTTTGCTCGGCCTGGTGACCGAGGGGGAGAGCCGCAAAGGCAGCACTGCAAAGTTCGGTGCCCGGCTGTGTCCAATACTCGCACAAAGGACAGCTCACATCAGTCACTTCCCCGTCAACAGACAACAGGTACCTTCTCTGCGCACATTCTACGAGGCATGACGTGAAGCAGACCTGCCCCACTACGGCCAGAAGAGCGCACTGCAAGCGTCGCACTGACTACGCCCAACCATTCTCGTGTGCATTGCATTGCATGTCCATCCACAGCCAACCGCTCCACAGGCCATATATTGCCGGGGCACATCCCAATGCTGCGCAGGCCCGCAAGGACACAAGTAAAGCTGTTCATTTGAAGCGGTCGGCATCTGTGTGAGCTAAGCTCGAATCAACTGCCGGACGAGTCAAAGTCAAAGCCGGCGCACTGTTTGTATGCCAACCTTCTGCCATGATTCCAGGAGCCTACCCGTGCTATTCCTGGAAGTATGCCTATCCGCCACATGGAACCTATCTACAAACGTGCTCTCGATGCAGAGTCTTATCAATTTTTGGACGCAGCCCTAACAGCCACACAGTTCTATACAGCGGTAGATCTCGCTTATCCTTGAAGACATTCCGACCAGCCAACATGCACTGCTTTACCGAATTCTTTATCATGATTGCCATCATGTGGGAGACTAAACTGCAAAAACCCCAAACTCAGCATATGGAGTCTTGATAGCGATGGCTGAACATCCCTCAAAAAAGGAGGGCTGGCTAGCGCGAGGAAGCTGAAAAGGAAGGGGGAGGAGTGGCAAAAAAATCTCTATGACTCGGGAACCGGCATTTCCGTTGAAGCAATGGGCTGCAAAGAGCCCTCCCCTTGCATTCTCTCGTCTGCCTCCTTATCTGCCTCCGGACCGTTTGCAACTTCGACTTCTGCCTTCGTCTCCGTAGCTGCAACAAGTGCAGTTTCTTCCATATGCAACTTCTTAGCAGGATGCTCCTCTGCTACTGCTGCGGCTGCCCGCTTTGACGAGATTCCAACCACTTCACCTGCAGGAGTAGCGTCAGTGGAGGACTTCCGTCCTTTTCCGGCTGATGTCCGGGGTGAGGCGTTCGGCGCGAGAGGCCGCGGTGATGCGAAAGAAAATCTTTTTGTTGTAACACCTTGTTGCACATATTCTGGATTCTCCGCCAAGAATCTGCACAAGTGCTCGGTTCAGTTCGCTGGTTTAACAGAAATATATAAGGCAAAAAGATCAATTGGGAGCCCTGACAGACTCGTATTCTTACACCCTTTGCCATGTGCACAAAATGAAAGGAGTGAAAGGAACGTCGTTCGCAAGCAGAAAGCTGCTGACATGCAAGGTGAGTACGGGAGGATATAAGATACCTTCTGCCTTCCAAGTAATATGGGTAAAGAGCTATCAATCTCAAGAGATGAGAAGCGGTTGCAAGGAAGAAACGACCATAATTTGAGTGACTCCATTTTGAATAATTGCACTGACAGCAGGGTAGAGTATCTCGGTAAAGTACCAGGCAAAATAGTATCTCCCTATATAGAGCATATTTTGCCTGCCGAATGTCAAGGCAGAGTTTGAACGTAGCTTACCTTTCCACATCATTCATGGAACGAAGTGACTTTCCGCACGGGGAATGGTAATAACTGCACTATGCAGCAGCCCAACCGCGCGGTTTAAGTTAACCAACGAGCTGAAGTTCAACTTGGAATTTCCAATACAAAAACTTGACGGTGTAACAGCGCGAGATAAAAATGGATTCCAACCTCTCAATGTCAAACCAAACGCCAGATGACAAAAATTGCGGACATCGCCCTTTTTCCCTCTCTCCTTCTACTTAAACTCCCGTCTTTCAGTCACTCGTTTGGTTTTCCCCTTCCCATCCCAAATGCTTATCCCATCCCAAATGCTTCATCTCCTATTATCCTGTCTCGCATTTTCAGCTCCTGCTTCCCTCCCTCCTGCCTTTCCCTCCCCCTCTCTCCCTCACCCTCTCTTCCCCGGCCTCTCCTACTACCTCTCACCTCCCTCTCCCGCTCCCTTCCCCCATCCCTCTCCCATTACACCTCTCCCTTCCGCTCCTAGTACCTCTACCCATTCCTCCCCCCCCCTCGCCCTTGCTCTCCATCGCCCATTAACTCTCCCCCTTCCCCTTCCACCATTTCTGCCCTCCTGGCCCGCTCCCCCCCCCGCACTCTCTCCCCCTCCCTCTCTCTCTCCTTCCCCCCCCCCTCTCAGACCTCCGGAACACTTACACGTCCGAGAACTTGTTGGAAGTGCCCCCCCTGACAACAATACGGCGGCGCCAGTTGGGCGGCGGCTGCGGAATGTCCTGGCGGTCCATCGCCCAAAGCAGCGACCCGTCCTGCACGAGATCTGGCGGCGTGGAGCAGCTCACAGGCGCGTGCTCCCTTCCCAGCCACTCCATGGCTTGCTCGCACGTGAACGGCTGCTTCCCTATGCGCGCTCTAATACCCTCGTAAGTCTCCAGCGTAGGCACTCGCCGCCACTTCAAGCAGAGAGCGCACTGCACAGTGAAGGCAGTTAGAGTTGCAGGAGGACGCCGCCCGGCTTCTCCCGATTCTCCAGGCGCTGCCCCTGCTCCTGCGGGAGAAGGTTTTTCTGCAGCCTTGGCGGCCTTCCGTCTTGACGAGGGCTTGGGAGGGAGAGGAGAAAGGGAAACCACAGCTTCTGCAGGGGCCGGAAGAGCAGGCGAGGGATCCGTAGGCATGGAGGCGCGGTCCGAGGAAGGAGTGCTGAAGAGCTCCGCTTGCTGGGGCGGCGGGTCAGCCTGCTGCTCCATGGCGGATCAGGATTTCGCTAATTAGGGTTTGGACGATTAGATATTTTGCGGAAAGGCAGAAAAGGTGAAGGCAGACGTCATTATGGAATGTGAGGGCAGTAAGAAAGTGGTGGAACTTTTGGAAGTGCGAGGAGGGCGGGAAAGGCCATGGCTGCCGAGGAGGGGCAGCGAGCCTCAGAAAAGCGTTCCGCGGCCCACTGAGGGCACTCCCCGCTCGCTTTAAGGACGCGGGTCACGCGCCCGTTCCATGTGACTACCGTTCAGTTTGCGAGGGAAACAATTGGTTGTGCAACTGAGGCGTTCCCTGTCGAGCCACAAAGTAGAGGCTGTGGTTGAATTGACCTCACGGTGGCCATCAAATGTCAATGGCCAAAGACAAGTGTGTAACCAAGGTGAAGCGGTAACAAATGACCTAGGAACGAAAGGAGAGCTTTGACCGCCATTCACAGCTAGCAATGTAACATGTACTGAGTTCAAACAATGACTGGCAGACTCGCTCTATAGTCTTGAGCTGTGCAGCGAGGAAGTACACGGTTTCCCAAATACTGAACCGTTTCACTTCCAATAATGTTTTGCTTGTTCGATCATTTGGAGGACTGAGTAGGAAGTTCTAATCTTAACAAGACCATCAGGGTCGATATGCGAGTTTCAGCGTGCCAGGAAATACCTTTCCAGCGAGCCCCAAAACGCGAAGGAATCGTTGGAAAAGGAAAGAAAAGTAACTCGTGGTTGGAGCAGTCCAGTGCGTCGGCTCAAGCAGCGACTATGTCAGCGACAGCGTCACACCCGATTCGGAACAAAACGGCTAATTTTAGCGCCGTTTTTCTACAATTGACACTCTTTATTAAGACTGCGCGCCGTCATTGCCTCCATGGCGAGACCCAGAGCAACTCGCCACGTGAGGAGTAACACAAGAATAAAAGACTTCAAGACGTTTCCTAATCAAGAGGATACAACGGAATAAATGGCAGTGCCTGCACAAGCAGCTCGCCCCGATGAGCGGCCAACTCCCTTCTGCATCTCCTCCGCTCCTACGGGAAATCAGACCGCCGCGCGATTCACTGACGCCGCCAGTTCCTCCAGCATCTCCCTCTGCTCCATGGCCGTCATGGCCTGCTCCCAACCGCATGTGATGTGATGCATGCGTCATGCCATGCATACCGCTGGTCCTTCTCAGACACGAGCATCATGTCAAAGTTGCTAAGGGAGCAACTGCAACTGCCGGCCCGTGATTACATCTTACGACACCTGCATTCATGTGAGCTGTCTCTTCTACGGATATGTGAGGACGACCGGTCGTTCTCACCTGAATGGCATTGTCGATGTCTCCCTCCAAGAAAGAGGCGAGATCGAAGTTGATCTTTGTGCGATGATCGGAAACACGGTTGTCCTGTAGCAATGGCCCCCATGGTTCTCCCCAGGACAAAATCCTCAAAATCTCGAAACCCTAAAAAACTCTCAAAACCCAAGGTGCAGAGGGACTTCTTCTAACTGCGCTAGGCCGAACAAAAACGACGACCAAAGCAAGCCCGACCTCATGGTGAATCCCAAGGCTTACCTTGAAGTTAAATGTACGAATTTTCTCAGATCGCGACCCCGTTCCCACCTGTGAAGGAAACCCGAGAGGGTGAGAGGTCATATTGCAGCAGGTGGGCACTGTCTGAAGTAAGATCAACCGGGGAACCCTACAAACCGCAAAGGAACACAAGAGACTGGAAACAGGGGGAAGATAACAGACCTGTGACCGACGTCTGGAGCTAATTTCACTCTGCTGCTCTTGTAACTTTAGCTCGTACCTGCAAAGTCATGCCCCATCGGTATCCTGCCTTTACAAGCCAGTTTCCTCATAAGATGCAAGAACTTGCATGCTACCTCATTCATCCACTTTGTACAGTAGACAGCACTCAAGACAAATACACGCCAAACTTTTGCATCTCAATCAATATCACCCATGCCGACTGGAAAACGTCTTTCTGCTCACAGTTTAGAGCGAAGGAGTTGCATAGCGCGGATTCTATTTTTCAGCTGTGACCGCTCCTCCGTACAGAAGATGCGGATGCCAGTAGGCTTGTGCATTAAATCTACTGCAGTTTCCACCTTGTTCACATTCTGACCTGCAACCAATCACCGCACAATTCGGCCCTCGTCATTCTACATATACGAGCATGGCAACACTCACAATAGTACTGCATGCCCTGCAAAAGTTGGAAGTAGAACGCCAACAGATTTGAAGTTTATAAAAAAACTTCAAATCAATTCAAAAGCATCTTAACGTTTGATAGCGGGTAAAGGAATCAATACGACGTAAGAAAGTCGGCCAGCATACCTCCAGCACCACCGGAGCGCGCAGTCGTAAGATCAATGTCCTTGGGATCAATTACAATCTCAACCTCATCAACCTGCAACCAATCACAGTGTTGTCCCCCGTTCAGAGACGAGCCTACTACCATGGGTAACAGCAGTCCTTGCAGCAGTTGCTTGTCCTTGTAGCAGTTCTTGCCTTTTTTTGTTTCTTTTTTCTAGTTTCGAGCAATACGAATGCAAGTGTGCGCAGAAACAAACGATGGAAGAGTGCCGCTCACCGCACCTCCGGCATGATGGCGACGGTGGCAGTGGAGGTGTGCACTCGGCCCTGCGACTCGGTGGCCGGCACACGCTGCACGCGGTGCACACCGCTCTCGTATTTGAGCTTGCTGTACACTCGCTCGCCGGCGATCTCCATTACGTACTCCTTATAGCCCCCGAATTCGGCCTGCCAGATTCACAGAAGCTTCTCAGATCGCACAAAGCTCTTGCGAATGAATCAGAAATGCACCAAGTGACTTTTAGTTTTCACTCTTCTTTGATTCAATTAGGGCTTGTAGGGTCTTAGGGACTGGGTTCTGTAAAAGTTATGCCTTTGCTAGCGGTGGTTTTCTTAAAGAGTGCGATGATGTGTACCTCGACGCACGACACTGGTGTAGCTTTCCACCTGCACTTCTCAGCATACTTCATGTACATGCGCACCTGCACTTCAGCAGGTCCCAGAATAGCGTCAAAAAGTTGCTTTCAAGTTTTTTTAAAGTTTGAAGAAAGAAAAGCTAAACTGGTTCCAGCAATCGGTCTATCCTACATCACAACACAAACTTTCAGTGTCTGATAAAGTCTAACTTGACTAGGGGTAGACTTATTGATGGTGAAATCGTAGATTCAGTCTGATTGTGAGTAGATACAACTTAGAAATTGGAATGGACCTATAATGCAAGCTCTATCTTTGCCCCCTTTGGTTTGGGTTTCAGCCCCAAAAACTAGAACCCTGCATCTTCACTGCATCCCTTAGAGCGAGCCCGACAAACAGGGGTGGACGGCCGTACCAAATCTCCCGCCCAAATGCCCGCCTCATCGCCTCCAGTACCCGCCCTGACTGGCCATCACCAACAGCCGTTGGTCCAAGTACCCTCAATGTCAGAAACAATGAAAAAAACACGAGAAACATAAAATTGTGCAGAGGGCATACGAGCCAACGAACTAACAGTTGCATGTTGCAAGAAGTGGAGTGATAACGTGATGGCCCTAGTGTTAAGAACAAAAAGGTATGGATGTCAACGACGCTAGGGCGGAACCAAACGGGCAAGGAACCATTTTTTAACATGAAATATTATGTTTTCCAATGTTGCAAAATTGTCGAAGTATGAATTACAATTTAAGTTCATTGTCTGTAAAAACGTCACAAGTTTGAGAATTTCATTGAATGCAAAGTAGCCTAAGGTAGTTGAACCCCGCTGCCATCTAATGAGCGATACTTTCTTACATCCTGTTTGACACTTAACGAATGCCCATTTCCACATATTTTTTTGCCGTAAGAAGATAACCATCCGACAGGATGCCAAAGAAGGACACCCACCTTCTAACATAATATTGCGCGCGTCCAAGGGGTCAGTAGGCAGCAGAAGGAGCTGGACGCTCCATAACATGGCATAACCGAGACTTGTTAGTCACTTACAACGCCTTCCCTCCTGCCAGGCACTGAGAGCTCTAGGAAGAGACCGCGGTCTACGTCCATAAGGGAAATGGACAAAACAGTGATAGCGAAAACTTGTAGCACTACAGGGCGGAGAGGCCGAACCTTTAAGCGCTCCTCCAGCTCAGCAAGTTCCTGCTCCAATTCTTTCGCCTCGGCTGCTGCCATCTCTTCCATCTCACGATCTCCTCCTGAGTCACGCGCCATTTCTGCAAGCGTGACAGTGTCGCAAATTGCTCACGATCATGTGTAAAAAAACTCTCTCTAGAAAGCCTAGTTCTCACCCTTGAAAGCAACAACAACGATTTGATAGGCGCTCACAGCCACCAAAAAAATGAGGGGGGGGGGGGGGAGGAAGCGCGATAAAACATATTGGAGACAATTCATTAGCTCAGTGATGCGTATGTAATTACCTCGTGCATCAGCCAATTGCTGCTCGCAAGTTTTGTACTCCCCGTACGTTTGCACCACCTGCTCCACGAACCGCAAAAAAATCTCGGCATCAGAAAGATGCTTGGCATCCAACGTACAAGCAGCAAACACAATATAATGTCCTTTTCTGAAGAGATTCATCAATTAGTATAACGGCAGAAATTAATTTCCTTGCGGTGCACAAGGAATGTAATCATGTCTGAGAAGAGTTGAAAGCGTCGAGAGGCAGACCTCCTCTAGCTCTGCCACCGTTTTGGCTATTTTCTGATACTCTGTATTATTGCTGGCCACTTCCGGGTCAGCCAGGCGTGTCTGCATCCCCAGCATTGGCAGCATTCAATAGTGTAATGCAGCCCGAATGTCCCCCTCTCTCTCGGCCTTCCCTCCAATTTCGCTTCAAAATCAGCAGCCTTCCCTAACTTAAAATATGAAGTCTAGCTTAAACCAACTTAGGTCGCTCATGCTGTGTGCGAAAGCAAGCCCGTACGGCTACCGAGAATGATTCTCACAGTAAGCTCTCGATATGTTCTCTCTGCGGAGTCAAGCTTTGCGATAACATAAGGCTCCTGCATACGCCCGTGCAAACAATGGAGGCGGCGTGAGACTCGCCTGTCCACGACCAATCCTTGAACCACCAGAAAGTTGTGCCCACAAACCGAATATGTAAAGCAGCTGAGTGCACTTCTCCACAATACAGCTGTAAAACTTATGCTCAGCCAATTCATTATGTAGAAGTTGCTTCATATCCCAAGGGGGTGCACCCGCATGTTTGAAGGGCCTCCATCTCCACTAATTGCAAGTGCTGCCATCAGTCCGCACCGCCTGGCAGACAATTCTCCGCACTGGTCTCCGTGCAGTCGCCCGGTCTGTGCTCCATTTCCCCGCCGTCTCCAAGCGTTGTCCTCCCGGCTGCATCCACGCCGAGCGCGCCTCCAGCCATTGCGGAGTCCCCTTCTGCAGGCCCTGCCCCGACCCGCTGGCGCTGCAAGAAACAGCGCCGCCAGCTGAGGCCGCCCTCCTGCAAGATGCCCCGACCGCCCCTACCGACAGCGGCGCCACCGCGGCGAGAAGCATTGCAGCAGCTGTGATGGCAGCGCGGCCCACAGCAGGGCAGAGGCAACTATGGCGCCCACGTCGCCTTCGTCGCCAGTAGCACAGGCAGAGACAGAGACACGTCTTGTTGCGGCCCTAGTCTTTGAGTTTGGGTCCTCCGGGGGGGGGGGCAGGCCTGGGTCTGGCTCTGCAGGAGGGGCCGATGCGGCGAGGGCACAAAGGCCCAAAAAAAAGTGAGACAATGGAATGCTTCAATGGCGACAGGGACTGAGGAGAAGGCCCTCAAAAAGTCATCACTCAGATTCGTTCCTTTCATCGCATGACAACCAGTTCCCACATCGTGAGAGAATCCAATTAGAGATACGTGACAACTGCCACTTGTCGTTCTCTGGAAATTTTGCATGCGGTAATTTCGTATGGAAGTAGAATTGCAGGTCTCATGTCTGACATGTCACTGCCTACAGTTGGCACATCTTCACCTTGCTATTCCTTTGACCAACATGCACATGTCATTGTCATTGACTTTGACAAACATTTACCGTAGAGAAGCAATGGCATGCCAGATGTGTACTATTTCCAGTAATTTCGTGGCGGGTTCACCTTTTACTGGATTCTTAACTGACCACGAGCTCCATTGTATGTCTTCACCGAAAGTCTACAGGTCGACACAAGCGAACATGATGTTCTTTGCCATATCACAGCACCGGTCATCCTTCAGATTAGGTAGGTCTAATTCAAGGAAGTTTCCATTGCTTCATACCTAAGATAGTACAAGAGATACCTGTCCTCCGTTATGAGTGGATGCTACCTAAGAAGCATCTCCAACTAGATATAGTCCTCTGTTATGATTTTAGACATAAAATATTTACCGTCGTCCCAAGGGCAGCCCCTAACTACTAGAGAAAACTGGTATCCAGCTCTGCGCGCTCACACTAGGTATACTGAGCGTTGCTGCAGCTCTTGCAGCTCCATCCAAGATACCGAGGTAGGGGCAGTGCGGAAGCTACAAGTCTACATCCTACGGAGCCAGCACAAGCACTTTGATGGTCCCCTGGCTGTTAGCCGCCAGCATGGTAGGACTATCGCTCTTCCAACACACCGCGCTGATGAAGTGTGCGGCGTCGTCGTCACTGTCCTCCCCAGTAAGAGGGTCTGGAGACCCAAAGCGGTGCACCGCTGCAGGCTTGGACATGGCCTGCCATCCATTCCCTCTCCCTCAGTCATTCAGCATAGGCCCAAGATACAGGCACGGTTGTTTGCAGCAATTCTGCTCTCTGCCTTCTATTTCAATGCAAATGAACCTTAGAGAGTCTTCTCACCTTATAATATACGTACACCTCGTTTGTTTCACTGCCACATGCGATGTAATCGCTGTTGACTGAGAGGCCCACAAAATTTTTCTCATTCGTATGTCCTTTCAGTGTTCTCATCTGTAGCCCACCAAGACAGAAAACAAGCAAGTCAGACCAGAATCAGCTTTGCACCTAGCCGATATTGGCTCACTGCCCTGCCCGCCATGCCAGTTTCCTTACCAGACAGTTTTCTTGCACATCCCACAGCCGGAGTGTGCTGTCCGTAGAAGCTGACGCCAGCTCTGTGGGCGATATGAACTTGACATACGAGACAGCTTTGCGGTGGCCGCTGAAGACGTGCAGGGGAACTGATGGATTACGTACATCATAATAATGAATATGATGATCTGCAGAACCGACCTGCAGAGCAATAACGACAGGATAAGAACCCAAAGCACTCGTCTTCCTGGGACTACAACATCCCGTTGGGACTTTGGAAGTACATGCTGAACTAACGTTGCTGCTAAGAAACGGGATCCCTTTCATATTCCTGACACATCAGAAGAACAGCTCCACTTGAGTGTTCTAACTGATTCAATTAATGCTCACCGCAACATAATTTGCAGATCCTGGGTTGTACTTCACGCAGCAAATGTTGGCCTTCATGTCAATATTAAGTACACTTGCCTCCTGCCTTGTGCACCAGATCTTCACCTGCACACCTCAGAAATGAAAAAACGTCATGTCTATAATCATGATGACTCAGCCAAAAGGCCATTATCGAAAGGCAACACAGCTCGGTTGCTTCTGTTATTCCAATCTCACCTTGCCATCATCGCTGCCTGAGACCAATCTCGTTGGTTCTGTCCGTGAGAAATCCACGCTCCACGCCCTCTTCTCATGCTCCTCATACTCCATTACACTCTGCACGACATCACACCATTCACCAGCAATTAAGAAGATTGCAGAAACTCATGATGGTGAGATTTCACGGCAACTGCGTGGCAGAGGTCCCGTTTGAAATGAAGCTTAAACAGTTTATCGGCAGATGTACTCTTAAGATTACACACCTGGCAAGTGTTGACATCCCACACAGTGACGATGCCTTCATAGTCGCTACTTGCAATGTGCGCCTTCACATACTTATTCCAGCTCAAACAACTAAGTTTCGATCGCGTAGGCATCTCTACAACAGGGCAATGGACGTCTGCCATCTCATTCACTACCTGCATTCACAGGAAAAGTAGGCAACGATGAGAACATAAATTTCATGGTGGGTTGCATCGTGGGCGAGGAAGGAGGAGAGCAGAAGCAGAGCCAAGAGTCAGATGGAGAGATAATGCCATACCGTAGCATACTCGAAAACCTTTATTCGTCTAGACACTCCCGCAGTCGCAAACAGCTCATCATCCCGATCGAATTCAATGCTGCCACAACACCAAGACAAGTGAAGTTAGGTTTGGTCATGAATCTCTTCTCAGCATCAAGCACATGAGTGCGTGACCTAACAACACTTGCACAAGAGCCTCACCTGGACACAATGTTGGAGGAATGGAAGAGATCTCCATGCCGCAGTTCTGCCGTCACCCGCAGTCGGCTGCACAAATCACCAGCCCATGTCAGGATGCAGCAGAAACCCAAAATCTCATGCCACACACCAGCGAATACGCAGCCCCATTATGAATGCTCTGCAGTTTTGTCATGCCTTCACATATACTAGCTACTTCAAAAACATCGTTATCCAAACATTTTCCCGTGCCTGCTTCCAAAGGTCTGACCCAGAATAGATATAACTTAGGGGAATGGACGAATGCATGTAGCCAAAGCAGCAACCCCCACGTATAGATTCACCACAAGAGACTTTTCCAAAAACAAAACTTGAACACGAGGCCGTGTCGGAGATAGATCACGGAGTAGACAAGACGCAGCGGGAATGAAGGCGAAGGCATCCCAACCTGTACTTGGTGAATGCAGTAAGTACTGTTTGAAAATCATCAAGGCCTGTTCGCTGACTGCCAGGATCTGCAGACGCGCCATCCTGATTCTGGGCGAATGTCCTGCGTCGTCGGTGTAGATAGCACTCTTGCAAGTCGTCGAACTGCATGCAGCGTAGACCAATCCAGGTAAGCCTGAAGCGCTAAATTACAGAAAAGCATTCTGTTGAAAATAGACGATGCAAACCCATCAAAGACCTCATATCTGTGGACTGAAAAGAAACTCCTCAGGAATAAACACCAGCGCTTCACCTGTGAAAATACCCGTCGTTTCTTTGCCACAGTTGCAGCTGCTACAGCAGTTGCAGTAGCTGCAGCTGCAGCCCCTGATAGTTCAGACGGAGTCACGTCAATATATCCTGGCTCCTCCTTCACAGTGGCCCCTTGCCAGGTCTTCCCAGACATCTTTTTTCTCGCTGCGGCTGAGACACCGAGTCCTGCACCGCCCTGTCCCCCGCGCGCTTGGCTCCCGCCTCCCCCAGGCTTGTCTCTCCCCAGCGGATCTGGAGCAGCTTGAGGCCCCTCCAGCAGCAGCCTCAACTTGGCAGATGAACGCTCCCGCATGTACATGAGATCATTCCGCCGTCCCTCCACTGCTGAAATATCCTCCTTCAAGAATTGCAAATCTGTTTGCAACTGCCCATGTCCAAAACAGGAGCAACACGAAACACATTCATTGTTCTGAAGCAGAGAGGAGACTCGCAACAGAAGGCAGATATGGACAACTTCATCTGTGCAGAGCTGCAAAGAGCGCCACTGCAAGTAGAGGGCAAAATACCTCCTGAAGCTCCGCCTGCTTTTGCTGACAAGAACGGTGAAGGAAGTCCAAAAGAATCTCCATATTTACTTCTGCCTCCTCTTGTTCCGCTTTCCGTTTTTTCTCCGCCAGCAATGCCAGAAGCGAGTCCAGTTCCTTGACAGATAACTCAGCCCCCTGAATATACAGAAGGATACACATCAACGCCTTATCTAACATGTCCCCAAGGACAAACGAATACTTTCATACGAAGAACAACACCCCAGCATGCGCAAAGCAATATCTCCACCACGGCAGCATGGGCAGTACAACTTCAAATGCGTTTTCTCCACCTTCGTCAAGTTCCCTCCGTGCCTAGTAGAAACCGATAAATGCTCCACGTAAGCAATAGTACGACAGAACCCTTCACCTTCTCATTTGTCTAAGTAGATGAAAAAAATGTCCTTACAGCCAGGGTTGCACTCTGAGATGGCTGACCTGTTGAAGTGCAAGTCGCAAGTGCTCGATCGGAGACGCATTACTGACAAGCTGGCAAGCTGCTGCCTTCTTCAACAACTGCAAACGAAGCATACATGACAGATGAGAACAGCTCTCTGACACGAAGAATTGTGCGGCAAGTGTTAAGTGTGACCAATTCTCCTAGTGCAACTTCAAAAAGCACAACATCACTTCCTTGTGAAGGGATATGAATTTTTGGAATGTCGACGAATATAAGAACGACAGACAGAAACCCCAAAAAGAATCAATACGAACTTCTAGAAGTACACCCGACAAAGAATGAAAAACCATCTTTAGTTACAAGGATCAAGAGTAAGAGCTAGTTTCTCGAAGTTGCGTATTTGGCTCGTTCGACAAATGCTGTGATAACGGCAACCTATATTACATGCAATGCTGCAACAAGGATTCCGTTGCCCTCCCAAGTGCCATGCAGTACTCGCGACGCCGCGCGAAAGGGGCACGGTGTACACTTCATTTCGCGGATTCGACATCTTCCGCTATCTTGATGCTCTATGTCCAGTGGAGCTCAGAAGTCCCGCCATCTCCTCTTGAGTGTTCTCACCTTGTTCAGCAGAAAGTTCGGAAAAAGCTGGTCGTGCGTCAGAAACTGTCCGCAACACGGGCAGTTCTGCCGGTTGTTCAAGTGCGTGGTGACGCAGGAGTAACAAAAGCTGTGGCCGCACGACGTCAAGAACGCGTCCTTTATCCTCTGCATGCAGATCGGGCACAGCAGGTCCTTGTCCAGCTGAGCGTGCGCTCCGTGCATCACCACCGTCTCGTCATCCCCAGCCGTGCCCCCTGTCTCCCTTCCCGCTTCCGTCTTCACCATCACCATGGATGGCACATGGCTTGGCAGCCCCCCCGACCCATCCGTCAGCTGAAACTCCATTGCCGCCTTCCCTCCTCTCTCTCCCTCCTGCCTCTCCCTCTCCCACTCTCCCTCTCCCCCTCTCTCCCTCTCCACGTCTCTCCCTCTCTCACTCTCTCCCTCTTTCCCTCTCCTTCTCTGCCTCTCTCTCTTTCCTACTGCCTCTCTGCCTCTCTGCCTCTCTGCCTCTCTGCCTCTCTCCCTATGGCTCCAAGGCGTCCAGAAGCGGCGCAGCGGATATTAGGGTTGGCGGGGGCCCGCGGCCCTGCCCTGCGCGGGACCGGCCGACCGGCCCAGAGGCGGGCCACGTGCCTGGGGAGCCGCGGGCCGCCCAGGGCCGACGTGGCGCCCTCTCCGTCGCCGGACGGCGGGCCGCCCCCGTTCCATGTGACCCGCACGCGCCGTGCAACGGGCACCGCATGGAACGCTGGCGGCGGACGCGACCATTTATGGCGCGCTGCCGCGCTGGCGCCTCCTGACTCGCGGGCGGTGGCGTTCTGCCACGTGGCGCGCGCTCTGATGGCCACGTCTGAGATCTGGTAGTCCGTGGCGGGCTTTGGACGGATTTGGGACTTGGGAGGCGGGGGGGCGCGGGCGGAGCTTCGGGGCACGCCATTGGCTGGTTCAAAACCGGGGGGGGCGCGGGCAAATCAGGACACGCCACGTCATAATTCCGCCAATCAGGACACACCACGTCAGCCGGCGCCACGCCAACGGTTCTGTGGGCTCGCCGCCCGACAGTCCAAATCAGAAAGAAAGGAAATTAATGGGTCGGATAGGACGACATGGAACGGGACGGTTAAACGACCAGTAATACTTGACTGGTTCGAACATAGAGCTTCTAAGAACTGTGAAAACCGATCATGGAAAGGGCGCGTGTTCCCGTGAAACGCGACTGTCAGTATAGAGCAGAGAGGTGAGCGTTGTCGTTTGCGTCGTCACTCGTCACCTGCTTGAGCGCCTCGATGCGTTCCTTCACTGGCCCACCATGGGCTGCCATGGCGGCTTCGCGCCTGCTGCCAACCGGCAGGCCGCTCTGATGGACCCGCGCATGGTGACAGTAACCTTGGAAAAGCAGGCCTTTTCGCAGGCGGTTGGATGTTCCCGATCACAGTTTTTTGCTGGAGCATTCATGTCGACCGCAGGAGGCAGTGCACCGTACTGCCTATTCTCCTGGGAGCCCCTTCAACCAGCAGCTTGCCACGCTTGGATCGGTTTCAGACCGCCATGCTCGCCCTCTTCTGTTTCGGAGGTCTTTTCTTCAGAGAAGCGCACTGGCGCTGTTAGGAGGTTTCACAGCAGCGCGGCTCTTGTGACGCGTGGCGGGCGAGGAGTCTTTTGCTGCGGTCCTTTGCTTCCCGGCAGCTGGCAGACAGAGCCACCCGAAACCCGGCCGAGCAAGAGCCGCGGTTACTCCCTCATGTCATGGAGACTGAATGCCGAGAGACTACAGGACGGGCAAGCCGCCTGCACTTCCTCTCGCTATACCTCCGAAGCTGCGGGTGTCACTGAAAATGGCCTTTTCTCGCTAAGCGACGAAGTCCTGGCGGCTCGAGGCTTGGAGCTCTCAGCGGATTACAGAGAGCTGGAATTAGAGCAGTTGAACATGCTTTTTGCAAAGGTTGGCTTTCCTAAAAGAGAGAAGGGAAAGCTGACAATAGCCTTGGAGCACACCTTGGCGCTTCTGTGGGTGAGGGAGGTGCGAACGGGCCGGCTGGTGGCATTTGCACGAGCTACTGGCGATGCAGTTTTCAATGCAATCATTTGGGATGTCGTTGTTGATCCTTCCTATCAGGGCTCGGGACTCGGAAAAGCGGTAATGGAACGGCTAATGGCAAGTCTTCTCGCCAAAGGCGTGTGCAACATTGCACTCTATGCAGAACCTAATGTGGTTGGCTTCTACAAGCCTTTAGGTTTTGTTAGTGATCCAGATGGCGTTCGAGGAATGGCTTATAAGCGCAGCAAGTCGTAAGCAAAGTCCAGCAATAACTGATAAGTGTCAAAAGTGATGTCAGTCATTAGTTTTAGGATGCACTTGCGGCCTACCAAAGCATCAAAGTTTAGGGCCTGCGGGTCGATTACAGATGTCTCCCCTGTACATCGCAAACCTTAGAGAGAACTAGACCCTGAGGCTGTACTGGTGCATATTGTACAGGATGATTTCTCTTGTCGCGCTAGGGGTTAGGGTTTTGAGGGGTTTTAGGGTTTCGAGTTGCTGTATACTTTAATCATCACGATGTGTCTACTAGAAGAGACCAGTGACTATTTCAAGCTGCATTTATAAACTTGAAATTGAATTTTCTTGACCAAATTGTTCGTCAGCTGTTGCAAAGATAACCGGCACTTGAACCACTTACCTACTCTCAATAGACTGCCTGTGGCATTCTAGAAGCGATAGTGGACATAGGTGGCCAGTTAATCTCAGGCTGTTCTACTATCCCATTGATTGAGGCTAATACCTTCAGCCTACTTGGAAGACCTTCAATTGAACCAGACTATTTGTTTGTTTTCATAAGCTGAATTGCAGAAATCAACCCTTATTGTTCACCCAGGGATAAACAGACATCCACTGAACCAGAACGGGCTCATTTTGTTCCATGACCCTGCTGGAACGGCAAGTAGAATGGACTGGTACAGCAAGACCAATTGCCTGCCTTGGGACCTCTACTTAGTCCGAAGATGATCAAGATCTTCCACTCATTCGTCCATAGCTTGAATGCATTGTCTTTCCTGTAGTAAGGCACAGTATCCCTCGTCTGCCTACTGTCACGAGTGCCTCAAAGACTGTTAAATACGTCTTGTTTATTACACGGAAGCAAGTCCAGAGGCTTCCTTCACATAGTGAAAGCCACGACGCAATCGTGTGCGCCTCTCGTATATTCGACAGGTACAGGCCTCCAGAGTGTTGCAACGCACCAACTTGGTATCCGAACATCGGTGACGATCCAACCCTCTTGAGCGCGAGTTGCCATCATTGCTGACGAGTTTGTGCGTAGATGCTCCACGCTAGCGGCTAATGATATTTCTAGGTACCTAGTCTTGTCGTCACTCTCTGTGGGCTGGCATCCACGTTGTCTCTAGGGCTGTTCTTTGGCGCGTGCTTTTACTCTAGATAGTTACTCTCACACAGCACAACATGTCTAGCTCCACCAAGCTCAGACTTGACATTTCGCCGCAAGTACGGGACTCCACATGTAGAGCGCCATGGACCGAAAAAAACCACCCCTAGCCTCTAGCCTCTAGCCTCTAGCCTCTAGCCTCTAGCCTCTAGCCTCTAGCCTCTAGCCTCTAGCCTCTAGCCTCTAGCCTCTAGCCTCTAGCCTCTAGCCTCTAGCCTCTAGCCTCTAGCCTCTAGCCTCTAGCCTCTAGCCTCTAGCCTCTAGCCTCTAAGCATCAAGCCTCTCTAGCCTCTAGCCTCTAGCCTCTAGCCTCTAGCCTCTTAGCCTCTAGCCTCTAGCCTCTTAGCCTCTAGCCTCTAGCCTCTAGCCTCTAGCCTCCCGCCTCTAGCCTCTAGCCTCCCGCCTCTAGCCTCTAGCCTCTAGCCTCCCGTACGAACATGTACGGCAACCCGCCGTATGTACGTACGGTCGGCGCGCGCATGGCCGTGCGCTGCCCGCCGGGATTTCGCGCGCGCTTTTTGGGACGCCGCGCTTGACCAAGGGCAGGGTCCAGAGGCCCACCCTCTCTCTCTCTCTCTCTCTCTCTCTCTCTCTCCCCCCTCTCTCACTCTCTCTCGCGCGCGCGTGCGCGCTGCTCTCCTATCTGTGGTGCTGCTGGAGGCGGGGAGGCGCGCCTTGTACTGCGAGCCAATCAGTGGCCATGATGGCCCAGGCAGACGCTGATCCCACTGCGGCTGAGCTGCCATTGCCGCCAGAGCCAGATGAAGACATGGCCTGCTGCTCGCAGCAAGCGACTGCTGTAGAGGATAAATACGCACATTCAGAGTACATTTGTTGGGTACCGTCGCGAAAGGTTCCCATTTCAGGTCGTCCCGCTCACTTTTGCAACATTTATGATGTGTTTTTTGGCTTTCCCAGCACCACTTTGAACCAGAAAAAAACTATGATATCTTGTAGCACAGCGTGTTATTACCTTGAATGCGGAATTTTTGAAGTTCCGACTGCATGTAAGCTTCATCTAAACAAGTCACAGAATCTTTGTGCTCATGCGAAAGCAGAGACTTTTTTCATAGATTTTTACAAAAGGAAAGTTTTGTCACCGCGTATTTCTGTATGCGTTGCTTCATTTCTTGGCTTCGAAAAATCCACGGCTAGATAAAATCCTGAGCAGAAAAAACCTTCTCAATCAATCCCGTGACGCTTGCACCCAAAGATTGGCCATTTTTTATACGAAATTTAGAAGAATTGCTCGAGCGGCTCCTGTTCCAAATGCAGTTTCTTCTATTTTTTTGGCTAGCTTGTCTGGATGCCTTGACCAACACTTATTGGTATTTTCAAATTTAGCCTTCTTGCAGTCGAAGTATGCGTTCGAAAGACAAGCACCGCAAAACCGGAAGACATTTCAAACGCCGTCAAGAGGTATGCGCACTTGCATTGAGAAGAATGGAAGCGGTAGAATGGTAGAAGCACATGACATTCTGCGATCGACTATTGCAACAGAAAATCCCAAAATGCACATGATATTGTGAATATCCGTGTTTTCTTATCGTTAACTTCTTGAGCATATATTCCCTATCAAGGCCTCCTGTCATGCAAGTTAATCACGAGAGGGCCAGAGGCTTAGCTTGAGATTACCTATTGCGTGAGTGGTAGAAACGGTAACGGTCAAATCATTGGCTCCAAGAGCACTCTAAGTTACAAAATTACTCTTTTGCAATGCTGTCTGGTGTACGCAATTTCTTTCTTTAACGTTTCCTGGAGCTGAGGAGGTTCCAGTACACCTTACGAACCATTTGATCCCTGGTTGAGTGACAGTATGCTAGAGAAACGGAGCCTTAACTATGTAAACGGGCCGGTCCCCGTTATCCCTGGAGACGACAAGTTTCTTGACGAGAACGTGGAGAGCATCTCGATGGTTGACATAGGTACCGGAAATTATCATGTACACAACTTGACTGGTTTTTCCGACCGGTGCTCACCGCCAGGCTTGATAAATACGACTGATGAAACCCAATGGTACTTGCAGGGGACCAGTTGGACCAACAACGTGTTCTACTTTTTTGGCAAGTTGCCCTTCAAATTTATGTCTACCAGGTATTCGTGATTCCACGTGTATGTGTGTGCATATCCTGCATATGCAAAATAATATCTCCTTGTTTGTGCAATAGAAAATGATGCAGTTGAACTCTACCCCGCCCAAAAGTGGAGTTCGCAAGAAAAGTCCCCCTGAAACGCTTGGGGTTGCTCTCTACTTTGTTGACGCGGCCATGAGACACAATCCCTTCATTTCAGATCAGACGTTTTGCTCTAGAAGCCACGGAAAAAGTATGAAAACCTAGCGCTAATGCTCGCATTGTACAAACATGAGTACAACCTTATGTACATACGCCAGTTCTGAGTGCAATGTATCTCACAATTCTAGAAGCTTCGCTTATGCTCTCCTATACCTGAGTACCCCTTTTCAACCTGCGTTCTGATTTCTTGGATTTGAACGCCCTGGGGCACGCTGAGTTAGCAGTTTTTCGGTTCTTAAATTCTCTGTCGAGTGTAGCAATGATATTTTCTAGGGGAGGGGTTCGAGATGGAGCCTTGCAGCTAAGTGAGGAAGGGCCAGCAGAGGAGATTGAAGATAACGAAGAAATTGCGACATTTCATGAGTGGATGCTGCCTTCGCGTGATTTCCATGGTCTTTGGGAAAGGTAATGCTTCAGTGACTCCTTCCTTGCCCCTGCATCACATTATGCAAGATTATGCTTTCCCAGTTATAAGTATTTTGAGCTCGTCAGGACCATTGCTTGCAGTGATTATTCCTTAAACGGACTCTTGTAGTTCATGAGCGTGTTGTCGGACACCGAACTAAACAGTGTACGAGCGTTTGTGCCGTTCTTGTGATGTTTTCAAATGCAGTGGACATCCGTGTGCCGCTTTTGATTTATAAAATCATGGTCTTGAAGAAGAATCCCGCGGTAAAGAATGCTGCAAAATACTAACTCATCGACCAACATAAAAGGTTGAGATGGATTCAGATGTGTGGATCTGGCTTGATCGCTTATCTTCTGGCTGGTACATGGTGGTTGGAACAGCCTCATCTTTGAGACGGGTATAAAGCAAAGACTGCTTCGATATGCGACCAGTGCGTTGTTGTTTGCAGACAAAGGGGTCAACTCTCAGTTGATTTCCTGGAACAGGTTCGTACCTCGTGGTTGTCTTCCATCTAAAACAAAAAAATGGTTAGGTTCTTCGTGTTTTCAGTTCTGCCCTGCGAAGAAAAAAGTATCCATGCAGTGCGCCCAGAGTCTAAAGATTCCAGAATTCAGTGCAAACTGCTTGCTTCATTGTACATGACTGATTGGAATTACTCGCGATCGGGGGGAAGGTCTATTGCTAATGCAGGCAATAGACGTCTGACTGTTGCGTGCAGGGTGGTGCTTCTCTTTGGACCACCGGGAACAGGTTTGTACTACCGTTTGACCTCACAATAAGAAGTAAATGTACTGAAGCACGTGCCCTTACGTCGCCTCTTCTTGGCATGTCTTGGGCAACAACTCGAGGAGATAAAGTTGTTAATGGAACATGAAGCTCCATATGGTCCCTGCTGCATTTAAGAGTAGACATCTTCACCAGCTCGGAAGGCACACCCAATTGTTTGTAACTTTGGAACTAAGGGAATCACTGCATGTAACTTCCGAGTGGCATGGCCTTTAAACTTTTATCTGCTCGTAGGTGGATATGTTCGCAGTCCTCATTAGGTCGTATGGGCTGGCTCGGGAACAGGAAAAACGAGTCTCTGGTAAGCGTGCATGTCTCGTTTAAATATATGTCAACAACAGCTTAGTTGATAAAAAACAAAAAAAAGAACAGTGCAGCGAGCATTTAGGGCGCAGCATCGTGCAGTCCAGTCATTCTGGGCCAACTTGATAAATTCATCAAGTACCGAGTGAAGGCTCTTACTTCAGAGTTTGGCGTACTCTCATGCAGCAAAGCCCTCTCCCAAAAATTGGCTATTCGCTTTCGGCAGCGGTGAGGTCCCCACCCTGCTATTGACACGTGCGTCTTGTTACAGCAATGGAAAATTTGACATCAGTTCAAGGTTGTGTCTTTTTCGGTGCTATAAAAGGCTTTTGCCTTGAGAGCATAGCTTATCGAGCTGTAAGTATAAATATAAGACTTCACTGTTTGGCTTCATTTAGGATCATGACACTGCCAGGTATCATTGTGCATGTACGCAAACCTTCTTTGGGGTCTATGGCTTGGGGCACATGCCTGGCCAGGTATCGGCAAGGGCAACTAATAGAGGTGAATGCACATTCTCTCTTCAGCAAGTGGTTCTCCGAGAGTGGTAAAATGGTAAGCGTGCTCTGGCCAGGCTTTGTGATCCCTTGTGGAAAACTGCAGGTATGCGTTATGTATACGACATTCTCTTCACGACCTGTTTTAGGCGGTGCGTAGTTTGAAAAATAGGGTGCTCACAATCAGCAGGTCGGAACGTTGGCCAACACTCGTTGCAGCAGCTAACGACCATGAAAATGGTACGCTGTTCTCAAGAATGATTTAAGGTGGTGGTTGTGTGGTGGTGTGAGGGACATTCAGGTCAGCAAACTTTTTCAGAAAATTCAAGAACTGCTCGACGACTCAGACAGTCTCGTCTTTGTGCTTATCGGTGATAACCACAAAGTCCCTAAAAACTTGTCTCGTTAGCATTATCGTCTCATTCATGTGTGCAGAGGAATGTGTAGGTCTTGCGTCCTGCTTCAGGTAATGCCTGAATCTCGTCTGTATGTGTGCAGATGAAGTGGAAAGTCTGACAGCTGCCAGACAGGCCGCTCTGCAGGGCTCTGAGCCCTCTGACTCCATTCGTGTCGTGAATGCTCTCCTCACTCAGCTGGATGCCCTGAAGCAGCGTCCTAACGTGCTCATTTTGACCACCTCCAACATCACTCAAGCAATTGGTGCGTCTATGATGGATTACGTGCTGTGTCCTCATGCCCCATTGACTGCGGCGGCCTCCTATAAGCATGGTTCACGTTTTCTCCTTTGTGTCTCCAGATATCGCCTTTGTGGACCGCGCAGACATCAAGGCCTACATCGGACCGCCCTCCTTGCGTGCTCGGTACGAAATTTTGATAACGTGTCTATTGGAGTTGCAGCGTGCCGGGATCATTGAAACGACGTCCGAGGTGAGTTTATCTATGTTGGGGTTGCGCTCGAGTAAAAGTTCTGGTCAAAGATAGTCGACTCAGGATCATCACCACGAAGTATCCTTCCTCCCTCACATCGTACACCTTATTCTTCGAGCTACAATCTGACAGTTGCTTGATGGAATTCGGCAGAGCCATGTCGCCGAAACGCGATTATTATTGATGTTTTGTGTTGAAGGTCCTTATTCAGCTAAACTTTAGAATTGCCTTTGGCTTTCAGGCGGGGCAGGTGCAGGCGCCACCGCTAGTGTTTGTTGACTATGCACGCATGGAGCAGCATGCTACCAGACCCATTATGCGTGAGGAAGGGGAGACTGAGAAATCCTTGGAGCTAAGCAGAGACCTGCTGGCTACGGCAGAATTATGCGCGGTACAACCATAGCTAGCCGCCCTTACATCCTCTTTTGCGTACTAAAACGACTGTCCCTCTCCCTGTCGCATTTTATTATTGCTTATGCATGGACAACGCGGTGGTTAGTGCCCATTCCTTTAAGATGCCTCGTGACTCAAGCAGTATCCTGTGGAAAACGTCGAGACTTACAGCGTGTCCAAAGCATAGGTCTGGAGTGGCTGTAAGTGGTAGTGGTTGTCGTAGAGTAAGAAGGGGAGTGCGGCGGTTTGAGGTGTTCCAGTGTCGATGTCGGACATGGATGCAGGGCTTGTCTGGACGAGCGTTGCGGAAGTTGCCCTTCCTTGCGCACGCCGCGCAAGTCGAGTCGCCGGTCTGCTCTGCCAAGGACTTCGTGGCGGCGCTGCGCAGAGCCGTGCAGTCCGAGCACGCCGATCGCGCCAACATGGCGGAGAACGAGAAACTCCAACGGGGATGATCGGGAGCTTGATGTCACCGGCTGCACCTTTCTATTTGCTTTGGAAGTTTGTCGAACTAATGCTTAGGAAGCCACATCAATGCCACAGCATTCTTCTTTTTAAATGCTTAGGAAGAAAATATATTTTTTATCCGTACCCCTCGTAGACACTAGATTGTGCTACCAATTGCAAAAATTATTTTCCATTTCAAATCGAGGAAGGACACTGTAACTCAAAAGGAAAAGTTGAGCGACGTCTTAAGTTGCTAATGCACTCTCTTACTGAATAAAAGGGGAAACAACTCGTTTGAGGGAACTTCCTGACATCAGCTAGTCCGAAAAGTTTCGGCACCAAATAGACTGAACGCTTTCTGGTCTCTGAACGACCTGAAGGCAAAGGCAAAGGATGTAGCATTGATCTCACGATGGCGATGATGCCATCAAATATACATGGACAAAACCATCATGGGAAAAACTGGTCGCAAAGGACCTAAGGACAAAAGAACAAAGCTAGGAACAGAAAGCTACGCCTAGGCTCAACAACGCTTCAAGCCCTCCCTCGAAACAGCCGCGAAGGTCACATCGCGCGGAGGGAGGGAGGGAGGGAGGGAGCGGCGGAAGACGCAAGACGCATTTCTGGGCGGGGCTTCAAAAGTACCCTGTTGGTGAAGCCAATCACGACCCGCCACGTGTGCAGAATGTCCGATGCAAACTCTATCATTCTATCACATAGACTATCTAGCCACTATCTGTACTATCTTGTCGCTACACCTCATGGTTGAGTGGACCTAAACTCTGTAGGGGAAAAATTGCTGAGCTGAGCATTGCTAAGCTGGAGACTGGACAAGTCATTCAATGCTGCCTGGCGAAGAACATGGCGAGAATGAACCCTCAATACCTCTCAAATTTGGCTCACAATATCAATCCCAAGCTAGCATTTCTCAGCCACCTCCAATTCTTTTCCATAAAGGGTTGTCAGTCGCAAGTGCCATTCGGACCGCTTGCATGCTGGGAAGTCTATACTGTGCTTTTCACTGAGTCGATCAACCTCGGTTCATCTGCCGTACTTGATATTGTGGATTCATCAGTGTAAGCCAGCCAAGGGGTCCATGTAATCTGCTGAGAGAAGTAGAGCCTATTACGGTGTTGTTGATTGGCGGATGCAATGTCTTCGTGTCAGTCGCTCTCTCGCGGGCATTGCCCGCTGTAAACCAAGAGCCCACTATTCTCCTCGGAGTTGATGTGACCCACCCGTCACCTGGCGAGGATTCAGTCCCCTCTATGACTGCGGTGAGTGTTCCTCCCATTTCGTGTGTAGTTCCATAAAGAAACAACCCTCCTTCTTTAACAATTCACCTTTGCAGTTAGTTGTGTGAAGAATGGGTGGTCATCGGCTCATGGGTCAAATCTATCCATGGATCATTTACAGCTGAATTCTGTTGGATGTGCGATGAAGCTCTCACGATGTATCTGCTGCAGAATATGCATCTGCCTAATAGCGTGATATTCTATCGGCATGGCATCTGAGTGACCCCGCCTAATTACGTATGAATTGCTTTATGAAATGTTCAGATATATGTGTAGTCAAGACTGTCGAAGTCATGGCCCCACAAGGGTATCTTTTTGATCTTGATATTTTGGATACCGATGAACGATGGGTAACACAATCAATTTATAACAGAGCTTTCAGAAGAAAAAAACAACTCTGGATTCAGCACATTCCCCTAAAACCTCTAATTGGTGAGTGAAGCCGCATGTGCGCAATTCACAACAGCAAAGGTGAAAAGAAAACGTCAAAAAAGAAGAAGTTCAAAAAAGTTAAAAAACATGAAAACGCAACCTGAGAGAGAGGAGAGAGAGAGAGAGAGCGAGAGCGAGAGTAAGAAGAGGGGGGGAAGACAGAGAAATGGGAGTGATTCATCTTCATTTTTTTCCATTCTTGAAGGCGAATGGCAAGAACAACTCAATTCTATTGCTATCCAACCCCCATCAGCTGTCCGCGCTGCCCAGGCTCGCGTAGGAGTCCCCGATCGCCGCCACATTGCCGGATCTCGAAAACACGATCTGCATCGCTTGGCGGGGTACAGAAAAGAAATTGAGATAGACCCCACTTTTGAGCCGAAGAGCAATCAACTTTCTAGATTTTTTTTTTTGGCAAGAGTTGGCAAAGCCAAAATTGGATAGTGTCTCAGAATACTTTTGTTGCCTCTCCTTTCATGAAACCATAGACTGCACGTGTTGAGCCAAGAAAGGGCCAGCAAGGCTTGATCGGAGGTACCTGAAGGTCTCCCAAAGTACACGACTTGAAGCCGGCGGCGCAATAAACAAAGTAATAATCCCACATGCGGACAAACTTGTCGCTGAAGCCCAACTGCATGATGGTTCTGCAAGCAGAGGAACGAGTGCTTTCATGCTTAGTTTCTCCTTCATTATCAACAAAGGCGGAGCGCCCCTCAGCCTGCACCCTCGCCTCGCCCTACACCCCTCCCTGCTATGCGGGACGTGACAAACGTGCACGGGTGTGAAGTACTGATTGGTTTATAGAGACGAGACGTAAAGGTTTGAGTTTGACGATTTTTCACCCTTTATTCCTGAGGAAGTTGTCTCTCCAGCGGAGGAGCGTGGTGGCATAGTGCGGCCCGATGTTCTCGACATGCTCCACACTACAAAGAAGGGGGGGGGGGGGGGGGGG
>CM074804.1:2162959-2191659 GCA_037447605.1 Zygnema circumcarinatum
AGGGGAGAGGGGAGGGGAGAGGGGGGAGGAGGGAGGAGGGAGGGAGGGAGGGCAAGACTGCCTCACCTTCGCTAGTCGTGCGGATACTGCTCACGCCGCAATCGGTGCACACTTCGCATCCTCTAGCCTCCAGCTCTGCTACCACCTGCTCGCAATACCACACTCACAGCGAACTGGTTATGAAGCCTCACACGTACACAAGGTTATTCTCCAACTTGGACGACACTTGACTATCTCTGTAGAGGCCATGATCTCCTTTGAAGAGAATATGCGAATCTCATACATCCATCGTACAGGTGCTGGAAACATCATACCGAACTATCGACTATCTAGAGAAAGGAAGGACTTCACGGTTATGGCAGAAAAGATCAGCTGTCCAATAACGAATCTCGACCATTAACCCCAATTGAGAATCTTGTCAGCTCATCAGAAGGACAACATTGCAGCCATCCTAACAGGACCCTTCTTTACAAGTTGAGGTTCGGGGAAGAAGATATGACGATGACCTGCTGAGGTGAGTGCGAACCTTCAACTTGAAATCTATCTGGGCCTAACTCAGACTATTGAACGAGAGTCCATAATCAGCATTATCGTTAACAATGACCACAATTAAATAAAAAATGAATAACTTGCCATAAAAAAATGGTGACTTTGTTTTGTTTTTTTGAACCACAAGCGCGGTAAACTATTAGTAATTGACTATGGTTGCGTATGCCTGTTGCCTTTTTGACAACTGTGTCAGACGCGAAATATGTGAACCAGTTACCCGCAAGGAAACACGAGTGCGTGCAGTAAGCTGCGAGTCATGTTTCACCTTTTTCACGTACGTCTCAGAGCGGCCCTTAACGGTGAGCCATTGGGGCCGGCCCAAGATCTGCCCCCGCGCCCCCCCCCCCCTCTCCCTTTCCCCCCGTCAGTCCGTCCGCACGGAGGCCGGCCCTCCGGCCGCAGGCGGGCAGGGAGGGAGGGAGGGAGGGAGGGAGACAGGGAGGGAGCGAGGGAGGGAGGGGGCGCCCACCTGCAGCATGTGGTGGTTGCGCAGAAAGCTCAGCACCGAGGCCGCTGAGAAGCTCAAAACTCCCTCGGGCCCGCACGACCAGATGGAGGCGCACACGGGCAGCTGCGCTCCCACCTCTCCATTAGCATACATTCCAACTGCATTTATACAGAACCATAGGTACCATATCCTGGCAAAAGTTTGAAGGTTTTGGACCTAACTCAGTCTGCTTCCCTTCGCCCAGGTTCCTTCTCAAGTAATCCTCAGCCATATGAAGTTATTGAGAAACAAAGACTCACAAGGTAGCAATCTCGAAACTTAGCCGAATAACGCTGCTCTGCTAGGAAGTGCCCGAGGGTCTCATGAGGGTCCACTGTCTGATCGCCGGCCTCAATTTTGGCTAAGTACCTGAAACCGCACAATGGGCCCCCTGCTCGTAACACAAGCTCTCTCTCTCTCTCTCTCTCTCACGCCCTCTCACTGCCGCTCCGTCCATCTGATTGTTACCCATCGGCTTGGCTATCCATCCTCCTGTTGTTCTTGTTGGCTTCGCGGTCGAGCTCTTTCATAGCAAAATTACCAATCCCGTTGTTTTTGCTAAAAAATGCCACTTTGGCCTTCTCCACACACGTAACTTCTGAAAAATCAAGAACAGAACCACACTGCATTCGTCGTCGCAACGTTGATGGCTCCCAGCGAGCAGGGAAGCACACCCAAGCAGCAGCAGGAGAGAGGGGCGAGGGCGGGGCCTGACTGACTGCAGCACGTGGCCGTGGAAGAGGTACATCTCCCGCAGCATGGCGAGGAAGGCGGGGTTGGCCGCGTTGCGGCGCTGCGCGAAGAGGCCGCGCAGCCCGTTGCTGCCCCACTCGCAGGAGGGCGCGCTCACGGAGAAGGACATGTCGGAGGGCTCCACCTCCACGCCCACCTCCTCGAAAAACGCGATCAGGTTCGGGTACGTCACCTGCCCCCCCCTCCCGCCCGCCCGCTCAGACCGCCTCGCCATGCCCTTCCTTCCAAACAATGCTCTGAGGCGGCCGCGCGTCCGAGCCGAGCTGCGGAGGGCGGCTGCAGGCGGGCTGCGGCCCTTCAGGGCTTTGAGGGGTTGGAGAGGGCGCGCACCCTGTTGAAGACCATGAAGCCGACGTCCACGGGCAGATCCGCCTCCGCGCGCACTGTCTGCGCGTGCCCGCCCACGTGGCCATCGCGCTCGTACAGCACCACCTGCAATCCCGCACGTGCGAGGGTCCAGGCAGCCGCCAGCCCCGCCACGCCCGAGCCCACCACCGCCACTTTCCTCCCCGCCATGGCGCCCCCTCCTTCTTCCTCCGCCTTCTCCCTCCCTCCCTCCCTTCCTCTCACTCTCCCTCCCTTCCGCCTCGAGCCACGTCTGCAACAGCTCCTCTACTGTACGCTGCCAATCACCGTACGAGCCAAATGTACGGATTCAGTGGAGATTGCAGATCGAGTCGGCGCAGGTTGGGGCCGTACCGTGTGTTCGTACAAAGTATCAACGTAGCGCCAGTCACACGCTACCACGCGGCGGCTGCTCCGTTGAGACACGTTGGCCGATCGGCCGCGCGCGTACGGCCCGCGGCGCGCGTTGGAGCGTAGCGGCGGATATTTGCAGCGGCGGGCGGCGGGGGGAGCTGCGGCGCGCGCGGGGGGGCGCTGCCTGGAACGAGCGCGCCGGGGGGGGACGTCACCCCGCGCCCTGCTGCCACTGCGGGAGGGAGGGAGGGAGCGGGAGAAGGGAGGGAGAGGGAGAGGGAGAGGGAGGAGGGGGCGAGGGAGGGAAGGGGCGCCATGTTCCGCGAGATCTGCCTGCTGCGGGCGGAGGATCTGAGCGTGGAGCTGAGCCCGGGCGCCAGCCGCCTGCTCGCGCGGCTGCCCCACCCCGCAGCCGCAGCGGCAGCGCGCGGAGCCGCCACTCCCCCGGGAGAGGCTGAGGCGCTCTGGCCCGCCCAGCACCACGAATGCCACGCGGCGCCTGCTGCGGAGCACACGTGGCGTAAGGAGGGAGGCCGCACTGGCTCGCGGTGGAAGACAGCGGCTAGCGCAGCGCAGCTGCTGACGGACGTCGGCTTCCTTGTGCGTCGCCGCGTCCTCTTCCCTCCGCCTCTGACTCCATGGCGTGGGCGGCGAAGCGAGCGGAGGGTGGGAGGGTTTGGGAGCCCCCGGGGTTGGCTGAGCGAGGCGGGCGGGCCGGCCTGCAGGTGTACGCGAGCGTGCACGTGGCGGCGGCGGTGGCGGTGGCGCGGTGGGCGAGTTGGCGGCTGGTGGGACTCTGCGGCGCGCTCTATGGACTGCGCATGTTCGGAATCACCGGCGGCTTCCACCGCCTGCTCTCCCACAGGTGGTGCTCTGGGTCAGACAAAGAACGGCCTTCTGCCTGTCGAGGAAGAATTAGGGCGTGAGAAACGGGCTCATGACTGAGAGATTTGAGGAGGTGCAGATCGTACAAGACGTCGCGGGCGGGGCAGCTGGTCATGGCCACTCTCGGGTGCCTCGCCTTCCAGAAGGGCCCCCTCTGGTGGGCGTCGCACCACCGCCACCATCACCGGTGCTCCCCCTCCCCCTCCTCCTCCACTGTCTGCTCGGCCGCTATGGTGCGCTGGGAGAGAGCTGTGAAACGCCTCAGTTCCCCTGCGAGACGCTGTTGGTTCGATACCGCTGAATGAGGTGAGGGGTGGGAGCGAGCAGGACGGCAGACACGGAGGCGGATGCGCACAGCCCCTTGCTTTGGGGCTTCTGGTGGTCGCACATGGGCTGGTGAGGAACATTACTGTTGCTGCCTTCTGTCTGCCCTTCGTCGCAGGAGAGTAAATACTGTGTGGCCTCGCGCTAACAGAGGAGGAGGAGGATGGAGCGAGCAGGTTTTTGTGCACCCAAGAGCATTCGGAAGTATTGTGGGCGGCGGTGCCTGACCTCGTTCGGTTTCCCGAGTTGCAATGGCTGGAGAGGTACTGCGATCCGCCCTGGAAGTGAAATCACGCACTGCCCTACGGAAAAGTTTGAAACTTGCACGCATGCGTTGCAAGAAGAGTACGATAGAAGCGGGTGCGTGCGGGTCCAGGTACCACTACGTGCCTCCATTGGCGGTGGGCGCACTGCTGCTGGCGGTGACGGGGCTACCGGGCGCTGGTTGGGGCTTCGCCGTCAGCACCGTGCTTTGCTGGCATGCCACGTGGGTGCAGCTGCTCTGCCTCATCCCCTCTTCAATCACATTTAGCCACAGACTTTTGGTATCAATCTCACCATAGGTCAATGCGTTCCAATTAATTGGCAGTCGGACTGCAGTAGTTTTAATAAAGTTCAGGAGTGAGTGGTCTGTCTGGGAGGCAAGCCTCGGTGTTTGCAGCGCGAGTGACGGGACAGAGCGGGTGGGCGCAGATACTGCATCAACTCGGTGGCGCATCTGGTCGGGTCGCGGCGGTTCCGCTGCGAGTTCAACACACACTGCGGGGCGCGCAACAACTGGTGGCTCGCCCTCGCCACGCTGGGGGAGGGATGGCACAACAACCACCATGTCTGCCTCCCTCTCCCCCTCCCCCTCCCCCTCCCCCTCTCCCTCCTCCTCCTGCTGCTGCTGCTGCTGCTGCACGGGGGCTTGTCAAAGAGCGGAACGCTGCAAACGGCGACGAACGGAATCTTGTTTGGCAGTGCCCAATGGCGTCGCTTGCAGCACTCAGCAGGAGCAAGCTTTGGGCTTCTCATCTCACTGACCTGTGCCTCGTCTGGATGTGCAGTGCTATATGCGATCTGCTCGCCATGGTTTCTATGCGCATGAGGTGCGCCACTCTCTGTCACTGATTGGCATGTCGACGTTTTTTTAGGGTTTGCTGTTGTGCTTCGCAAGACCGTGCACCGAGCGCCCGTGCGGCCTTTGCTGCATCTCTCGGGCTGCCTGCTGACGGCGGGCGGAGAGGGAGCATGCAGATCGACGTGACGTGGTACATTCTGCTCGCGCTCGAGAAGCTCGGCCTCGTGTGGGACCTCGAGCGCCCTCCTCTGCCAGAGGTGACCCCTCCCCGCGGGCAGACAGTGAGAGAGAGAGATAGAGAGACTGACTGACTGACTGGCTGACTGACTGATTGACTGATGACTGACAGACAGACGGACAGGCGCTTGCCAGAGAGATAACTCATTCGCGTTTCTGCTGTTGTGGGCGTTGGCAGCTGGAGAAGCACCGATACGATGACACCCATTTACAATGTCGCTGTGCTCGGGTCTCACAGGATCTCAACATCACATCGTCTGCTGCATCGTAGAACTCAAAGCTGCCTATATATAGACCTACGACCTATTTATTAGGTTTCCCTTCAACTTATAGTTACAGTTTAGTAGCCGGTTACGTTCTTACCACATAATAGTTCTCATCAATGAACCGTCCGTCCGTCACCGTTCCGTCTGGTGAACTTGACGGAAATCTCATGCTCCTACAAAGGCAAAGCCTGCATAAGTGTGGGCGAGAGGGTGTTCCCTGTACTTGTATGAATGTTTGTTCACTGAAAATCAGGAAGGAAGTTCTTTCCAATGGGCCGTCGTCATTCGGTAACATCGCAACCGGCACTGCTTCAGCTGCCTTAGGCCTCCCCCTGCGGAGGGAAGGCGGAGATGCGGGCAGGGCAGCGGGAGGAGGTTGGAGGCGAGCAGGGCCCGGCGGAAAGCAACAAAGCTCCACCCTCCATTCTTTACATGGTCGCATAGTACGGCAGTGGCACGCTGTAAGCTGTATAGGGTAGTTCAAAATGGTACTCTTTCCAGAAGAACAAAAAAACAGAGAAAGACTACGAGTGTTACTGGGCCCTTCTTGTAAGCAAAATTGGACCCTGACCTCTACTAGTTCTACCTAGTGCAAGCGAGGAGTAATTGGCCGCACAGGCGCGGTTATACCTATGGCGGACATTTCTACGAAAGTGCGGGAGAGAAACCTGACCGTAGCTCAAGCATCCTTCTCTCGACTTTTGTAAACCTAAAGTTTTCCTGACAAAACTGGTCATTTGTGACTATCTGTCATGGCCACAAGAAGCACAATTGAAACTCGCACAAGTGTACATAACTATGTGCACTAAGGTCTCCTTCCAACTTCTCGAGGAGGTCTCCATGACGTCCCGACGTTGTCTCGAGTCTCCTTGTCTCGAATCATGGAGTCAATACAGTCGGATCTGCGCATGCAAACAGAACGGACAGGAAAGTTGAACATCTCTTCAACGATATGTCTGAGTTGTTTGCCAAAGCGCGAACATAGGACTTAGAAACTGCTGGGAGGGGGTCAAACTAAGTGACAACAGCCTCGCATGCACGTATCAAAATGCAGGGCGGAGGCCACTTATGATTTCGAGGGCCTTACCCCCAAGGTGACGATTGTGATGACATTGAGGATGATGAACAGCGCTACTAGCAGAAACAGAAAGTCAAGTATGCTCGCCCGAGGATTCACCTGCACAAAGAGTGCAAAATTCTCCCCTCTGAAGGTAAGTCTTCCGTTTCGTCTCAGTTGTCGTATTTGCACCTTCAGAACGTAGTCCAGCCAGTTTCATGAGCGAGCTACCCGTTGGACCTGGTTCTTCAGGTTTACAAAATGCAAGTGCAGCATGACATTAAAAGCATAACACCTTGAAGCACATATAAGACGAATGCGACACACTTTCAACAGAGTTCCGACTACTCTTGTCAATCGCACAAAAACGGCGAAAAGAGCCCTCAAACGAGACCAAGCAGCTGCCTGCATGTGCATATCAACGATAAACAGAGTCGCATCAGGCAGAGGGATACTCCCCTTCAGCACAGTTCAACAATTGAGTCGGTATCAGAAAAGGCCTTGCTCCTGACATACAAACCGGGTGCACATATAAATTACCTTCTCTCGAAAAACGCTAAAGCCTGCGTAGGCCAGAAGGGGAAACAGGAGCACAGCGGGACCCAGCCACCCAGGAGACTCTGCGACAGCCTTCTCGGCCTCCTCCGCGACCGCAGGAGGAGCCAGCGCCACGCTGAGGAGCCAGAGGGCGGAGGACGCGCCACCCGCAGCCGGCGGCTCGGGCTTCACAGAGGCGCTCCTCCTCCCTGCCGACTCCTCGTCATCGGCTCTCGCTGCGCGAGGAGAGGGAGTGCTGCGCAGGCGCCTCCTCGTGCTCAGCGCAAACCAGCTCGGCAGAGAGAGGGGGAGCGAGGTGGCAGAGCGAGGGGAAGTGGAGAAGGAAGGGGAGGAGCAGGGCCGCCACCGTGCGGAGCACACGAGGGCAGCCATGGCCGCCGGTCTCTCGAAATAAGCAGCGAATGGCGCACGCCTTCGTGTAGCGACCCGCCAATTTTTCTTCGAACTCGGGATGCCGCAGCGATAGAGAGCGCAGGTGGCGAAGGAGGAGAAAGGAAGGAGCGCGGAGCGCCATGGCTGCCGCGCGTGTCCTGCGGCTGCTCCTGGCGGCCATGGCTCTGGCCCTGGCTCCCGTTCCTGTCTCGCTGCAGCGCTCAGCCGCTGCGGGGGAGCTCTCGGCCCTGTGTGAGAGCCTCGTGGCGGCAAGGGGCTACCACTGCGAGGACCGACGGGTGGGCTTGCTCGTCTGCCTGTGTCCCTCTGCTCAATTTACAACTTGCAATCTGCCCCTTCTCCTGTCTTCCTCCCCTGCTCCTCTTCTCGCTCCGCCTCTTGGTTTCAACTCCTCTGTCCTTTCTCTGCTTCGTCCTTTTGCCACTTTCGCTGTTCCCCCTTTTCCTCTTGCCTTTTAGAGCTCTCGGGCAGCGTGGCCGCCACAGGCCCTCTCATAGCCATCGTTTGTGCAGACGACCACTGCCGACGGCTACGTCCTCGCCTTGCAGCGCATATCTTCCTCGTCTGCGGAGCTGCACGGCGGAGAGCTTCGCCCCCCTGTGCTGCTTCTGCACGGCCTAATGATGGTATCAGAATGCTTATTTTCTGCAATAGAATCTGCGGGTGTCAACAGTGGCATTTACTGTAATTATAAATAAATTTGCACAGCATTAGCTATAGCATCAAGAGCAATGTTCTCTAACAACAAAAACATTTATTATAGAAAGAACAAAACAAGAAAAAATACAGAATTGGGTAAACTTGCTGTGGACTTGCAGCAATGCACAATTTGTGTTTATAGAAAAAAATCTCCTACTTGCACAAGACATACTAGAATTCCGCACTAGGTGCAGCAGCAAAACTTCCTCTTAGAGCAAAACAAGCTCAGCCTTCCACACCGTCCCTTCCCACCACCACCTCCTGTTCTCGGCTTTGTGCCGGATACGCAAACTACTCTGCCTTTGTTTCGGAACAGTTGTGACCTTTCAGACTACGGACTCCTAGTGCAGTATGTGAACCCATTTTGGGAAATAAGCAATGGGGCCGAGGGGAGATCAGGACGGGCCAGGGCGCAGAGACGTGGCTCCTGAACTCCCCCGCCCAGGCCCTTGCGCTCGTGCTCGCCGATGCGCCCTTCGATGTGTGGCTGGGCAATACTCGGGGCAGCCGTTGGAGTCACGGGCACATCACCCTGCCGCGTTCCGGCAAGGTATGTGCTCCTGCGTCTCAGCTATGTGCTGAGGGAGAAGACGCGTTGACTGCCGGGGAACCGCTGACAGTGCCCCCTTCCTGGGAACAGAAATACTGGGATTGGACTTGGGACGAGATTGCGAAATACGATCTTCCAGCCCTGCTGCTGCATGTCTCTGAAGCGAGCAAGCAGTCTCGAGTACTTTTTGTTGGCCACTCTCAGGTCCGTTCTCACCTTTGCCCCTAGAGGTGTTGCCATGTTGCATTAATGGTTGAGAGCTTGACGGGGCTATCTGCACCAGTCGTAAGGCGTGTTTTGCTTCACTATTACGAATGGTTTGATTTAAATTAAATGAATTAAATTTCAGTTCCTCCTACTGTACTGTGGCCTGTGAGCCAGCCTGCCAACGGTCAACGCGGTAGTGACTGGTGTGCAGGGCACCATGGTAGCTCTGGCAGGAGCTATACAGCAGCCGTTAGTTGCTCACAGTGTGGCAGCTGCTGTCCTTCTCGCCCCCATAGCACACCTCGCACATGTCCGCTCTTCATTTGCGCATGCAGCATCAGAAGTTTTCCTAGACAAGGTGCACTTCGCAGCTCTTCGCGCCCCGGCGAGCGATATTTGAAATGTTAGAAGCACCGGTATTTTCGCTGCACGAATTGATTGTCTCTTGAGCAGCGTTAGTTAGACCGGCTTATAATAAGCTACTTTGTCGGCAACATATGCAGGTGGCTCGCTCGGTAGGCCTGCAAGAATTCAACGTGCGCAAGTAGGCCTCAGTTCCTGCCGACAACCGAATTCTGTGGAATTTCTGCGTTCTTTGTACTTATTCGCAGGTTTTTCTTAAGTTTTATTTTTTTGCAGTGAATGTAGTGATTTTGCCAAAGGTCACATCCTACACCTCTCATAGATGCAGACGTCACTATTGCGTGCCACTCACAGGCCCAGCTGCTTGTTTTTTGATGCAGTAAGCTTGGCCAAGCCGTAGTGGCGGCTGTATGTGTGAGAAGTACTGTGGATTGTTCGCATATGCTGGCTGCAATCACTGGTGAGCTTGCAGTATGGCTTTTTGTATGGAGCTTCACTGCTAAACAGACGGGCTGATGTCTCACTACACTGGACCAAGGCATACGCTTTTAAGCTGAACGGGAAAAAAAGGACGGATGTCTGCAGGAGATAACTGCTGTCTCAACCTTTCAAACGTACGTGAGTTCATGCCGTGGTTGCCATCATCCACGTCTGTCCGCAACATGGCGCACTACGCTCAGAGTAATGCCATTCTTTTGATCCCGGGTCAGAACGGGTTTTTTATGCTGTAGTCATTTGAGGAGGCATGGCCTACGCGGTTTTGCAGCTGTGGGAGGCAGGGCCTCGACTCTGACTGAATGCTTCTCTGTTTGGCAGTGATCCGCAGCGGGCAGTGGCGAAAGTATGACTACGGTCCGCTGCTCAACCTGCTTCACTACGGCGCTGTAGTGCCCCCTCTTTACAACGCCTCACTCATTAGCAGGAGGTTCCCAGTCCTCGTGGCGTATGGAGGCCAAGACGAGCTGTCGGTCCCGGAGGATGTGGAGCAGCTCATGGCGGAGATGCAGGTGGAGTCAGAGGCGCTCTACCTGCCTGAATACGGCCATGTGGACTTCGTTCTCAGCACGTCTGCCCGCCAAGACGTCTATCGCCGGGTTGTGGCGTTTCTTGTCAAGAGCTCGGAGGTTGTAGGCACAGCTTGATGTCGAGAGAAGGTTTTAGAGGCCCAAATGTTACACTGGCTGGGTGGGTCGATTGGGAGGTTGAGACTTTCGATAGCAAGAGGCAAGGCCTGGCAATCAGGGGCAACCACCATTCAAACGTTTGTACGCCATTGGTGTGGGCAGAATGTCAACTTCGGCGAGGCCAACAGAAAATATGTCGGGATTCAGGAAGTCATCTCTCAGACAAGGGGCCATCGCATGCTGGAAAGCTTTCCTTAGATTACATGGACGTTTCTCTTACCATACTGCATAGATGAAAATCAGTATAGCTGTGAATGGCACCATTCCGGACTGGGTAGCTACGAATTGGGGTGCTTCAGTATATTCCCCCTTGTTTTGCCAACTACATTTTGTCTATAAACAATCAAAACATTGCCATCGTAGCCAAACCGCATGCCCATGTGGCATCCACGAGCCATCCAGCTTCCATTTTCTGTGCGTCAGATGGTAAAAGGAAGGGATAAAGAGCACCTATGCTTAGTCAGGAAAGCGCCGAGGGCGACTTACTTATCCCTGTGCCTCCGCTAGGACCTGAATGAGCCCACGAACTTGAAGGTACGGGTTTTCCAACAACTTCTCATTATTGCTCTGCATAACCGCACCAAAATAAATGGCCATCTCTCAAATTATACAATTCAAAATCAGCTGAGCACGAGTTTGAACTCATCATCCTCACACAACTCTAAATTTGTCAGAGGACGATTGCTAAGACGCTCTTCTACTTTGGAATGAAAAAGCAGCATTTAACACCTTCAGAGATTCCAAACTTCTCAAGTTTTATTTAGTTCCTACCTTCACGCGATAAGTGTGATAATAATATTACGGAATGGGCTGGGTCTCACCTGCTGTGCTGTGAATACAAGTCGATGCAACGCTCTCTCATATTCATCTGCCAGCTCGTTCATCATTTTCTGACAAAAGACGATTGTTTGACAAGCAAATTGTTGGAGTGCTCGAGTGTGTCCACTTCAAGGTAACGGATTTTTCTAAGGTTCTTTGTACTTGCTGAAACTGACGTACAATCCATCACATGGACTGTGGCTGGACAAAATCAAATCGAAGAATCTGGTAGACACTGTGTATCATACATTTTGATTTTGCAGGTCCAAGGCACACCATAAAGCAGCAATTATGTGATGCGCAAAGATATGATGCCGCTGTATTCCTTGGTGTACGCCCAAGACAGGACGATCAGCAGTCTCTCAAAATGCAATGTGGTGACAAAAATGGGGAGTCCATACCTGAAGCAGAAAAGTACTACTGAAGTAAGCTATGCGCGCATCAGCATCGTCCAGAAGAGACCTGTGAGGCACGTTTAACCAATAAAACCTAAGTCCAGCAAGTAAAGACTAATTTGCAATCGAAATTCAATATTCGAGAGTTTTTAGAAATTGAAGGTCTGGGAAAGGAAGCAGCTCGCACCAACAGGCCAATCTTGTTAGCACAAAAGAGTGAGGGGACAACACGATAACAGGGTAAAGCTTGCATCAGCTTAAGAGAGTCCAAACATTTCAAGAGAAAAGAGACTGATTCTCTAATACTACAAACAAGCACACCTCGAGGAAGTACATAGTCCTAGACCAAGCAGGTTGCATTACGGGGACGTTTAATACCTGAAAAACTGAAGTCCTCCGAGCTCTGTAAGCACAGCCGGACTGTCTGTACACTTACCCACCAGCAGCAGCAGCATTGCTGCTCGCACGTCTGCAGCACCACCAAACCCTCCTGCTCCATGGCTACCCACAGCAGTAGCCAGCAGCAATGGATCCCTCGGGTCCGGAGCCAATTGCACGAGGGGCCAACAGAGCAGTGCGGCAGGAATGTTTGCAAGGGCACGGCGAGAGGCCACCCATCGTCCAAGCAAGAAAAGACGAGCCACCGACGCATACTCCTCCACTGCATGAGCTGCTCGGAGCTGCTCTGCCTCACGCAGACTACGGCTCTGCGAGAAGCGAGTTGGCCCCGGGCTAACAATCGGGCTCGCCAAGGCAACCACTTCTGCCGTTGGGAGTGCTCCAGGGACGCAAAGTTGAGAAAGAATCAGGCTGCATATCTGCCAGCATATCACCCAAAGCTATATTGTCAGGCCTGCTGTGCAGCATGTACACTTCTCAAGCGTTAGATATCTCATCAGCTCCGGTCCAGCTGAGCATAGCAAAGTATCCGTGCAGAAGCTAAAAGACTTGAGCAGTAATACACTGTTCAATCAAGAGCGTATTCAGGCAGTCAAGTAAAGGAGGTCAACAAGCCAAACGCTGCGAACTTATGGGAAAAAAAAAAATATCAGACGCTTTCCAGTTAGCAGAACCAGATGCCAATGGGACTAACGCATAGAACAGGGCAGAATTTGGCCAGACCCAAACCTGCAGAACATTGATGCCTGCTGTCTCCTTGGCCATGAGAAGCTGCCAAAGTGATGAGCTTAGCAAGTTAATAAGCGAGTCCGCCCGTTCCTGTCGTGCCAATGGGCTCAAAGTTGGTCCCACTTCACCACAACGCAGCAGAAGAAGTCCTTCCAATACCACCAGATACCCCCGACGCACTACAGACGATCTTGAGCTGAGCAGGCCAATGGTTAACTGAACTGCTCGTGATGGTGGCTTGCCGCCCACATCGCTTCGTTCTATACCCGAACTACTATTACTACTTTCCCAAAACCCAACCCTTCCTACATCTGACACAGCTTGACTTGAGTTTGCCGATGTGAGTCGTGGAGGTACGCCACTATCCAGCAGAGGAACAGAAGATGGTGGCATCGACAGCTCCGGCAGCTCAAGAGCAAGCAGTCGAAGAAGCCATGCATGCCCTATTTGACGATCCTCAGCTCGAGCAGAATGTAACAGGGCGTTCAGCAGCCCCCAGGCCGCTTCATCCTGCTGCTGTTCTCTTGATAGGGCGGAGGAGGCCATTGTAGCCGCCATGAAGGGCTCAAGTTCTGCCGGCACTCGAGTGTGCTCATCAGCAAGATGATCAAGGACCTCCATCACTTTATTGAAAAGCTGCCACCCATGCCAACCAACTCCCTCAAAGTAAGGCCACGTTTGTCCTTTAAAGGGAATACGAGACAGTAGCTACATGTAAGAGAAACTGCGGAAGCACATGCATCACCTCCTCGGACCCCGTTGCTGCAGCGAAGGCATTGACCGAGGCTATAACATAGGAAAGTAGCCATCAATACTGCAAGGCGGTTGTTAATTGAGGAAAACAAGAGCAAAAGGTCTCTCATACACGTCGAATAACAGACTTGTGACTCAACTTTAACGAAACAAAAACGACCATGACCGCCATAGTAGAACGTTCCCCTATGAGGGTTCGCGCCCTCGACAGAGGATGACCCACTGCTATTCTAATACGTCCCTCAGTTAGAGAAGACACTCCCAGCAGGACAAAGAATTTTCAAAGTTCCACACCAGAGTGGCCTTCAACCAATCAGCCACCAGGTGCACAAGCGAAATCTCGTCACAAATACCCAGTTAAAATCAGGGTAGTCCTATCTTGCACTCATGAATCACGGAGGCTGTTTCAAGTCATGTCATCTTCATACTCCGAGCATCATAGCAACCATATGCCAAAACAATGGTTCGTTTCTGCTTTCCATCTACCTTCAACCGAGGGTAAAAAGGCGCAACCATTCCACTTTCTTACCCGCTATGGCGCATCTCCTGAAAATGAAGTATAAATCAAATCTTGTTCTCAACTCATCATCTCCTCTCCTCACATGGCATTCATCATCTCATCGTTCACAACCCACAACTGTTTATTGGATCAATGACAGGACAGCTGACCTCACGTATATGTAACTGAGCCACTTGGATGCAGAAGAAGAAAAAAAGAACACAGAAGAAACAACAGAAGACGAAGTGATCAGACTACTGCTCGCAAAGCTCATACCTCCATCTGCACTCGGTCCCGCAAATGTCGTGAAGGGGCCCTCGTGATCTCTGCTGCCAAGCCGGCTCCCATTGGCCGAACGGGCAGGTCAGAAACCTTGAACGCAGTTACCAACAATTCCTGCGCATCTATCGAGGCCAATGCGGCTCCAACACAGGCTAAATCATCATCCTGCATGCCCCATCATAATCTCTGTGAGTGTTTTGCAACCAAAACGACTTCTTTGTCTGCTTCTATGAATTTGGATGTAGAATGGGTAGGTAGACTCAGTAAGCATGTGAAAAGGCATCACCACATGTGCCATCGTAAACAATGCAGCATCTGCAGCCATGCGAATGTCGCACTTTGCGGTACTTGCTCTGATTGCTATAGAAGGAAAACGTCCAGCTCAAGACATGTTTATGCCAAGGAACACAATCAACCTTGCAAAATCAGCAAAGAATTCACTCACTGCAGGTGGCGACGTCCCAGCTTTGAGTGCAGACAGCCGCAGCTGCTCTATGGCATAGTCGAGAAGTACAGCAAACAAATTCCGCCTTGCCTCTCCACTTGAGGAAGCAGCAAACTGCACAACAGACAAGGCAGAAAGAGCAAAATAAAAAGTTAAAGCTCATAGCAAACAAGCTAATGCAAGTCAAATCGCATGCTTATTTTTCACATGTTTACTTCAGAGAGGGATGCTGTCCCTAAAGTCCCAAGAATACTCATCAGCAAATCAGGGATACTTGCTTGTAGAACTATGCTAATCCAGCTTACATTCCACCAGAAAGATATTTTTTCCCAAGTATAACTGCGGACTTTAGAAGAGACAAACGAAAGAAAAGTCCAGAAGAAAAAACATCTCGAAGTTGATCATCTAATTTCTCACCGTCTACATGAGAGAAGTTGCAATAGGTCAGTGACTCTATAGGTCAACCAGAAAGAAAAATGCCATCAGAACTGCCGAGTCTGCTGGCTGATCACTTAAAACCAACCCAAGTCATCTGGAAGAACACCATTGAAGAGTTCTGAGAGGGCCTATGATAGGCTGCTGGTAGAAGACAGGAAGAAAAGGACCCCATTCCTTCAGCACACCTTTCAACTAAAAAGTTCAGGCCAAGCAGCCCTTGGGTCTCTAAACAGTTGAATCCACCCGCTTTTATCAGTTTAAAGTTGCCGCCCCTGAGGGCTACCACATGGCTCTTTAAATGATGGAAAAATCGGCACTTGCAGAAAGCCAGTCGAAGGCAATGGAGTACAGATTGAACATTTGTTCAGCATGAAGTACTAAAGGAGATATGAACATCAAAAGCCATTTGACGCAAAAATCAACAAAAGCGAATTTAACCCTGATTCTCATGATATGAAAAAATTGTCATCATCTAAATGTGAGCAAAGAGCTGGTGTCTACACGCAATAAACTCTACAAATTCTGAGTGAGTGAGAAGGCAAACTTCCAGTTGATGCACCTGTGCACAAATATAATGGACACCTCCAAGCCTCTCCAGCTGCCGAAGGTCGATCTCTCCTCTTGGATAGGCACTGCTGGTCGGTCCGGAATACAGCGAGGAGGTCAGCAGCCGAGTAAGGTGTGTCTGTAGCCCCTCCGCCCACCCGTGCTGCACTCCCACTGCCAGCAGGGCTTCAATCACCTGTCAACAAACGTTGGGCCCACAACACAGTCACTACCTCCCAATTAGTCGTTTTTGAAGATAAGACTGCTGCTCTTCCCAATGGAAAAGGAAAAGCTCCCCTTTCCTAACCTTTCCAAGAAGAGTGCAAGATTAGGACCTACCTTAAGCATGATCCGGGCGATTTTCTAAAATGCAAACAGCTTCTAATCCAGTGCTTGCAGGTTGAGGAAAACAAGAAGTGTTCTGCCGCACCCGGATGTCAAGCTGCATAAGATGAGCTCGAAGTACTCGACCGTGGTCACAAGTGAAGTATAACAGACTGCTTAATGCTGCCGACCACACCTGCTCCGATTTTTCTTCAATCTGGCATGCACTCACAAACGCGATGCCTAACGTCACTATTATAATAAAAGTCCATTCCGGTCAACAACAAAAGTACAATGAAAACATCCAGTCACAAACCGGCGCTTTGAATATTCCAAAGCAAACGAGAGTTTAAGACTATTTGTAAAAATATGCCTGTTCCAGAGCTTTGTTCGTTCCTGTGACTTTCTGGGTTGGGAAGTGAATGCTTCATCGACAAATGGGTTATCTGATTGCTAGAATATATTCACTTGCATGCAATAGACTCCACGTCTTACGCACGCCAGGAATCACAGACACAAGTGTGGGCCGTACCGGCCACACCCGTTATGACAACCCCAAAATCCAAAGACCAATAGCCCCACCCATAAGCCCAAAATGCCCGACCTGCAATAGAAAGAGCAGCATCTCGCAGACAATGCCCCGCAGCCACTCTTCAAACGCTCTGTGTGCGGGCGCCATGTCCGAGCCGAGTCCTGCCCCGTCCTGCTGGTCGTGCTTGCCCCCACCCCCGAGGCTGTGAAATGAGAGGGCCTCGTCCGCAGTGACGGGCTCCAATAGATGCGCATGCACTCCAAGGTTGAGCACAAGGTCAAACGCTCGGACTCGCACAGCGGTGGTGTTGCATTCGAGCAGGCTCTGCACATAGGAGCCAAGTTTCACCGTTTCAAAGAGGCATCCCCGTCATTTAACTTTCCAAATGAGAAGCCGGATAAGCGTTAGTTAAGTGATTTTCAGGTGACGATGGAGGTAAGAGTGGAGGCCGCTAGATGACGTCTGCATGAGGGGATCAACCATACGCTGCCACTGCAAGAGACGAGGAGCGAGAATGTCCCCAGAAAACCACAGGAAAAGGAAGACTGATGGCATCCATACGAATAGGAGGGCCAGAGAAGAAAGCACCTGCAAAAGAGAGAATGCCAATGGTGTGGCAGAAACTGGGTCCGCCAAATACCTGCAGAATACAGGTCGCCTTTATGAGGACCATGTTCAATGCAATGTTCAAGAAAGCGAATGAAAAGTAGATGAATCAGTACAACAAAAGATCTTTATAATTCGAAACAAGAAGTGGAACATTTGGAAAAATCCAAAATCGATTGAATACATCAAGTTAAACGCTATAAAGGCAATAGCGAACAGTTTCTGGTAGTCTGTGCAAATTGTTCTATACAGTGTGCTTTGTGTTTCTCATGGTCTTACTGCAAGCTCACTCAAACTGTTCATGTTTCCCTTAATTATCCCACGGCCCGCTCTGAATTTTTTTTCGGCTGTCTTTCGACAGACCCAACTCGAGCGGTTACTGTAGATCCGAACAGCAAAGGTTCGTGTACAGAACATTGCGCACTACTGCTGACAGTAAACAAACCCGTGTTGAAGTTGGCTCCTGTGACCTCTACTATATGTTCTGAACAATTACGGCACAATCTCGTTTATCAAAAGAGAAGAAATGAACACGCTAAAAAGGTAAAAGAATTACCTACATATCAACAAGCAGCTTGATTAAAACGCTTGCCGCTATGTCCCCAGGATCAGGCTGCATTGTGGGATGGCCCGCGGTGTGCCCGTGAGGCCATGGCCCGCGCCCTTGGGCAGCGCTTTGGGCCGAGACATCGCCGACCATCGGACTGCTCTCCATGCTGCATACGGCTGCCACCAGCTCCTTCATATCCGCTTCACTCAGTCTCAGGGGCTGCTGTTCGCTGAAAACAGACCATACGAGTGTATCAACAACACCTATCGACACGCTATTCAAATTTTGACTCCTACTGGCAGAGTGGATTCGGTTCTGGAGCAGTTCTTTCAGGTTATTCGATTAATTTTACTTCTACCATGCATATACTATAATTTCAAACGAGATCAGTTGCGACCGCCGCTTACAAAGTCAGTTGGATCCTCAAACAGCCACCTCCTGCTAGGCGTGTTCTTTGTTTAGTGTGAAACACTTGTTTTGCTAAAAGACAGTGCTAGTGCAGAGCATGCCGAAAGTTCCTTAACAGAAGAGCATCATCGGCAAAGATTTGACTGACAGTCAAATGCACGTTCAGCCTCAGCTGTTTGCACCGTAAACCAATATCTATGTCATACCCGTTTCTAGGCTAAAATATACTCCACCATTTGCAAACACGCCAAGGTTCAATTCCTCTGTGGCTCTTCCTACACATTCCCTGAAATAGGAAAAAAAATTGCCCTGTTCAACAAAGTAGACCACAACACCTATTACACCATGCGTTTGCTACTTCGTCCTATCCAGCAATGCCGAGTCCACTTGCTTTTGATATTGCTTTTGCCTGTCGTCACACCGCAGGTCGTAGAAACATACCGATAGTAGCGATACTGAAAAAGCGGACGCTGCATTCGCCTTCGAAGTGTGTTCTGACCCGCTTCCCCATCCCTGCAACAACAAACGTTCCTTCGCCGATTCTGTTGGCACAAAAGCTTCCACTTGAGTGCGTAACGCCAATACCACCAATTGAAATCTTGTACTATCTTAGCACTGCTGGTAATCCGAGAGATAACAAATCGCAGACACAACTTAAAAATAAGCTCATGGTAAAAAAATGGTACATTTTTATATCAACTAAGGAAAAAAGGGAGATCCATGAAAATGCATAGTTGTCATGAAAATGTGGAGCATACAGTCTAGGGATTAAGACTGACCTCCACGAGAACACATCATTCCGAGTCCGTTTGCTTGCTGCAATGTTCCGTAAATGGCTACGGGCAAGTACAACGTCGGTCACGCCAGTAACACTATCACAATGTAGCACTTGCCCAGCTTGCTCCTGCAGGCGTGCAGGCACGCCAAGGAGCAATGAGGCAGCGCTACAATATCCAGGTGTGAACTTTGAAAGGTTTGAGCGATTACTGCTTCGGCTGCGAGCATTATCCATCAGAACCCAATCATGAACCATTAGTTCACGAAAATTAGAAGCTCTTGGATATGTCCAACAAACCTCAGCCATTACCTGACCTCAGCGACTTCAGCAACGAATGAATTTTGCAAGTTAAAAGTTTCCATTGTTTTTCACCTGTCCAACAAGCGGGAATCGGGAGCCCAAGTTTGGAGTCCAGCAAGCCAACGTGCTTTCAGAAGGTCTGGCAATACATAGCTGTCGGGGTTATCTGGAAGCTGAATAAGCCGGGCCATTGCATGGGTGGTGGCATGCACATCCTCCCAGTCGGCAGCGTGACTTCCCGGACTTCCCCTTTTCAATGCCCAGGCAGAAGTGTTCCCATCTGCAGCACTCCGTGGAGAATCACGTGGCAGAACAGCAATTGCGTGATCCGTCGGTAACGGCAAAGCATCTGCGGGGAGGTGACGTGCCACTACTGCACGCACATACTGAAGGGATTTGAGCAAAGATGCCGAAGCCTCTGCTGAAGGTCCAGCTCCAGGCAATGTGCGCATATTGCCTGCGGGAGGTAGACTCCAAGGCCTGGAAACAGCCGCCTTATGCTCTGCAATAAACTCTATGCAGAAAGCATCGATCTGCTGCAGCATTCCGACACTCGGATAATATCTGTGAAGGCAAGGTCGTTACAAAATCCCCATGACACATACACGATCAGTTAGTGACACCTTATCCATATGGTCGTCTATAAATCGACCAGACGGTTGCGTACATACAATACGTCCATGCTTTTAAAGCTAAACAAGGAGGGGTGCCAACCGAAGCCTTCCATCCAATTATCCATTTCAATGCCTTTTGTGCCTCCAAGACCTACCTATATTACGACAAAATCATTTGAAAACACCAACGATCTTTCAAAAGAAGTAAGAACATACCTGAAAAGATATTTTTTCAATAGAGCGACACTCTTTACAAGCACAGGCGGACTGCAATACCCCAGGGATGACACATAAAGGCCATTAGTGCGTGTTTCTTCAAGACAACATAATATAACGTGCATAAACGCAAAAATGCAAACTCAATGAACAATGCAGTAATGAAATCGATGGCGTTTACATGACTGATAGCATATTTCTGAACGACTCGATGGAATGTACCGTCACATGAGAATGAACGTAAAGAATCAAGAACTCTGCAATTGAAACGAAAGTCATGATAATGCCTACGTCAAAAGCAATTGGAAAAAATCCAGCATCCTGGAGAGCGGGAAAAACAGACGACAGAACGCATCTATTCCATGCGCCTCTGGACACGAAACAACGTGCAGGACATGTAGCAGAAGGAGCAGGAATCCATGAAAAGAGGAGCGGCACCTGCGGGCCTGCTCAGCTCGGGCATGATCCAGCAACAAGCTGTAAGCCAAATCTATAGTTGTTTCATTCCCCAAATAGTCCTACAAATGCAAGGGAACAAACAGTTACAACCAGTGAGCGTCCAAGCAAAGGTTTCGCTCGTTACCAATTAATGGACTCTCCATGAAATTCACCAGATAGGATTGATATGCAGACTTAGACAGGTCAGTGACTTATAACACTAATTGCTCGTATTAGAGCAACGAAGTCTGTCATGCAAAAAACGACAGGCAATCATCGGCAACGACTCAAAACATCTTAATTGCTGTAACAAGGAGGCACCTCTAGCGTCCGTGACGGGTCGCAAACAAGGTTGCTAATCTGAACGTGTGGCTGCGTGCACTCGGCGATGGCCCTTCGCAGAGGCTCTGGTCCTTTGCCTTTGCCCCTTTGATCCCTTCTCTCAACTGTTGAGCCTCGAAGCATGCCCTTTGCTTGTTTGCCCTTCCTCGAGCCTGCTTCGGCCATGCTGGCAGAAGCGAGAATGCGAAATCTCACTACGGTTTTCAACTGCTGCTCCTCCACACGCTCTGTACCGGCCCTTGACCGCTGTAAGACCGTTCTCCCATTCGTCACGGTTTCTCATCCGCCATCACTGCCCTCTGCAAGCCCGCTCAGCAGTTCCAGCAATGGCGCCATGGCTGATGGCTGTGTGTGTGCGAGGGCGGACGATAGAGCTAGGGTGAGCATTAGGGTTAGGGTTAGGATGAGAATTAGGGTTAGGGTTAGGGTTAGAATTAGGGTTTGGGTACTTCGCGAGGCGGGCCGTGGCGAAGTACAAAGGCGCGGCGCAAATTTGCGGAGGCTCTTTCCTTTCGCCGCCTGCTCGCGAGGTGAGCCGCCGCCTCCACTCTCTGCCGCCGCCGCAGCGTGGGCTGAGGGAGGCCGCGCGACTGAAGGGGCTGGGTTGGGCTGCTGCTGCGGGCGGGCTGGGAGGGCAGACAGGAGGCCGCCATGCAGATCTTCGTGAAGACCCTCACGGGCAAAACCATCACGCTCGATGTCGAGAGCAGCGACACCATAGACAACGTGAAGGCCAAGATTCAGGACAAGGAGGGTCAGTTCCCAGTTTTGTGTCATCGTATCTTTTCCCGTCCTTTTTTGTTTGATGAGCGACCAGTGAGACAAGCAGGGAAAACTGTTTAATCGTCACGTTCTTTTCGGCTCTCACACAACTATTGCATCCGGCGTTTACTGTTCGAGAGTATTTGTGGAATTGGCAGGAATCCCACCTGATCAGCAGCGCCTCATTTTTGCGGGAAAGCAGCTGGAGGATGGCCGTACTCTGGCAGACTACAATATTCAGAAAGGTTAGGCTTTCCCCAAAGGAGGAACCCATATGTACCTCCCGAGTCCCTCGAATTCTTTGAATTCTTGTAATGTTGGCATATTTCTTATATTCCTCCCGTACATGTGTTTGCAGAATCCACACTTCATCTTGTACTCCGGCTTAGAGGCGGGATCATAGAGCCTTCTCTGATGGCTCTTGCACGAAAGTACAACGCTGAGAAAATGATCTGCCGCAAGTAATTGCCATCTCGCCCTAAGTTTGCCCCATTTAGCTGCCTTCCGATGTTTCGCCTGTTGGCTGCACATGTTTGTGAACATTGAAAATTATTCATGCACAGTTGCACGGATGTTTACGGAAATTGAGCTACCTCTAATCAGCAGAATTTGTGCACGAGTCTGTTGTAATTCATTTCTGTTGTTCCGTGGGTCCTGAAGTTTGACTCTCGTGCTCCTTGTACACGAGAGATGAATATGGAACCCTAGAAGGACCCCTCCTTTTCACTTTGCCTCTATGCATCATCTACGCTTGGAGGCCATTAAGGATGGGACATGCACAATTATTTTATAACTTTTGAGGCGCACACGCTGGACACTGTTGAGCACAGTCTTTGGGATGTCGTCTACTTTTTGAAGGCAATCCCTCAAGCCCTTTTTGTGGCGTTCGTCTGTATGCAGGTGTTATGCTCGCCTCCACCCACGTGCGGTGAACTGCAGGAAGAAAAAGTGTGGCCATACAAACCAGGTAGGACGCCATTTAAACCGCTCAGTTGATGAACTCACTCTTGACCTCGTGCACCGGTGTTGTAGAAGTCATGGGAACCTTGTGAATTTGTCGTCGGGTTGTTTGCTGACTTGAGTTGAGTTGCTGACACGTGCTTCGAGGGAAGCGTGTTTGGGATTGCAACCGTTCCAGCGTAGAGTTGAATCGCGTACAGTAATTTGGGCCTACTAGTCTGGCTGCAAATTCATCTTAGAAAACTGCCTTCACCTCACACACATGAAAGCCTTTTTGAGGTCATGCTGACAACCCTTTTTGAAACATTGCCTTTTTATCTCCTTCGGTCGTCTTTTTTATCATAATTTGATGTCTATGCAGCTGCGACCCAAGAAGAAGATCAAGTAAGCGGGTGCCCGATGGCGTGCGAAGGCTTTTCTGTTGGAGGACACAGTGGCAGGCTCTGGTTTCTTCATGTGGCTACGAGCTTACGTTGTATTCAATTCCAAGTGACAATGAATGAATGAATGGGATGTGGCGAGGGAGTGGTCATTGTCCATGGCGTTTGACTGCAAGTCGCTCGGGCCTGGTTTGCAATAAGCTGATGTTGGATGCCAGCATTAGCCTGATTGCCTTTCTGCATTTGGATATGAGTACTGAACACAATCGTTATTGCTACTGTTTGAATTTTGCACTGTTGAGTGTGCCTTCCATGATTGTTTGCAATGATGCTTGAAAAGCTGTACGGGCCTGGTTACGCCTCTCCAAGGGAATCGGATCTCGAGTTTACAGGATGTCCTTATAGTCCGACGTCTCTGTTCCAACACAATTGACGGAATGCACTGGGGGCTCAACACTGCGAAACACGTCGGACTTAGAGGAGCTGCCTCTCATGCTTTGAAGTTCATCATTTCAGTACACACCCGGTTTGTAACCTCGAGGAGTTTACTTTGTTTCCTTTTTAATTATGAGTAGAAATGGCGATGGTAAGCCAACAAGGCAACGGTACGCTCAGTATAGCTGTGGATGGTAACCGCACGGTACTACACTTAGGTTTCAGTTATGGGCATCAGCCGGTTCACTCAACTCGCGGAGTGGATTAGGGCCGACAGCGTAACCACGCTAGAATTGCTGCTTTGCGAAGCAAAACGGCAAATACGAGACGTTCCGCGAGTGGGCAGTGACGCCGTGGAACATTCTTTAATGCTGCCCGTATCCTGACATGTGCTGGTCACCCTTCTACGCTGCTCCTTCATGCTGGTTGATTTAATGTTCGTTGGATGATATCGCCGTCATAAGATTGACGCCAATCCGTTCCCTGACCATGCCCAAATCGCGTTGGGAAAAGTTCCACGCTCGACAATAGCTGTAGCCCCTCCTGTTCGTCCATCTCTTCCTCTACAGTGCCTCACATGACTGTTTACGCTCACTTGAGCCTTACAAGCCTGATCAGGTTAGTAATTTCTACAACTTTGTTGATGTAATCCAAATGGAGGCAAATACGTTCAGGGATTATCTATATGGCACTCAGCTAGATTTTCTTCGATCTTAAGTGCAATTCCATCATTGTTCTCCCACATATTTGTTTGGTTCGATGTATGCAATGTGAAAAATTCGAACTCCAGGAGGACTCGTCTGTCAATGTGATGCTCTGCTGTCCAAGAAAACTTAAAGGAATGGAAGCAAACTCTACGATTGAGAAACACATGTAAGAAATTGGTGTGTAACACGCCTAACATGAGAGGTTCCCCAGTGCCATCTACATAGGCGATAAGACCGCAGACGAGTTCTCCGAGTGCAGGGCACACAGCTACAGTTTTAGCTACCCTCCCTCGCCTCCGGTCAATTTAAACTGCTTTCCGAGTTCCACGCCTTCATGGGACTAAACATATGGTTCACAAGGCCAACTACAAACGATGGCAGAAGGAAAAGCAAAAGCCCAAAACGCATTTGCAAAGCACGAACTAAATGCGTGCTCCAAATGCAATGCCTCCTAGGCTAATGGCTCCCTTTCCTACGAGCTTCAATATGTGAAAAAAAAAATTGTAGGGTTTATCTCCTTCAAGCTCAGTGAATCGAGAAAAAAATTGAGTTGAATACTGGAATTAGCCCAAATGCACCTGAGAATGCGGCATATCTTCCCAAAAAAAGCTTAGCCTGTCAAAAACGATTGCGTCCCGTGAAGGTCGCCTTCCGCCTTCCTTACGAGCCTTTGTGGAAATAACTAGAAAGGAGGGGGTGGAGTTGCTTACGCGACACCGCGACAGCTCCTTGCATAAACGTTCGCAGAGAAGACGCCACGCCTGCAACAAGCACGCAACAGTGTCCCTTGTCTCATTGCCATTGTGAAAAAAAAAAAATAGATGTAGGGCACGCCCTATGGATCTGACGGGACAGGTGGCGCAGCCAAACGATCCGAGATTCCCACCTCTTATCACAATGGGCCGCAGCTTCAAGCCCTGCTTCTCATTCTGAAGCCAGTAGGAGAGCCCTGAGACCAGCGAAGGGTATTCTGACAGGAGAGCCAACTCCCTCTGCTCCCAAGTACCGATAACAGAAAGGATTGTCAGCCATCTCCTGCCCCTCGGGAAAAGTGACAGGCAGGGTCGACGGCAAGAGGCTAACCTTGGACTTCTTGGAGCCGGGCGTGAGGTACATGGCCATGACTACCAGCACATGTAGCCCGTGTGAAACTGTCATGAAGCCACGACAACATGTAAGACTTGCTTCGCCCTCTCACTTCAGACACGCGAATCTTTGACTGCAAACGAAAGGAGAGAGAAGGAAAAGGACGGAGACGACAGAACGGACGAGCAACGAAGACGAGACGAACAATCTTTGGTGGCAATGATGAGGAAGAAATCGGAATCGACGAAAGAAAGTCAAGCAAGGAGGCGGAGGATTCCGACAGAGTGGAAAGGGCGAGTAACACTTAAGATACAGAGAAACTGAGAGAGAAAGGGCGAAGCAAAACCAAAATTTAGCGAGCAGACAAAGCCATGCTTATAAACACCCACCTGCAAATGCCTTTGCTGTTTCACTGAAGTGAGGGTCCTTTCCTACCATCTCTGCCAGCGAGAGGCCCACGACAGAAATGCCCACATGGACAACCTCTCCTTTCTGTCCGACAGTGCCTGTTGCACCAGCGGCCAAGTCCTCATTACAACCATGTCAGAATAGTCGAGTACAGAGGTGGTAGTCTACATGCCCAAAAAAGCCAATGCCTAAAGACGGCAGCTTGTAGCCCTGATACCTGGACGACGGGTTTAACCCACCTGGACCAAGCTCTGATTGCTTGTAGTCAAGCCGCAGCAGCTCGCTTGTGCTCAACTCCAGTTGATCAAATTTCTTGTCTCGAACTGTCCCGCCGCCCCTCTCCACACCCATGTTTTAGCTGCTAACGACCACTACTCGTCATGCGCCCCCCCACCTCGCCTTCATTTCCCTGCACTACATCAGCAATGGTGCCGGGCAACGCCACTCACGCTGCTCGGCAAAGCGCCTCCTCCCCAGTGTGCCTGCCCCGCAGACGAGCAGCCCTGCCATGATCTCGTCTCTGATGTCCACATGGGCCGTTGTCGGGTCAAAGTTGTCTGTACCTGACACGATGGCTGCCAGCTGCACAAGGGGCATATGAACCCCTTCTGAATCTTTACATGGATAGCTGACTGTGGCTGCAGGATTAGGGCGAGGGTTGCATGTGGGTGGGGTGAGGTTGTATGGCGAGCGGGTCTGCAGGGCCTTGGTAAATGGGTGCACAACGTGGGTTTTCTGAGGGCAAAAAGCCGTAAAAGGCAGGCATGCCAGGCATGCAGCCATGTGCATGAACGTTCAAGAGTACCGAGACAACTAATTTATTTTCGGAAAACAATATGCAGTCGTCGTTTTGTTTCGCGCGGAATTGCATGCTTATGCACTTCGAAGAGCGAGGTTGGTGAGTCAGTGCGAGCGTGCATGGGAAAAGCGACAGATGGGCGGGAGTCACCAAGAAAGTGCAATTTGCTCGACTGTCACCATCACAGCTGGTGGATGATTTAGCTGTGAAACTTTCTAATCAATTTTGGGCAAACGCCAACCTAGTGAGCAGTATACATCAAAAATTTCTCAGAGAAATTTTATCAACAGTTCCTTCATGAACATTGAAATTGTGCATTACAGAACCTCAAAATTTTCACTTAATGCAGCAACCTTTACAGGCACAAGGGTCTGCTCAGAATTCCAGGCGAGCCCCACAGCTTTTTGCGCTTGTGAACAGGGTTTATTGAAAAACACCAAGACTTGAGTTGAGGTAGGAAGCATACCAAGAGGCGGCACAAAGCACGATTGCCAAGGAGCTCCGATGACGTATCCGAAATTTTCTCAGCCACCAAAGTAGTACAGCTGCCAACCTGCCTCGCCACAACGTCAGTGGTGTTCACATATACCAAAGATCTGCCCGCAAGTGGGTCCGCAGCCTTACCTCCTGCATGGTAGTATTGGTCACCCAGGGGTACCGCACCTCCGCCTGCACTCATTATGGCCCTTATAAACACCTTTCCATGACGAAAGCAAAGCGGCTCGCTTAATTGTAAAGGGAAGCCAAATTACAAGCAGACAGGCAGCTCACTGGGCGATTGTCGATGATCTCCACAATCACATTCTGCAATGCCTGCAAAGCGAATCAAGAGAACTCGATCAGAATGGGAACGGACGAATGAGTTCATCAACAACAGTGAGTCAACAAAGGAACAGAAAAACGATGCAGTAAAGAGCCAGGCTGTTTGGAATGAGCAATTGCATAGGCAAGGGCAGCATGTCCACAAGGCCAAATAGCAAAGGTACGATACCAAGGGGAGTGACCCCGAGGCTTGGGATACCAAAAATGAAAGCATACCAAAGGAATAAAGAAGGAAAAATGTGCAGGCAAATTCAGCTATAAAAAGCGACAAGAAGGAAGCACAGTCGGTTTATAATAGTGTTCCCAAAAAAGAAGGGCCAAGGTTATTAAGCGCTTTGCGGCCGCTGGTAGAATGCCAGGGCAGGAAGTCATGAGCTTGAGCATGACTACTGCATTTGAAATGTCTCTCCTGGAGGAGTGTACAAAGAGTTTTACAAAGTACCAGAGAAGAAAATGAAACTGCGAATACTTGGATTGAAAATGCAAACTGAAAGGAAGCTATTTAATAGAGTCAGAGAAACTGCAAGATGTCTGGTAACTATCAGTGAGCACCTCCCCCGAGGGGAAAGAAAATCTGCAACTACCTGACAACAGAGTGCAGTAACGACCATGAACAGCTGCACACACATTTGATGGAAAGCCTGGTCGCAAAGAGAGTGTCACATATTAAAAATGCAAAGAGTCTTACCTGGTAAGCAGGCGTAAGCAAGGACTGGGCCACCAACACCAGCTGCAGGCGGTTTCGGGCATATAGGTCCAACAAATTTATCTGCCTCCACCCCTTGCCGCGTGAGCCACTGGGCACGCCTTCCCTCCCCCTCCCCCAATCACTCCTACTCTTCCCGTGCTGACCAAAAGAGAAGGCTGACCTCATCTGCAAAGACGACGGCGTGGATATCTACGCCAGTGGTCTGCAGCAGCCACGCGGCGTCTGTTCGCAGGTGGAAGTCGCTCCGCGGAATGGCAATAAAAGGCACGTGGCACAGCTCCGCCTCTGGCGGGCGAACTGTCTCCAGCAGGTAGGCATATGCTATTGCAGAAGCCATGGAGTCGAGATCTGTCCTGCCGCATTCCTCCCCCGCACTCCAAAGCAGCAACATCAGACCCCTCCAATGCGCTCTAAGAGCAGAGGAGGCCTCAAGAGAGCGAGTGCGCACCGGCAGCCTCGTTCCCCATCACTACGCAGAAGGTGCAACTGCTACTTGCTTCCGCCAACTTCTGCCGACAGTTGCGAAGGAATGCGTTGATCTCCGCCACCCCTTCCCACTGCTCGCCTGCCTCAAGCATCCTTCCGCCGTAGAAAAGAGCAGCGGATTCTGTATGTTTCTTCGATTTTTTCACGCTTTCGTCCACCTGCGCAGGAAAGTTGGTCCTGAGCGTCAGCGGCCTCCGCTGGCCTTCCTGTGCCCTGCAGTGTGTGGAAGAAGCAATGAGAGCGCAGCACCTGCGCGAAGGAGTGAGCGAAGAAGGCCTGCGCGCCTCCTCCTCCCCGCAAGGGATCGTATAAAGCGGAGGCGGGGGCGGAGGAGTCGTCCGGCGTTGCACCCCGCGAGGCCAGCCACGTGAACATGGCGGGCCGAAGGCAGGCAGGCAGGCAGGCAGGCAGGCAGGCAGGGAGGAGGGAGGGAGGGAGGGAGGGAGGAAGGGAGGGAGG
>CM074804.1:2191669-2259705 GCA_037447605.1 Zygnema circumcarinatum
GAGGGAGGGAGGGAGGGAGGGAGGGAGGGAGGGAGCAGATGGCGACGCAGCACCACCCTGCCACTGCCAGGAAGGCGCCGGGAGAGGGAGAGGGAGAGGGAGAGGGAGGGGGAGGGGGAGGTGCCCGTCCCCTCCCGGCCCGGCCCGGCCCGGCCACGCGCGCGTACCGTACAGCCATCCATGCGGCCATGCACGCATGCCTGCATTCTTGCGAGCGCCACGCGACCGACCGACCGACTGAAAGACTGACTGACTTTCTGACTGACTGACTGACTGACCGCCGCCCCCGCCAGCCTTCAAGCGCGGCGAGTCGAGTCGACCGACCAATTCTGCAAGTGATTTATTAGTCGCGTTAAGTGTGTGTTTCAGCCACGGCAGGAGGGAGAGCGGGAGTGGGAGGGAGGAGTGGAGAGGGAGGGGGAAGAAAAAAGGAAGTGAAGGGAAGGGGGAGTGGGAGGGGGGCCCAATGGCGTGCTGTGGCTGCCGTGCTCTGAAAGGGGCGGCGGCCCGTCTTCGTAATGTGGACGCCATCTCCCCCGCCGCCCCTCCCCCTCCCTTTCCGTCTCCCATTCTCTCTCCCTCTCCCCGCCGACCTCCGACATCCCTGAAGCTGTCGGGCGGGCCTCTGCTTCGCCGCCAAGCTCTCCCGCAGCTATGGGTTCGTGTTCCTCCTTCCTCCCGCGAGCTGCCTTGGGTAACCGCGGTGCTTCCCACTCAGAGCGAAGCGCCTGAGGAGCTTCCGGACGAGGCAGGCAGGGGCTTGGTCGGTGAGGATGCGGCAAATTTTGATTGGAGAGAGGAGAAGACGTCATCCTGGGTGGCGTTCACTGCAGTGCTGCTTGTAGTGCTGGCTGCGCTGTACGTTGTCTGGCTCGACCCGAGCTCAGGATATGGTAGCCCCTACGTGGATGCGCTGGCCACTCTGTCGGGCGGCAATTTGGAGGTGAGCTTGGCTTCCTCGTGCAGCTCGTCTGGTTGGGATTCTCATCTTGATGGTCTGCATTAGGGAGGGGAAGTGGAGTGCAATCTTCAGCTTCTATTTCTGCTAAGTGCGGCAGCTGCGTATACTCCTAGGCTAATTGGAGCCCGCCTTGACAGTTTTTAATCGTATTCCGCCTTTTTGATGGACTTTAAGAGTTTTTCAACCTCCAACAACCGATTTTGTCCCTTTGCATTTCAATAAGCAGAAAAGCTTTGAATCGCTCCCGCTGTTTCGCGTCCATCCCTGTGTAGAAGTTTAGCCTTCAGTGTCCGTCCGTGAGGGGTTTATTTGAAAGAGACTTTCCGCTTTTTCGCTGAGCAATTGTCGTCAAAGCCCATCCCTTTGCCCACTGTCAAGTGGTTCTTTACATGTCATACCATCACTAGCTTTGCCAGCATACGAGCCAATTCTGTCAGTCGTCCGCACTTGGATCTTAGAGGAACATGCTGGAATCTGTCGCCTCTCCTTTTGGATGGCAGAACCCTGTTCGCGAACGTGGCTCGCTCATATTGCAGTGACGTTTGGAATCGTTTTGTAGCTCCTTTGTCGCTGCGCGGTTTATTGGAATCTCAGGTTCAGATACCGGTTTCCCAGTCAAAACAGACGGCCTTCACTCCCTTATGATATCCTGTGCTATATTCAATTGAGATGCATTCCCCGTTTGCATCGTTGTTACCAGAGGCGACTTCGAAAATACAAAGCCGGAGATGGAGATCGTATGCCTCGGGAGTGGCCTCCAAATTCACACTGGACCTCCGTCTGTGGTCAAACTGGGGTCACGCTTGGGGTTTTCCGTTGGCCACGCTTTCCTTATCTACACCGTCATGGCAGCGTTGTGTGTGCAGGTGGAGATGGTGCTTCTGCTTACCATCTTTGCCATTGTGCACAGTGGCGGTGCAGCTCTGCGCTCTTCTGCAGAGAAAGTGATTGGTGAGCGTGCATATCGTGTGCTGTTTGCCGGCTTATCGTTACCTTTGGCGGTTTCCGCTGTGGTGAGCCTTCTCCTCGTGCTCAGCGACATAGCAGACCGTTCAATTTCCATGTTTATTGGGCTGTGTTTTTTGTTTCCTCAGTTGAATTATGTGATCGTCAATGAAAATGATCGTCCATTTGGGGTGCAGGTGTTCTTCATCAACCATCGGTACGGTGGCACGCAGCTGTGGCAGCTCCGCACTGTGCCGGGTGTGCACGAGCTTGTGTGGCTGTTGTCCTTCATCTCCTTCTTCTTCCTCTACCCTTCCACATTTAACCTGCTTGAAGTAGCTGCTGTCGACAAGCCCAAGGTGCATATGTGGGAGACGGGCATCATGCGCATAACCCGCCACCCACAGGTAAAGGAGGGGGCCTTCAAAGATCCATGCCTCTAAGAGAGGAGTCAGAACGTTTGCGGCTTGTTGACAGTTTGGCATTTGTAGGGAAAAATGTGCGCGACTTTCCCTCCTACCGTTGTAGCAATGCTTGGCGTTAGTTTAGCATGGAAGTCTTGTTTGCGCATCGCTAATGGGTCAGAGGAGGTGATGAACCTATCGTTGGTCTGTTGTTTCGTTTACCGTGATTGAAATGCCGATCAGTAAATAGGTGAGGCTATGTTTGTCACACTGATGGCAGCCGACTGGGCACTCCTGGTGACCTGCCTGTTCGATGCAGATGGCGGGACAGGTCATCTGGTGTGTGGCGCACATGCTGTGGATCGGGAACTCCTTCACTCTCACCACCTCCTTGGCGCTGTGCGCCCACCACGCCTTTGGCGTATGGCATGGCGATCAGCGCCTCGCCCGTCGCTACGGGGCGGCCTTCGAGGAGGTGAAGGAGCGCACCAGCATCGTCCCTTTCGCTGCCATCGTGGACGGCCGGCAGCAGCTTCCTCAAGGATACTACCGAGAGTTTTTGAGGGTGCCGTACTTTGTCATCGTGGGAGTGACTGTGGGGGCATACCTCAGCCATCCACTGATGCAGCAGGCGAGCCGCTGGCTTCACTGGTAGACCATTCTCACAGGCACGGCCGCGCCTTCAGCTACTTGGGGTGAAATTTTCCTGGCAGACAGCTGATTTTCTAGGGTGCTGGTTTCTCAATTCCAGTGCTTCTTTCCGCTCCATTGTGTCTCCAATTATTCAGTTACCATCACACCGCATACAGTACATGGAAATAAGCAGTAAGTCAATACTCTACTTTATTGGTGTCAAGTATTCCTGTTGTGTGTTGCAGTATAAGGTCTGTGATGTGCGGGTGGTCCCCTTATGTCGCCTGTGTCCATCTATTGGCACTTGTACCTTCACTCTTAAGCCCCGCTGGAAGAAGTGCTGGTTGGACCCAATGGTCCTCTCATCTCGAAAAACACGTGATGCCGTCCAGAATTCCTGCTAATCCAGCTTTGTTTACGAACACGAACAAGTGGCGACTCACATAGGACTGTGACTGAAGCGACAATGTGCACACTTGGTTTCAGAATGCACACCGTTCTCCATCGGCTTTCCAGATACAATATTTCAAAGAGTCCATCCATTAGCTTTCCCGTGCGTTGCTTCCAAAAGGGCGGACAGTGCACTGGCTCTGCCAGCAAGCGCCTCGAATCGCACCTTGTGCGTGGAGGCGTCAGACATCGTCTCCTCTTGCAAGCACCTCCTTGCAGGTGGGCCGCAGGTAGATGGTGCTTTCGAACTGCGCCACATAGCTGCCCTTCACGTCGCACAGCGGCGGATGCGGCTGCCCTCCCCCCCGCATCCACACCCATACTTAGTACAGCTGCTGCTGCTCAGCTGATCGACCTTCTGAACGCGGGCGAGCTTTTGAGGCATGCCATCCAGACATTCAAGCTGATAGAAGGTAGCAAAGGCAAGATAGCAGATTGCCTAACGAGGAAAACTCGGCGACACCACTCAGCTTCATACCCTCAGCTTCATACCCTCAGCTTCATACCCTCCGCTTCATACCCTCAGCTTCATACCCTCAGCTTCATACCCTCAGCTTCATACCCTCTGCTATATTTCTGACTTTCGATTCCATTAACGAATGCAAAGCCACAGGATTCAGGCTACGAGCAACTGCAGGCAGGCATCATTAAACATCCGTTCCCTGCTGACCTCCATTGCCTGCAGCTCTGACTCCCCTCGTCTGCAGTAAGTGGGATTGGACACCCACCTGCACGACCCCGGCGTCGCAGAGGTTCTTCAGCGCCATCAGGTACTTTTGCTCTCCCAGACGGTCCAAGTAGCGTCGGCAGAAAGCGAGCGTGCCAAAGTTCTTGTCAATAGTGGCGAGAAGCTGCTTGGCTCGGGGCAACCTGTGCGCCACCCTCCCCACACCCCGTCACGTCACATGCCTGACGAGGCAAGCGCCATCGCCTGCTGCAGAAGCATCAGGCAGAACCGGAGCAGCACCTTAGCGGCACATATGGGGCATCGAACACCTGCATCCACCCAAAGTCCAACGCAGCTGCTCGTCATTTAAAGGGGACTCCTCCTGATTCACCGTCATTGGAACGCGTACTGACAATTTGTCACATGGTTTACACATGGTCTAGAACTGTAGCATCAACACTGATATACTCAATTCGACTTGCGATACATTTCGATGGTTGGGGCATGTAGACCATCAACGCATCTGTGATTGAAATGAATTGTTTACTCCTTGTGAACGACTTTATTTCAGCTCCATAGATTTTGTATTCATTGATGTGTCAACAACCCAAGAAGCCCAGAAGCTGAAGCTGCTAACAACATACAAACGTGACATAGGACGACAACAAGTGCCTAAGCGTCCTATAATTTGAATGAGAATGTGGAGGCATTTCACAACAAAACTACAAGTGGTAGTCCTATGCGACAGGGCAAAACAAAATTACACACCTTCATGTAATGAGAACACTCCAAATCTTCTCGAACGTAGCCCTTGCCTGAAACCACCATCACTTGAAAGCCAATATTCAACAGCCATTATGCAAAAACTGCAATCGTAGTAAACCATCTATGCTGAAGGTCTCCACTTTTCACTCAAGAAGTTAGCAAGTGAATTACTTGTTTCTGTCCACTGCCTTGCCAACTTCCGTCATGACTAGTTTTCAGTTCTTGAACCCTATATTAACCATAGGGGGAGGTGACATGGTGCAGGCGTTTTTTAAGTCAGCCCGGTCATTACGGAGCTAAACAATTTTTTCGGGGTCTACTGAATGGTAAGCTGTCGTCACCACTCTACGGTAAGTAATAGCAACCTTATGTGGTGAACTGATAACAGCAGCATAGAAGTCTTCTCACAATCGAATAATATCCGCAGTACTTAACAAGTGCAGTGATGTTTTTCACTACAGCAATCGTATCACCGGGAGTTCAGAGGATCGAAAAACAGGATCCAGCACATGACGGAATTAAAGCGAGAGTGCTACAGGAGATGATGCAGACACCTCGGGTTGCTGCAGCAGAATGATATCTTTAGAAAGCGCTCAAACATGCAGGAGAAGCACATTTCGTGAGCTCTTGTTCCGTTCAACTCTCATGAAAATGCTTACAACTCATTCGTTCACTTCCGACTCCTTTCCCTTCTTGACCTAGATCAAGGGGAGCAGATAGTCAATGACCTGATCTAATAATAGGTATGATATCATACCCGTTGAGCCAAAAGTCTCAATGGCGAACAGTTCTCCCTCCTCCATCTTGGTCTGCTCCCCTCCCTTTACAATGGGAACTGTTTTACCCCCATGGATTTGGTACGGCCCAATGCTGTGCCCATTGAGGTTGCGCACACTCTTCACTGCAGCCACAACATCGGGCGGAAAACATCTCAATTAGTGCTCGATAATGCCACGCACGAGTTCAAAATTGATGTTTGCATGAGGGGTCAGCTCAATTACTGACAAGATGGAAGTATGGGGAATACACTCCAGAAAAGGCAACAAGGTAATATAGCATTTATGTTTATTGCCAACGGCCTTTTAAGCCAGGGCCGAAGCACACCTTGATATGTCTTCCCATTTATTTCCACTTCATAAGATTCCATGACTTCTTGAATAGCTGCTCCAATGTCCCCTAGTCGCACGTCAATCCCAGCTTCCTGGTCCCGCCACACCACAGGCAACTCCAATCAGTTTTCAAACAGAGGATGCACAAAATCAACGGTCATAAATGCCGACCAGAGATATGAACTCACCCGCACACCAGTAGTGGTTGCTTCCCGTACTGCCTCCAGCAGCGGGTCATAAACGGGATTGAAAGCGAGAGTAAAAGCACAGTCGATGATGCGGCCTGCAACTCTACTCTTGGATAGTGTCAGCTCAACATCAGCGAACGAGCAGTCAATGCCGACTGTCTTCATCACGACAATTTCTGTCCTGAAGGAGGCGAAACGAAGTTCCAAGGAAGTGGGCCCTCACCTCCAATTTGTGTACCAAAATCCAGCTTCATGACGTCATCATATTGCAATACAGTCTTGTCGCCAGAATTGGGAGTCCAATGGGCTGCCACCCTGCCATGTTGCGTCGCAAAGTCAGTTGTAGGGGGCTACCGGTGCTTTCCACAAATTGAAAACAACGGATTCCCAACGGAGCCGCAACAAAGTAAGGTTGAAATGAAGCACTTACCAGTTGAGAGAGCAGCCAGTTGGAAAGGCAATTCCAGCATTAAGCCCATTCTCACTGATAAGGCGTCGGACCATGTCCTCCAGAGTCTCGCAAATGTCCACCATGAGCATCCCCGGCTTGGCATAACTGTGAATGTACTTGCGCACCTGCACGGCTCGAACCACACATTTCTCGGTTATTTGTAATGAAGAATATGTTGCTTCCCTGCAGTTCATGGTTGATAAGAGATCCAAATCATGCTTGTAAGGCCGCATATCATACTCATGTTCAACCATCATGCGCGGTTCTGTTAAACTCACAATGTTTGAGATCAATACAATGACATGGTTACACCGTCACAAAAAGCTCAGTGGCCGCTATTCTCAGCAGCCTTTGGCTTACCTGGCGGTGCACTTCTGCTGCCTGCCGCAGTTCATTGTACACAGGCTGCTCAAGACGCTCTTGCTCCCGCTTTTCTTCATTTGTCACTCGCCATAAGTTGCTGCAACAGAAAAGGGTGAAGGCACTTGTAACCGAGCTAACAAAACGATCAGATACAAAACGGGGTGTAGACTTATTTCTGAAAAAGGGAAGTGCGTGAACATAGAGCATATGCCGCATCGCGGCGAAGGAGAGCGTACAAGTTGCCAGGCACATAAGACACATGTCCTGCCGCTGCGTATTTCTAAAACCAAACATTGTAAATGCTAAAAATCATCAAAAAATTCACTTCAGGATGAAAATAAATATTATTTGCAGATCGTGAACAAAGTAGGCTTCATTGACTACATGCAAAACTCAAACCCATACTAGGAGAACCGTAAAGAACTTACTCATCTTTGTAATTATGTTCTTCTCCCACAGGAAACACCCCTGAAGGGAAAAGGTCCTTCACGGGTATTGACGGGGGGTTGGTCTGCTCCAAAACAATTGGTTTTTTTCGTCTGTCCCACGCACCATAATAATGAGAAACGAATACTTTGGTAAGTACGGCAGACTTCAGTTCGAAGTGTATACTCTCACTTATGTAGTTTAAACGGAGCACATGAGGGGCTCTGCCTTCCCAGTAAAGCTTACTTGCTTTTGTTCTTCTTCTTCTTCTTCTTCGCACCGTCTATGAATGCCAGCACCCAGAATCAACAATAGAATGTTAGAATCACGAAACGTGTACACAGGTATTCTAACATGTAAGGTGCTGCAATATAGCTGCTTGACCATTTAAGTTCCCATAAGCAGAGGATCACCCACCTCCTTCTACATGACCATTAGCCCCATCCCCCTCGTCCTCATCATCGTCGTCTTCCACTACTGCGGTTTCATCAACCCCATCTCTTGCTTGCTCTGCAGCCTGTGAGACCGTAAAAACCTCCTTCGCCACAGCAGATTGCTGCTCTGCTGGCTCTTTTGTTGCCTCCTTGTTTTTCTTTTTCTTGTTCTTTTTCTTCGCTCCATTCTGTTCCTGATTACACCGTCATCATGTGCATTTGCAAAAAACTCTTAATTCACATTAACACTTTCTGAAACTCCTAAGGCTCAGAATTGCGTGGGAAGAAAGAATTGAACGACCTCCAGATACATCCATGGAACGCCTTCCTGCCATGAGTGCAACCCTACTTACAAGCAATGCGGGCTCCTCAGACGCCACAGAAGCTTCCAACCGCTCTTGTACCGGCTCCAAGGTCAGGTGTTCGACCTCCTCCGCCATCTGCAGAGCAGCAGAATGCGTCCCGTTCATGGCGGCCATGCTTTCCTCCTGCACACCGTCCTTCCAGAGCATTACAGTAACTCCAGACGACCGCCCCCTCCCTCGGTCCCCTTCGTTGCGGACGGCGCGCGGGCGCTCGCGTAGCTCTCCGAAGTGCGTCGCGGCCATGGCGGTGGAAGCAGAGACTGCAGCGGCGCCTTCCGAGGTCCAAGCGGCCGCTGGAGTGGAGGGGGGCAGCAGCAGCGACAGGCTCTTTTCTGGGAAGGAGGATGCGGCTGCAGAGGTAAAGGCAGAGGGTCGGCTGGATACCGAGGATCGACCGGAAGCAGCAGGGGGAGCTCTGGCAACTGAGGGTCCCTACTTCAAAACCAGCCTCTGCGTTTACTGGCGGAAAGGCTCCTGCCGGAGGCCGGACTCCTGTAGGTATGCGCATGGAGAGGACGAGCTTCGCCAGAAGCCTGATGGCACCTGGGATCCTTCCTCAGAGCAGGGGAAAGCTAAAGCTGCCAAACCTAAAGCTGCGGTGGGTGCCAGCATCTCTGGTGGCAAAGAGGAGGTGAAGCTGTGCGTGCTTAATTGTCCGCTCAACTGGCAGTCAGCTGACATCAACAACCTTCTGCACTCGCTGGTGGCGCATCTCAACCTCTCACATGATCGTGGCGGCTGCTCCATGTTGGCATTCCTTTACTGATCTGCTTTGCTTCGAGGATCGACCAAGCATCTGCTTTGTCATCCCGACTGAGCAATGGAGCAGGAGAAGTTCCGAGGGCAAAGGGGACTTCTTGGGTTTGCTCGCAGGGCCTGAGCTGCGGAGCTGTAAAGAAACGGCGAGGATTGTCGAATGCTTTCCTGACTTTTGACTCCAAAGCATCTGCGGAACCAGTCGAGCAGGTCAGACCGGAGTTTTTCATCCTCAATCCTTTCAAGTATTGTTTCGGTATAGCATTGCTGTTTCGATACAATCGCGCACCTATTGTCAGCTGAATTGCAGGTCACAGACGGGTCCTGCAGGCTCTAGAAGGCTATCACGTTCAGGGTGAAAAGAGTCGGCAGCTCCATGTGGCACCAGCACTCCCGAGACAGTGGGAGCGGTCAGGGTTGGAGAAGTCCGAGGAGGAGCCTGTCAGCAGTGACGATAGCGACAAGGGCGATGAAGCGGAACCAGTACAACCTGCTGGTCGCGAAATCTGGGAGGCAGTGACACCTCTGGCGAACTTGCCATACTCGCAGCAGCTTGAACAAAAGAAAGGAGAAACTGTTCGACTCCTCAGGACCATGGTTTGTGCTCCATGCATTCACCATTCTTGGTATTTGGAGGCAGTATAAGTGTTAGGATAATGGGTTTTTGGAAGTGATTTTTCGTCTTATTATTGCGTTGTGATTGAACGGGGTTGCAAGATAAATGGCACAACTTCCTGCGTTGCCAGACTTTGTCCTGCATTCCTTCAGAACTGCAGGATCATGTGGTGGCAGGCTATACGTCCTTTGAGCTGCGCTAGCGGATTGACGGATGTGGTCGTCATAGAGGGAGGCTTGCATGTTTACCATTGTGCATTTGGGCCGGCTTTCTAACAGGTGCGTAAAACTCGAAAATGCTGCCCGCGAGGCCAGCCTCTGCCAGAATGGGTGGCTTCAGCTCGTGAACATGGTAAGTCTTCGGAAGCTCCTTGGCCAGGGAGGCAGAAGATAACGTACATGGTTTGTGTAGTTTTTTTATTCGCGTCTCTATTTTTGTGAAGGCAGACAAAAAGCTGAGAGATAATTGTTTGAAGAGCAATAGCCACGGAGTCGTTGAGCTCAGCACTGTGGGTTGTCCTGCAGGTAACCTTCCATGTGAGTTTCTGGGGGTAGTGCCATCCCCACAGGAGAATGGGTACCGTAACAAGTGTGAGTTCAGTATTGGGCTGTCAGCGCAGGGTGAACGCACTGTTGGTTTCCAGCTTGGCATGTATAGGTGAGTTTCCATGACTTCTTTTCAATCCTTTTAGTTGGCATGAAATTTAGTTTCCTTTGCAATAGTTCCGCACAATGCAGCATGCATTTCAAGTCTGGGTTGACTGGTTGACTTGCAGGGAAGGAGTCACAGCTATAGCCGAACCACGGGATTGCAAGAATGTGTCGTTTGTGGCTGCTGAGTATGCCGCAATGCTGCAACGGGTGGTTTGCAACTCTCCGCTGCCAGTTTGGGACAAAAAAACCAACTCTGGCTTCTGGCGTATGCTCACTGTATGAATTTTAGTCCCTTCACCTACATGTCGTTGCGTCCCTCATATTGGCTTCGGACTGAGCACTGCGTACCCAGTCGTGTATGAACGGGATGAGAGGAAGTGTGATGCAGGTGCGAGAAGGGAGGCCAGAACGAATTAGCGAAGGTGATGGCGGTCCAGCAATTCCAGCAGAAGTGATGCTGATTGTCCAGGTATGCACGGACCTATTTCCACTCCCAAAGGAACTGAGGCTGATGGATCATTCTTTTTCCCTCTGTTGCAGTGAGCCCCTTTGAGAGGTTGACTGGGGAAATGATTCTTGTGGTCGCAGGTCAATCCGGAAGGTGTGCTGCCTGCTGACGTGACAGCAGAAATAGAGCGCATGGCGGCTGCTCTCACCAGCGAATCGCAAGCCGCACGTCCTTCACTGCCCCTTACAGTGATGTTGCTGCAGGTATGCAAGTTTCTCTCTCACGGGGCAAACTCTTTATCGCCAATCTTCTGGCGGAGTTGGCTCATGTTTCAAGTTCAATGATGCATGTTCAGAATCTAACGGCCCCAGTTTGACATGTCGCTCAGGTTTCAAAACGAGCATACCTGTTGGAACCCGAAAAAGAAAATTGGTTATTAATGTAATGTCGAAAAATATATTTCTCTCTTCTCAGTACGATGAATTCGTCATAATTTGAGGAGGGAAAAAGGGTGCAGGAGCACACCGGTGTCTCCAACGCGGCCCCTGCTGACTGTCCCCTCCGCCTCATACCACTACCCACAGGGGTTGCAAGTCAGGACCCAGTTGCCAAAGATGAGACCATGTGCATCCATGAACACTTAGGAGGCCTCAAATTCCAGATCTCTCCAACAGCGTTTTTCCAGGTACGGTCATGGCCGGCTCCTCCTTACAGCCTCCTCACCTATTTTTTGTTCTGTTGCACCTCTTTTGACTGTGCAGTACGTTGGCGTTGGAATGACAGGTAAATACGCTTGCAGCGGAGAAGCTCTATGCATTGGCCGGAGATTGGGCCGAATTGGGACCGGACACATTGCTATTTGATGTCTGTTGCGGAACTGGCACTATTGGCCTTTCATTAGCCCACCGAGTGGCCAAGGTAGGTGTGGGAAACTGTGGATTCAGTTATGGTTGGAGAAAGCAGTTTTTTTTTCTGTTTCTATTCTCAGGTTACAGCTCTGTCTGGTGTATTTACATACTGGGAATTGTTGTAGGTGGTTGGCATTGAGATGAACGAGTCTGCAGTTGAGGATGCCCGAAAGAATGCGCGTATCAACAACATCACGAATTGCGATTTTGTCGCAGCCAAGGTGCTTATTTCCGACACTTGTCCTCTTGCTCTTAGGCGAGGAATAGTTGCTCAGCCTTACAGCTGACGCGTGGACCAAGTGGAATTGAACCAGGCAGAGGATGTGATGGCACGCCTTCTCGAGGAGTACTCGGCGGAGGATGCTGTTGCCAGCGACACGCCTGAAATGGAGGGGCCTGCTACGAAGAAGCTTCGCGTGGCGGATGTGGAGCCGGCTGAGGAGTGCTGCTCGTCTACGATCAGCAAGCCTGAGTCCAAGCCCTCTGCTTGCAAGTTCTCAAATGTAGTCGCCATTGTCGACCCGCCCCGTTCTGGGCTACATCCAACTGTACGGCTCACTACCTGCAACCTTCTGCTCTTTCATTGATACTCAGCGATTCTGCAGTAATGAACTTCAACATTCCCGGGCTCTCCGTGGTAGCTATTTTCTGTGTGGCCACCTCTGAATGCTCGCTCGTGATCTATTGGGTGATGCAGGTGGTCCGCACACTGCGCGCGCACGCGCAGCTAAGGCGGCTCGTCTACGTGTCCTGCAACGGGGCGACCATGGTCGCAAACGCGCTTGAGCTGTGCGCTCCGCTGCCTGAGGGCGCAGCAGAAGGGGGGCAGCATCGACCTGGGAGGCGCAGGGGGGGGGGGCATCCAGGAGTCTCGCAGGCCAAACAGCGCTTGCAGGGCATGGCGTTCTCAGCTCCATTCCGCCCCATGAAGGCAGTGGCGGTGGACATGTTTCCGCACACTGCGCATTGCGAAGTGGTGATGCTTTTTGAACGTTAGCATGGTCTGCAGGCAGCTGCATTGTGTCTTAACTTTGTTGCTCTTCGCGCTGCTCGTCATGTGTGAGCCCAAGCAAGAATTGTCGGTGTTGAAAGCTGATGATGAGTGAACGTCGTGCCTTCGTGGCCATGGCAGTGCTGCATGTGCGTGTCAGGTTGTCTGCGTATATCAGGCATCCTCCACGAAACCAGTTTCCTATAGGAACTCGTAGTCTCGTCTTCGCATTGTGCGCACGAGCACAGCAGAGAGAACAGCAAGATACGTGCGACTGCCAGACCAAAGAGGGCTGATTTGATGGGGCCTACGGGCGAGACAGGTACCACGTGGAGACAGGCCGTGGCAAAGAATGTATATCAACTTATAAGCATGGACGCTACAAAGCGCAACAGAGCCGCTGATGAGGTGACCAAATTGCAGAGACGTCGCAGGCTAATAAGCAAATGCTTATGTCTACCTGAAAATCTCACTTAATGTAGGGGGGCTTCGGGGACTTCGACAGACTGCGATTTATCGCCGGCGTGACCACAAAACCATACGACTGCGCAACTCCAGGTGCTCCACCTTTCACTCGTCTGTTGGTAGGTGCCAACGCAAGGATCACAACATAGCTGTGGTTTGATGGATGTCGAAAACAGTTACTTCTCTTCCGCCTGCGGTGCGCCATTCGTCACGAGGATGTCAGAGGGGAACACATCGTGAGGCTCGGGATACAGCAGCTGCGTCTTCCCCTGCAGCCGCGCCATATCGCCCCCACCCCCCCGCCCATGAGTGTCGCCATCAGCCACGCTCCGCACGTCGTCTGGTGCGGATGACTACATTGTGGGCGAGATTCGTTGAAGCGTCAAACTAAGATCCGCAGTTTGCGATCGTGATGAGTTAGGAAGGCAAGCCCTTGAGCATAGCTGAGGTTTAAAGATACCGAAGCTGTTCAAACTCAGGAAGTCAAATTCAATAGTGGAAATCCTTACATGGGATGCAACGAAAGGAAGGCACAAATACCTTCAAATAGCGGTTGAGCAGAGTAGTGGTGCTGTAGTTGAATCCTTCCACGGCCTTGCCTTTCGTGCGAGATGCGTTCATTTGCAATCGAACTTTCGTGGCAAGCACCTGCAAACAAATCTCGTCCGGTATAATGAGGCCCGGCATTCTAAGGTCCAGCTAGTGGTGGAAGCATGTGTCACGTCTTTAAGTTTAGTGCAGCTCCACTGCATGGCACGCTGCTGAGTTTGCAGACGATATCATACAGAAAGGTTATCAAAGTGCACAACTTGACTCATGCACCTTGGAAACCTGAACCGTTGGTAAACCAATGGCTGCTTGTGGTTTCCAAACAAATAACAACGTGACCGGCAGCCATTACCTTGCCAAGCTCCACTCCCCACTGGTCAAAGGAGTTGATGCCCCAGATGAAGCCCTGAACCGCAACACGATGCTCGTAGAGGGCAAGCAGCTGTAGGACCACCAGGCAGAGGGCAGGATGTGAGCAAGTGGCCGCAGCAACAATCAACAGCAACGAGGCCTCAAGCGTCGCATAATGGAGGATGCAAGCCTTGCCTGCCCAACAGAGTACGGCGTTAATGACGGCAGCAAGATGCTGAGGGATGGCCGATTCCCGGTAAACGTCTGCATATGGTGACATCCAACCAGAGGAGAACATTAGTCGACAAAGATAGGATTCCCTTCTCTGCCAAAAAAATCTAGATGCCTTATACAGCTTTGCTTCAATATGGTACAATGACTCCGGTACAATGGAAAAGGCATGCACCTTATGGGGAATGAGGTAGTCAGGCACTCCTTCCGCTCGCAACTCATCTCGTGTCTGCGAGAAAAAACCACAGCGTATTTCCCAATGTAATGCACTCTTTCATTCTTTCTCAGGCTCATAAATACCTTCACCTTTTCTGCCTTCCAAAGATTGCTTTCATTCCCAAGTTTTTAAGTTCATAGGAGTTCAAGCAGATCTTCCAATTTAGCGCACACAGGACAAAAAACAGACAAACGATCGACACAGGATTAAGAATCGTATGAGACTAGTGGAAACTGCACCGTGACAGATGAAAGAGGGCCAGGTGGAATTGACTCTTTCCACCAAAGGATACAGCATTAGAAATATGATATCAGAATATTGAAGATGCTTTGCTTGCAACAGCAATTTACAATGTTGATCACTGATAAACAGTCGGGAAGGAAAACGCACCTTGCCATATGCGAGTGCATCAGCCTGGGCAAAGAAGTTGCACATCAGCTCATCATGATTGCTGACAATCTCCCCTGCAGCGCAGCCAAGCTCAAGCTTTCAGGTCAAAGATATTCAGAGCTCGACTGAATTGCAGAATTAACCTGAATGGCCACCTTCAAGAGGACTAACACTCACTCATTGAAAGCTGTACATTAAGGGTCTCCTTATTTTGCAGGGAAAAAAAACAGATGTCATACCTTTCAGATACACGGATTGCTGACTCTTGATGATGCCTATGAAGTCACAGGGAACTGTTCGACCCTGCCCAAGCTCCAAAACAAAGTTCTCATGAATAGATTGTTTTCCATGCTAGCAAATCCCAGTGACTAACCGTATGTATGAATACCCATCATGTATTCTTGCAATGCGAGCTGACCAGCATGGTCATTAAGTTTTTACTCTGCCGTTGACTCTTGCTATGTAGCTTTCATGTCTAGACCCTGTACGCCTGTATCCAAGCATACCCCTGCAAGTCATTTCATGTACGGCAGAGAGGACAACTCCTGATTGCAAGACAGAATGGGCTTGTCCGGCAGTGTGGCATGCAGAGTGACAGAGTTGGTTTGCCAAACAGATTCGCTTGTACATGGCAGGCCATCCGACATTGAAGCTGACAAAAGTTCAGTGCAGAACAAAAGCCTTGCAGCTTTTGGAGTGAATAAGATAACCGAAAGCGACCCGGTGGTTCCTTCGGAGAGGAAGAGGGTTGGCAGCACCTGATGAATGAGCTGATAAAAACTATGCTGGCCGTTGGTGCCAGGCTCTCCAAAGTCGATCTCGCCTGCCTCATACGGCAGAGGCTCTCCATCAATGTTCACGCCTTTGCCATTGCTCTCCATGCTCACCTGCCACGATTTCCTTACCCCTAAATCAAACAAAGCCAACAATCACATTAACCAGCAGGAAATAAACAAAAAATTTACTAGGTGCTTCCTTTCTCAAAGAACAAGAGACTTCGCAAGCGCACCTGCTGTATGTGAGGCGCCAGCTTTGCCAGAGCCTGGCAATAAGGAAGAATAGCCTGCATCACAACAACAAAAGCTCCAACATGTCAGCAGATTCATGATAACACAGATTCCCCTTGCAAGCCAGCAGTGAGCTACCCTCATTTCTTTCATCAGAAGTGTTCCCTTAGGACAAAGATGGTGCATTCATGGCTCATCATTGGAAGAAAACAGATCGTGGTGCTAACCTATAGTGAAAAAAGTAAAAGGCTATTCAGAACAGCTGCTCCGACAAGCTCTTCTCCTGCTTTAGGAAAAAACAAGGAAATGAGTATGTCTCACCCTTGCCGGGTTGCCAAAGAAGGAGACGTTCCAGACGCTGAGCAATCCCAAAAGGACCTGCAAACCCACCATCTCCTCACGCGTAAGAATCCATGAACTGCATACTCTGCGAATATCAGAAATACCAAACAGCCGGACTCCGCCCTGACTCACAATACATGGCTCTCTCTACAGTTGGCCCCAACCATTCCTTCAGTAACGAGACGTGACAGCCTGTTGGCATAGGGAGTCGGGGCGTCTACGCCCTGCCTTGCGCTTCCTTCTCCTTCACATGCAAAGAGGGTTACAGACACATGTTGTAAATGGTTCCAACCGAACTCGGCTCTCACCGGAACGTTGTCCTCAAAAGGTGCAGTGTGAAAATGCTCATCGATGCTCCATGACCCTTCCAGAAATCTGTCACGAATGTATCCCCACCAATACTAAGGTCAGAAACAACTACTCATCATGGATGCCCAGATGTCAGGGAATCTGTAGGACACATCGCGTTTTTTCAAGCATCCAAGATCCGTTTATTCTCAGAGCTCATTTAAGAAAATTGTTGAGGCCTTCGCGGCGTACTTGTTAACGCTCTCAAAGCCGTATTGAAGCGCCAATGGAAGGATTCCAACAGCACTTGTCACTGCCAACCAAAAAAGAAAATGTTTTTCCCTTATCAGCTGCGAGACCCGTGCTGTCTAGTTCACCTGCAACTTTAACCAACAGCGAGTAACGGCAAATTGGAAACTGAATGAGCAGGAACTCTCACCACTATAGCGTCCACCGACCCAATCCCAAAAGGCAAATGCATTGTTGGGGTCGATGCCAAACTCTTTCACCAGCTGTATATTCACACCTTTAAAAACAGTTGAGAAAGTGCCTACCAATGATTCCCGGGGTCACAGACCATCTCTATATCTGACCGCAGTCGCTAGAAAGAAAGAAAGATACATATTTTGCGCTACACTGACAGTGATGCTATCAAAATGCTTGCAAGGTTTTGACAAAGATGGACTGCTCAGGAGATCAGGCACACCTTCAAGTTGGTACTAACTGCCACCATGTGTTTCGCTACAGCCGACTGCCTGCGCGTACGAGAACAGAAACATGTTAATGGCTCGCCTTGTCATCAAGGCTTACGAAGTGGTTGACAATGTGAAACAAGTATAGGATCAGCCTTGCCATTTTGTTATGAAGATAGTGGGGGAAAACAGCTTTTGCCTTTTGGATAATTGTGCCGATGACATGGTTGACTATCCAAGAATTAACCCACGGTACACACTCCAAGCTCAAGACGAGAAAAGTCTTACCCCAGTGCTGATGTAATCCAAGTACGGACAGTTCGGGCATTCAACATCGTCTCTGCTGTTGTGAATGTTTTGGAAACCACCACAACTGCCACATTCAAAAACGACACGCATTAGGTGTTGAAAAAGAAAATGGAGGTAAAGGTCCACAAAACACAACGAGACACAAGCATAGACAACAACCAACAGTTGCAATTGAAAGCAAAGGTTACGAACTCACCGAGGGTAGTCTCTTGGTCGAGATCATGAAGAGCAGTCGCAACATCGATGGGGTCGACATTAGACAAGCTGCAAAGAATCAATCCCCAAGAACAGTTGGACCTGCCCAGTTTTGCCTTACCAACGACAAAAGGAAATGTGGCTTTGACGAGTGTAAAGGAAAGGTAAGGGTGATAGATGATGGCACAAAATGTGGACGCGCAAAATATACACAAGCAATCAGGACCAAGCGAGCACCCATGCCTAACCAGAAAAAATGTGAAGTCTTAGTTTGGGCAAGAATAGAACAAAGAACAGAAAAATTCAACATAGATGTTAATCGAGGAAAGCTTTGCTAAAAAACGTTGACAAGTCTGTCTAAACAAAAACATACGAGTTACAAGCCATAGCAAGCACTGAGAGAACGGAATGCACATGCCGCAGGAGTCGAGCAAAGCTCACAAGCGGAGACGCCGTCCCTTGGCTTCCTCCGCAGTCATGGGCTCTGCAAGCGCGTGACAAAAGGTAAGGCCTTTCTTGAGACAAAGATTTATTCATGTCAGGAGGTGTCAAAAGGAGCGGAGACAGTCCGCAAAATGCATGTCAAGCATGGGACCCCAGCAGTTGTTGTTGGGATTGTGAGCTGTACCAGTCTGGAGGGCAGTGTGCACAAAGAGGGGGCCAAGGAAGCTGCCTCCGATGCCAATAGCTACAACATCAGTGAGAGGCTTTCCAGTTGCTCCCACCTGCACAGTTATTCAACACATATACCAACAGGGTTCCAAGCTATGTCTTAATACAGTATATTAGAAACACCTCAAATGAAAAAGTTTCACATAAAATACCTACATGAAAGGAGCAAGAGAGGCCTATGAGCATTGCTTACCCATTCGCCGGTCCGGACACGGTCAGAGAAGGCCTTGATCTTATCGAGGACTTCCCACACGTCCGGCACCACATTCTTCCCATCGACTACAACGGTCTGCAGGACCCTTGCAGATACAAATTTTTAGTCGATCAGAACTTTGACTCTTATTGCATTGAATAATGTGCATCATCAGGATACGACCCCGTTAGAGGGCCGACAGTACTGGGGCTGCACCTGTCAATGTCACTTGATCCCATGAAGGAAAATCGCAAACATCCCAAACAGCAGGCTGATAGGTAAGCCCTTACATTAGAATGGCTTCCATATCAACAACTACATGGAGTCGCATGAGCTAGCCAGATTGATTAAACATTTTTAGAGTTGCAGATCAACAAATCACTTTGAAGTAATTTCCATAAAAAGGCGGAAAGAAGATGGCAAACAAAGTCCTTTGTAAACGCAATACTCATGGACTCATGGTATGTATGGCCACATCTAGAAAGGACTTTGGCGCGCAGTGAGGAAAACCCAGGAGGTGACCCATGCACCACTACTTCGAGGAAAGCATGGACTGCTGACAAGGCAACGATTCCCATGGAAGCAATCGTCACTCACGTGGTTGCGGGGTGCACGCAGCGCCACATGCAGCACAGCTCGATTTTCAGTGCTGTTAATCTGCAAGATTCAACAAAGGAGTGTCCAGAAAGCAGACCTCCACAAAGAATCAGAACTTGAGGACACTGCCAGATCATGAACATGTCGGGGAACCTACCAAGCTCCAGTGTTCTGAATGAGCAGTTACTAGCCTTAGGCTTCCCCAAATGAACTCAGACATGCAGCATGGGAAGTGAACAAGAACTGCTCACATGCTCTCCCGCGAACATTTTATCGATCTTCTCCTTCAGATGGGCCTCCTGTATTCCCATGCACTACCAGGAAACCATTGAGCAGGCTGTTTCCTGCATTTGCTGCAATTGAAACTCTGCATGATGCTTTGAACAAACGATCCCATCCTGAGGAGAGAACAAGCCACATTCCACCACTCCCACTAAAAGTGCTTGCATACCCCGTGACTGCATTTCCATGAGTCGACATAAAGGAAAGATTGCGGACACTGAAGTGTCCTATAGTCGAATGCAATTAATATATAACCATGTTGGTAGCGTCCTCATTCACTCTTTCACGCCAGAATGAGCCACCGAGTCCGATCGACAAACAGTCGCTAATTCGGTAATGTAGCTTCATTCTATAGAGTACAGGCTAACTTGACAATGTCCCCAACCGTTTCGACCTGTGTTACAAACGGCTAAACCTTAATAGGCATCAATAAAACAAGGAAAAAATTGGGGAACTGTCTAGACTCGCACTTGAAAAATTAAGCGTAAGCACTCACCTGAATCTCAATAGAGCTTCCATAAAAAAAAAACCCCATTTTCAGTAAATCCTAACAGGAAAAATATCCAAGCGAGCCCTTGGTCTGTTTTGTAGATAAGGTGGAACGCCTTAGCCTTGGAAATGACATTGCTACTTGACAAAAGGTTTAAATAGAATACTGCTATGTAAGTTTGACTTTTCACTTTATAAACAGCAATCGTCCGTCTGAATGTCGTACTCATCAGGTTACAAAAGAATTTTAGTGGAAATGCCCAATAGCCTTGCAATGGATCAGCCACAGTGTTCTGCCTTTATTCAATTGAATCCAACCTCAAGAGAAAGACGTTTGTAACTCTCCACTTCTAAGATTTCGCTGATCTTCGTTGAAAGGGCTGAATGGGATAAATGGAGTGTAACATACTAAAATCTAGAAACACAGCGAAATGAAGACATGGTGGGTCAATAGACAGGCCGGACCTTTGCTAAGCCGAAAAGCTTCGTCATGGTCTCTGTGGTGACACGTTGGCGCGAAAAATCGACCACCATGCCATCAAACTCTCTGCACAATCAGAATACACGCATGACAACAAGCCGCTTGATTACGGAACCCTCCGCTAGCATCAGCGACTAGAGTTGGCATAAGCTTCAGCAGTTCAGGATCGACGAGCCTAGTGTCTTCTTGTCCACTCAGCCTTACTCCCAGCGTGCACATCACGTGCAGGCGCTAGTCTGCTAAGTTATTTATTTGCAGGTCTCAGATTGACCAGGTTCGGTTGAAGGACCTTCCTGTATATTTTCATTTTGGAAACAAACGAGTAGCCTTGTGCGTGACAGCCTACGAGTTAGCTTTCCAACTCAAAAAGCCATTTTTAGCAAAGTTGCTCGCCACTCCAGGTCATTGATCTTTGACTAATCGATCAACGTCGACAAATGTTTATTCTACCTGTTCTGTGAAGGTTCACAGTGAATACACTAGATGTTTCTAACCAGTATTAAAACCAAAAACACCAGATCTACTATAACTTCAAGTGTATTTCTTCACTGAAAGTAACACTGTCAATGTAACGACTGGCACGAGAAGCAAGTTTACATTTCTCATAAACTGGACATAGTACAACACATTTGAGACAAGGACATCGGATTTAAGCTGCAGGTGAAAGATTTTCAAGGCGGCATCCCTTTCATGCGTATGATCTTGTTGGGCCTCATGACCTTTAACCTGAGACTGACAGTAAACAGAGCAAGTGGAGGCTGCATTGCATCAGAGTGTCCTCCTTACATACTTGATCATCGACGCACAGCGACTGGAATCCGCGAGGAGCTCTCGCAAGTGGTGCGCCTCCATCTCCTCCTTGTGCTCCTGCAGCCACGCTCGCAGCAAGGCTGATCCTTGAATACAAGTAGCGAGCATGTATTGCCAAATGATCTCCGTATTTAAAGCTGCCCTTAAGGTTCACATAACTTTTACCGATGATTTTTCAAGGCTCGCTGCAGAGTCTAGAAAGCATAAAGAGCAAGAAAAAAATAAATATAAATATCTAAAAGATAAAAAAAATGTAAAGAGCAAAATGAGAAGAGGGAGTACGCTTGCCTTAAGATCCTGCCATGCTTGTGACTCGGAAATAAGCGCCGTGGTTGCCATCGCTGGTACAGCGATTGCCTGCAGAAATTTCACGAAGTTATCGTCCCGTGCTCAATAAGTGGGATAAGGATGTGAGCAACCAAATGCGGTTCCATTCCAAGCGTAAGAAAAATAAGCGGCAAGGAAAGCACATCCGGGAAAAACTCCGTTCAAAGCGCGCGTAGAAGGAGGCACTCACGCTAATCCTGAAGGAAAGAGCTCGCGGATACCCGGCGTCCTGTCCCCTGAGCCTGAGCGGAGCGCTGCAAGCAAGAAACGCGACGAACCGGGTCAGAAGCTTGCACGAGGCGGCGCGCTGCGCTGCGCAGGGCGAAGCTGGCTGGTGAAGGGCGACCTGAAGAAGGACGTGGAGAGGCGGAGCGGCAGCGGCGAGGAGGAGAAGGAGCAGGCGGAGAGGGGCGCGGCGGGAGCGGTAGCGGCAGCGAGCGGAGCGCGGGCCAGAGACAGCGGCAGGGCCAGCGCCGCAGCGCAGCAGGCAGCAGCAGCAGTCATAGTCCGTCCCCTCCCTCGCCCTCCCTCCCTCGACCGCCTGCACGCCCGCCAGGGCCATGGCGGCCGCACGTGCCGCCGCGCCGCGCTGAGTACCGCTTCCGCGCGCCTCGCGGCGGAGTACCGTTTCGTCGTCCGCTCCACGCTTGCCGCGCGTCCCCGCGCCACACGTGGCAGCGCCTCGCGGGCCATTGGCGGTCGCCGGATCGCGCTGACGTCAATGGTGGCGTTCGTACCGTACGGCCGCCTCGGCTTCTCGCGAAACCGCCGGCCCGGCCCGGGCGGGCGGGAGGGACAGGTCACATGTGACCGCCCCCCAAACTGCGTTCCGTGCGGGAAAACTGCCGTGACGCTGGGCTGGACTGCGTGAGAAGCGCACGTTTTTTTTGCGGGCGGGCGATTTGGGCCTCTCACGACTAGGGATGGCCCGCGTTATAAATTCCGAATATATTATATACTTTACAACGGGTTTAAAATTAGTAATATATTACAAAGTAAAACACTTTATTACATATATTATACCCACTCGCTTTGAACAATTAACGACCGTATGACCGTATTCGTACGGTCGTACGGTCGTACCATACCAAAATTAGGTCGTTTTGGCGTTGGCGTTGCGAAATGCGTTCGTCTGGTTTTCTCTGTCTGCTCGTGCTCGGGCCGCATAATACCGTACAATCGTACGACCATACGACCGTACAAGTTGTAAAGGCGTTGTAAATTAATATATATCAGCCGTTATCTAGTCGTCACAGTTGTATAATATAATATATATTATATAGTCGTAACTAATCCATCCCTACTCAAGACCGGCTCAAGACCGGTTTTTTTTTTTTTTTTTTGACTGGCGCACATGGAGAGCGGAGGCTGCTGGCTGCGTCGCGAGCTTCCTCTCAAGCTTCCGCTTCATAAAAGGAGCGTAATTTAAGCGGCTTTGGAAATTCTTAAACGCTATGAAAAGTGCAAGCGGGCAAGGAAGGCAGCGATCGTGATAACGAGAAGGGGTTTCAGGAGATTGAAGCCATATCTCCGCTCTACGATAGGCAAAGAGGCTGAATAAAATATTTACATTATACGGAGCGAGTCAGTACAGAGTACAGGAATCGAGAAACGGACTCTTCTATCACAGCGAGGTTGAGGTCAAGCGCAGCAGGGGGCCTGCCGGGGTGGACACGGCTTCCAGCAGCCCCAGGCCCTGCAGGTCTCTTATGTGAAATTGCATCCCGAGCTTGGAGTACCGCAGCTGCCGCTTGGTCAGCTGCGCCTGCAGCATCTCCTTGAACTTCTGACGGGAGAGCAGGCCCGCCAACTCTCTCCTTCCCTGCCAACCACTCCACCGGCAACCATTGGTTACGGCCAGCAATTCCAGAGCAAAGTGTTCATTTTCGGGACAAGCTATGCACAGCTGTGGCAAGCAATCCTATAGAATTCACGTGCCACACCTACTGTATGCGGAATAGCGGCACCACTGCTAGCCTCCAGGCCTCAGAGTGAGGTGGGCCGCACCTGCACCAGGCTCTTAAGCAGCAGGCCAATGTCCGGCATAGCAAACCAATACGCCATGCCGTCGGCGAGCTGCCGCACCTGCACCACAGGCCACCAGCGGACTGAAGAGCGCCGCGAAACCCAGACTGCAATAACATGTAATAGTGGACGGCAAGCAGCCTTCAAACCACTTTGATCTCTGCCGTTAAAATGACTGCTCGTAAAACTCCTTCGGTTGTTCTGACAGAACGCAAACTATGACCATTGAAAAATTAAGAAGGATGTTATTGTACAATTGGGAATGATATGAAAAAAATTTACCAGTAGTCCCCCTTGGATAAGGACAGAAATATGCTTGTCTTCCACCACCCCCCCCGCAGCCAACAGCCCAACCTGCACCAGCACTGTCCGTCATTCCTTGTCTGGCGATCGTGTAGTTATAAAAAGTCTACCACGTCCTTTGTTAACTTCAGCTAATCAGCCAACCAAAAGAAATTCGCTTGACACTGAAGGATGGCTAGCCGTTGTTAATTGGAAGTTTTTTTCATTGAACAGACAAGTAGCTTAGAGCAGGCTAGTGATCAATACAGCAGTCTCTACCGCACAGAGAGATCTGGGAAAACATGGGAGTAGGTGTGGATCCGAAGACCTAGATGACCTCAACCTGCGAAGTAGATAGCAAGCAGAGCATGTTGAAAACGAAACATAAACTTACCAGCTCGGAATGCGTGATGCCAGCGCTGAGGCAGACAGGGAGCACATGGGCCTTGAACCAATCGAACGCCAGCAGCCAATGGGGTTCAGCCTTGTTTTCCATCCTTCTCTTGCTAGATGTCACCTGTTCAATCGTCCGTTAACCAACCTATTAGTAGTGGACACCTTTGCCCTCAAGAATTTTACAAGTTTTCATGCATAAAAATACACATTTTGTCGCTGCGCAAATTCAGGTGCCACTCTCCATAATGTAGAATTCAACACCACCTAAGAGACGAAATAATCACTGCAGGCAGTTCTTATATTGTTGATACTTCAGACAAAGGTTCAGGTGTAGGGACCTCAAAATAAATCAAAACAACGACTAACCTGCTCAAGATAATCCTCTGTCAACATGATGGCATGGTCATCTTTCGCAGTTATCAGTTTAAACACGCGAACCTGCCTCCGCTGCTTCAGTGCCTGCATAACCGAAGGAAACAGTTTGATCAGGCCCAGAATGCAGTGACAAAATTTACTTTGTAATCTACGAAGCCCCTCCAGTTTGCCTTTGGGAAGTTGGTCTGCTACTATGCAGTTGAACTCCCTAAATGAACACAAATGCTTGGACATGCCACATGGGCCGTCCACGTACCATGCGATCCCGCAGAGAAAATGCATTTCTACAGTTCAGCTAAGTGACAATGGAACTCTGAACTATACTTAAAGGAGACTTATTTCCTCATATTCAAAAACAAATACCTCCTGCCCAGCTTGACAGCCGTACACTCATCACCCCTTTGCCGCCGGATAACTTACTGCTCCGCACCTCCAACTGACGGTCCACGACTGTGCGATCGGCCACGCTGCTATAAAGTTGCGAACGGAGCACAAAAGGCCGCGCTACACTCTGCATTCCCCCACGCGGACATGACTCATGAAGCCGTGGCTGACATACACAAGCTCCCAAGCCCATAGAGGCCTGATGACATAATATAGCTGAATTCAAAAGAGGTATGCAGCTTGTCACAGCTTCCAGGAGCGAAATCGTTTGGACGGGAGTGACTACTATCGTGAACACAGCTGAGGTGTCTTGAATGCAGTCATTCTGTACTCTTCGAGAATTGTCACGGGCCGTTTTCTGAGAACAGAGCTAAATAGAAAGGACTCAGATTATCCACCTTCTCGACCACAGGGAACTGCTTCAACATAAGTTTGATGGCAACCATGGTGTCAGAGGGCAAGGTCTCAACATCTGCAATATACATGCCAAGATGAATTGTCTGAGCTTTTCCGCCTAGCAGTCAATACTGCAAATTTAATTGTCAAGACTTTGCCCACGCACTGTCAGTTTGTGAGCGAGAGAAAGCTCTTGAGTAAAGAAGCTACATACAACAACGTACAGGCCAAAAGGTGAAAGAGGTTTCTTCACAATTCACATGACATCTGCGAGATTCCCTAGGGATACAGGAAAAGTGTGAAATACGCTGCTTACTTCAAAGTATAAAAATGCCAAATGTTAACAAAACAATTTATTGAAAGTCACAATTTGCTTGTTTTTTGGACGTGAAATGTGGGCATTTATTAGGGTTATCTAGATGCTCGACGAAAGCCCCTAATAGCCTTGTTTGCTGGTGTGTTTTATTTTCGTGTTAACCCTGACTACCAGTTGAATGCTCAACTGATAGTTGCATGATTATCGACGTTAACGGTCATGTGCTTCTGGAAATATTTCCCTCTGCTTGTCTGCCCGACGAACATGCATCAAATTCCTCAAAAGACAAAAAAAAAAAAACGGGGACAATACATTTCCCATCCATTCCAGGTCTAACCATCACCCTTAACACCAAGGGCAGAGCAGAAGGCTCGTATCACAAACCAGACACCATAAGTCATTTTAGAATAGCAAACTTAGCCGCAGCAGTTCCAAACGCTTACCAATGCCAATATCGCCATCATCCTCAAGTGCATCTTCATCGCCACTGCGTTCAGCACATCCCTCGTCACTGGCAGGTGGTTTAGAATCCGAAAGACTCTCCTTGCAATCATATTCTCTTGCTAAGGGCTTGGCCGACTTTGAATCCGAGAGCTTGAGCATATTAAAGGGGCCCTTTTTCAACTTTCTCATGGCGTTTTTTTCCCAGAAATTGCCAGAAGCTGCAGCCTTGCGTTTATGAGAAATGATCCCATGAGTTCTTCCCGGCTCTTCCTCGCCCGCCATGCTGCTCCTCAGAGAAATCGAAAGCGTGTGGTCGTCCCGCGGATTTCCTTTCTGCAAGCAGATTCTCACGCCAACTGGGCGTTCGGACGACTGAAAGGAAGCGCTAAAGACAGTCGACTGCCACTGGCAAGGCAAGGATCCCGTTGTCCCGACGGTGTTGCCCACCCTGTTCGCCACTCTTCTACTGCGTCCTCTAAGAACATTCAATCAAATTAGAGAGAGAGGGGAGTGAGAATAAATGAAGAGGCAGGCAAAGCGGAAGCAGCCTTGTTCCATTTGGGTATTCCAGCGCGGGCTTGTGGCAGGCGGAGGAGAATGCTGGCTGGGCCGAGCAGAGCGGGCGGCCTTCCTTCTCCTCCGCCTCAAGAACCCTCCCTCCCTCCATCCCTCGCGCTCTCGCAGGCAGGCGCGAATTCATTCCTTCACGCCTCCCCAAGCGTCACGACGCGTCACGACGCGTCACGAGCCGTCACGGGGCGGGGCGGGGCGCGTGCGCGGGCGCGCAAAAAAGGGAGGGCGTTGCCCACCTGCCCGCCCGCCTGCCTGCGTTCAAACTTGGCGGGAGGGAGGGAGAGGCTTGCTTGCTCCTTGCCGTCCCGGTTCCGCTGCACGCTGGCTGGGCTCGGGCGCTTTTGCTCGTCCCTCTCCTTTCGTCTGCCGGGAGGACGCACTGCGCTGCGCTGGTCAGTCTCCGACTCTCTGCACTCCGCTCTTTTGGCCATACTAGCCCCGCTTTACATTGCTCTTCGTCGACCGTTTCTGTTCTTTTTCTCCTTGAGGCCATCTCGCAATTTCAGACATTTTATCATGCCTTACTCTGTTCTTGAAAGTTTGCTCGTCTCTTCGGTACCCCTCGGGTACTTGAAAGTGCTTTGGTTTTCAAGGGTAAGGAAAAATGTAACTTAAGGACTAAGGTTGATTAAGAAATAATACTGTTGGTGCTTGACCCTGACATCTGCCTGCCATCTGACAGCGTCATGTATCAAGATATATTGCGAAGTTCGTATTGTGAATATCGATCTCGCTTTTTTTCTCGACCCTTTTTTTTATTGCCATCGCGTGGTCAATGCCACATACTCCCTTTTTAACTTATAGGTCAACAGCTTGTGACCGGTAAATACAGCGTCATCATGACCCTGACATCTGTCTTGCAAAGTATGGTCATATAAATCAAGAAGTGACGGGGCATGTTAGTGATTTAATCGACGAGAGTAAGGAAATGTACCTGAAGAGACGTTTGTACACTGGGTTAAAGGGGAAGCTGTAACGGTGTTATTGCCCAGTATCTACACGTTAGAATGTCCAAAGAATGAAGTATGAATCACGACATGCAGACGTATTCGCAACTGTTGTAAACTTCCCCTCAAATCGCTTACGGTAATATCAGAAGTCTAAAAACAAACAGAAACGCCTTGAATGGCAGGTTTGAGGGCAAATTCTTAATAATCTCCGTGTGCCTATAACCTGCGTTATTTCATCCTTAAACTTTGTAAGCTGCTTGACTATGTCGGGACCCTTTAATCTTCAAGATTCACGTTTGGGCCGCTGTGTTATGCGAATGGTTGTTAGACCTGGTGTGTTATTCTAATCATCAGTATATAGAAAATGAAATGCAAGTTGACCACCTTCGTTAGGTGGGAAGTCAATTGCCGGAGCCGTTGATTGATATCATGTTTTGGACGACTGGTCAGGTGCGGTCATGGAACGTCGGCGTTGGGATCCCTGGAGCCATGATGAGGAGCAGGCCTTTTTCTCTGCTCTAAAGGCAGTCGGAAAGGTAAGAATCCTTCATCTTGTCGCATAGCCCATCAATTCACCAGAGGTGTCGTTCTGTTGTGCTGGTTTGCCTAAATCTTGGTGAGGACCTAAACAACGCAGTTTAATTGCCGATTTGCAGGACTTTCCACAAATTTCAAGAGAAGTGGGGAGTAAGACTAAAGAGCAGGTAGGGTCATTTCTTCTCCGCAGAGAAGCAGCAGAAAGCCCATGTCTGATTGCAAGTTTACCTATATACCATCATGAAAGTAAATGTTATGAGTCATAAATGCAAGTATTTTTTCAACTTCAGTATTTCCGGTCATGGATATCCATAGAACTCCAAACGTGAGACATGGGGAACACGGACTGGCTGCACAGGTGCGTCACTATTTCTATCGCACAGTGAAGCGCCTGAAGGAGCTACTAGGTCCTGGCTTTTCCGAGTCCCTCAGCCAAAGCAGGGAAACGTGTGCAGCGCTTTTGTCCTGGTAAACGTTTCTTCCCTTTCTAAAGGCGACCGCCAGATGTATCCATTCGTTTGCAACTTTGATAGTCATGTTTGCTGTCCATTTGCGTCCAATACCTTTGAGTAGACCTCTGACGGAAGGCATATGTGTTTTGGGAAATAGGTGGAGTTTACTGCAGGAGCACAAATGCGCGCCACAAAGGCACAGGATGTCCTCGGATAGCCTGCGACAACTTGCAAAGAGGCTAGTAGGTACCAGTAGCTTTCTGCTGTATTTCTGGCCTTAAATCAGGACATATCTTTTTAGGGGGTTGAGTTGTGAAAACGGTTTGGTCATTGTATTGATCGTCGTTGAGTAGAGTAGACCTTTAAGTGCAGTACACCTGCTTCAAGCCTGAATTCTGGGAAGAGATGCCGTACTAAAATGACTCTTCTTTGTTTGAGTTTCCGTGTGCAGGGTCATCAGATGCTTATGGACAGAGAATCGAATGACAACACACCTTTTGAGGCTACAACTGGAAAGGCTGATGATGGCTCTGAAGAAGGCGCGGCGAAAATTGCGTACAGTAATGCTGTGGTCAATCCGCTAAGAAGCAATCGCAGGCTGGATGCGCGCTCTGTTCAGGCCACCTGCGGAACGCCTTCTCCCTTGCATCTTCAAGGTGTCAGTGATGGAAGGAAGGATACTGCGGAACCAGATTGGCTGCAGAGTCAGAACTGTCGCAAAATGATTGTTTCATCACCATCACGTCAGTCCGTTTGCACAAAGCAAGCAGCGGTAACAAAGAGGGTCTTTGTCGTTTCCTCACCTCCTGATGTTGCAGGCAGTAAAAGGAACATTTGGAACCGTAAGTTTTACCAGTTCTGACTATTTCCCCCCGACTTCCAGCTCAATAGTAGAGGTTAAATTTTGTGCTACTAGGCTCTTTATTTCTTTCTTTCGTATTTCCGTTTTCAGGCTTACAGAATTGGTTAAATTCGAGGTCTGATAAGTACTCTGCTATTGTCTGTAGATTGTGGCGTCTTTAATGTTGCTAAAGTCAATCCTCTCGACGCACTTCTCAAGGCTCGGCTCACGAGCTCATTTGGAGTTGTTCAGTTTGATAGCAAGCTTCTTCGTAGTTTTCTTCGCAGAGGCCATTACCATTTTCCACAGCTGAGCTTCTGTTGACAAGCAGCATTTCTCCTTTATTGTGTTAAGCTCCTAATTTCTCTCTATCTACCTCTGCTTGTATTATGCTGTACCAGACGCATTCAATCCTGGCCTTCCAGGTGATGTCGAGGTTCACAAGCCTGAGGGAGACAGTATCAATGAAATGCAGATTCAGGGTTTGGAGCGACAAGGTATGAGCTCAGACAGAGAGAAGATCCACGACACCGAGAGGGACATGCTTGACTTCCATTCTGGCAAGCATCAGTCGGCTGAACTTCCGACTAGAAGAGAACAGGCGCTTGGAGCAGCCAAAATAAAATTGCAACTTTATCCGATGGATCGCGTCACCAACCTCAGCCTGCAAAAGGCAAGTGGTTTATGTTTCAATTTTTGACTTCCTAACTCATGGCATGTTTTCTATGGAAGCAAATTGAAATGCCAATACATTCTGAGGGATGCGCAGGATGGTTTCAATCCTCATGTGGAACTCGTGCTGAAGGCAAACAAGTCTGCAGCAGCTGTTGCGGAACGGCTTGCTGCAAAGTGGGAGAACGCTTCAGCGTCCAAAGGGAAGCTGCGCCTACTGCCCTACGAAGGGACGTTAGGCTCTGACCGTGCAAGCTGGGGAGACGAGTCTGTTAACGTCACCGTGGGGGAGATCTGGGCCAGTCTTGGCGGAAACGTGTTTCGGCTCAGGTGCTGCTCTTTGAATGAATACTTCGCTATTTGTAGCAAGATAGGGCAAGCAGAGAATGCTGCATCAGAGAGTGTTCCCCTTCAATCAGACACGTATTGAGAAGTTTCATTGTTTTGCTATTATGATATGGAGATGAGCACCTTCATACATCGGTGACGCAGCAAACTTTCAAATATTTATTAATGCAGTTAGGTCTCTCTTTCTCGACGCGCGTAATTTTTCACAACATAAACAGAGCCATTTCTTCACTCAGGGCTTGGTTTGACGTACTCTAATTTGGAATACTCACTCTACAAAAGATTATTGAAGTTGCCAAACATCAATATTGCAGCTAGCCGCTGATACAGACAAGAACATTTGACTACATTGCAGATACGGTTGGGCTGGTGCAAATGCTGAAGATCAGCTTCAACACACGCCGGCTATGACTGTGGAAGACGGAGAGGATGGTGCGCAAGCACTTTGTTCAAACTTGGAGGATGCACGCCCAAGGCAGCACCCAGAAGTTTGTAGTTCTGGAAGGATACGCTCGGAAGGGAGGAGTCCTTTTCAGGATGAGACAGAATTGATGGTGTCATTTGCAAGAGCAAATCCGTCCAAAAGACCGAAAACAGCTGACCATGATGAATCGCTTTCAAGGACAAGGGAAGCTCACTTTTCAACTTTTTCAGATGCATCAGAAGAGATGCGAGCTATCGAGGCACGCACTTCCTTTCGGGGCTTTATCGAGCGAGGAAGCATTCCAGGGACAGCTGGCCCTGCTGCGTCCTCTCTCCCACCAGCCAGTATACTGCCAGTGGCAGAGGAGACTCTTCCATTCAAGTCGTCACATGAAGGCGTTGCCTGCTCTGACTGGCATGCTAAGTTTCCACAAAAAGCGACTTCAAAAGTCTTCTTTGGCGGAACCAATAGTTTTCTTCATGATCTCAGTCGGGATGGCTTTGGCTGCAAGGCCTGGGGCGCTCATGTGAGTCATGAATCATTTCCCTGTACAAATTTGGGAACTACCTTATCAGCCTTCTTCGTTGCAACTGCATGTTCTGTTCAGCAATGCCCTGCACATCATATTAGCTGTATTGCATTATTGCAGTTAGCAGGAAGCATGATGAGACATCATTGTCCTTGCTAGGTATCGAATCTATACTTTTTTTCGTGTTGTTGAAGTCTGCGAAGCGTTGGTAAGTAGTGGCCACGTCACCTTGTAGGACCAGTTGTCTAATTTTGACTTTGGAGGCTTGGGAGGAACAACAGGACTCACTTCTTAAGAACGACAATTTGCTGGAGATGCCGACCTTAGGTGGCAACAATGACTCAGCCCTTTTGGAGGAAGGCCTCAGCATAGGGAGCAAACCTCTGCGGAGCAGCAGTCTCCTAATGCCTTCTGATCTGCCAAGTCCTCTGGGAGACAGTCGCAACTTGCAGGAGGTCCTCATGACTGATCTTTGGGGTCATGAGGATACGAGAGATGGGTTTGGAGTTATCCGGACGGAAGCTGCAGAGCAGGGATATCCAGAGCAGCTGCCTAAGATCGGAGAGTTGCGCTCACTGGTGAGACTCTGGACTATTGCCTGACCATCCCATTGTAGAGTCAACTGGAGTATGGAAGTTGAGATGAATTCCGCAAATTGGGCAACTGTTGATTGGCGACATTCTGGGCAGCTTGTCCAATGCCACTCGTTTGGGCTGATGTGCTTTGAACCTTAAAACTGTATTCGAGACTTGGCTTAACTTTCCCTCCCAAGAAAGTCAAAGATAAGTGTCGTCTTTCCCATGTCACACCTTCCTATATGCACTTGGTAGTTGCGTAGTTATTAGAATCTTATCACCTGCAAGCTCCTTGGAGGTCTCGTGCATTTCGCGCCTAATGCCTCGGCACTCTAACCCCTAATATAATCAAGTCGTGTCTATACATCTGAGCTGTTGACTTTACGACTCAAATTTTTTGAGCTTTGAATTCTGGGAATATGTGTGCTCTACATTCCATGTCTGTTCCGTCATGGGGCTGACTTTGCTAGAAGGTTTGGAAGTTCAGACAAGCATTGGTGGGGTTGGGGCAACCGCCTGTGCGTTCTTTCATTAGGATGGCCATTCCTCTGTACCGTCAATGGAGCTCTCAGATCACCTCTCCACGGGGATCCTTGCCGGGCTAGCCCAGCCCAGAAGTGCTGAGACATCACAAACTAGCGTTGCATTTGATCTTCTCTGGGTGATTTCTCAAACCTATTTCTGCTTGCTGGTCATTTTGCGTTTATCCTTCCAAACAAGTCGGGGAGTCGGGGACTATTTTTTACGCTTTATACACAATTCTACCTTGCGGTGCACATTATGCTTTAGAATTTCTGGGCGACATGGATTACTGACTGCGCTGTTGGTTAATCTTTCTTATCATGGCGGTGGTGGATGCAGGCAGACTCGTTGGGCTCCATCGGCATTGTTCTGCCAAACAGCAACTGAGTCAGGACTACTCGCAACGCAGATTCCTATCGTGTCCTGCCTTTCAGAACTTTCTAGAGAGCGTACATTGGGAAGCCGAATGGCAGCTGTTTTGTGAACGAACTATGAGGCAGGATGAGAAGGGTGAGTTTACTTGCCCATTTCCGTTCACTTCCATGGGTCAATGTTTGGAATGAATGATGGTTTTTCTGTAGAACCTGTGTGCTATTTGGTTGTTCTCGGCATTACGAGGACTGGTTGGCAGGTCGCCTCAGCGAAATGGATATTGTTCAATTGGGATTTGAGGTTTGTGGTCTTCCGGGTGATGTGCAGTGTGGAGCCATGCTGTTACTCATACGGGCAGAGGCCTGTCGGAGCGGCTATTGTGAGACACTGCCTTAAGCCGTGCATCATCGCTGCCATGGTACGCTGTTCTGTTCTGTTTTGTTCTGTTCGGTTCTGACAGTCTGCCATGGTCTGGAAATCTGCCAAATTTTAGCATTAGTAGTCAACAGTTGGCTTTTCTCAACAGAGCGGGTGGAGCTTCACATTCACTTAAAAGTGCCTTTGTTTTTTTGCACGTTCATTCATTGGGGGCAACTGTACGGTGCAGGTGCCGCTGCTCATTCACAAGCAGCCCGCAGGGAAGGCGGCATTCGTATGACGAGCACTGAGACAGTCACAAACGTAGTGCGAGATGATCAGAGGCGGTTAATTGAGTCGTTGGATGTTGCGGGGAGAGGGAGTCCAGCATTGGTGGAGGGGTAGGCGGAGTTGGTATTCTATTGTTGCTCTCGTCAATTGAAAGTTGGGATGGCAGAATCTCATGTTGGCCACGCACTTGCTTTGTTGCAATTGTTGTTAGAGATGGGCGGGAGGATATATAAAATCAGTGAGAATGACTCAATAAGGCATCATGAGTGCATTCGTTTTCTCTTTATCATTGTCAAGTCTTTAGTCCATGTTCATTTGAGAAGGAAAGGATGGGACGATGTTCATTGGCCGAAATTACATGGCAAACATACCATTCGTGATACATTCAAATTGGGAAGCAAAAAGGATACAAAGATGGTCTTTCGGCCAAATTGAATGGCGAACATCCCAGTATGAGCTTTCACACGTCCAAGTTGGAAAGGAGAGCCTGACGATGAAGGAGCTTTTTCGCAAACAATTATGCATGGCAGATTCAACAAAAGCCAATGGTCCGTCCTGTGGATCCGCCTCGCCAGGTCGAGGGAATGACGCAGGCCCAAGGGCGCCGCAGCTCCATGCGCCGCAGTTCGCAGCTCCGTGCGGCGCAACGGGCTCGCAACAGCGACAGCGACACGCGACCCGCCGCTGCGCTGCCCTGCACTGCTTGAAAGGGGCGAGGGCCCCCTCCTCTCGTCTCTCTTGAGGTTGGACATGGCGGCCGCGGCCATGGCTGGCACGCGGCGGCTGGGTGCCTGGGGGCTGGCTTCCTTTGTGGCAGTGGCGCTGCTTCTGGGGGGGCGTGGCGTCCAGGGCCAGGAGGCGGTGGAGCAGGAGGCGGCGGAGCAGAACGCGGGCTATGAGCTGGCCAAACAGTGGGAGACCTACGCGGGCGACCTCTCTGAGGCTCTCAAAGCCGAGCAGAGTCGCTCGCAGGAACTGGGAAAAGGTGTGGAGAGTCTCAAACTGCGCGTCGCCACACTGGGTGAGTCTTCTGCCGGGGTTCTTCCTGGTTTTTGGCTTTCCCTTTGAAGGAATTGACGGAGAAACAAAGCGAGCTGCAGCAAGGTGCATCTTCCATGTGAATATGGAAGATTGCCTAACGTATTCGTGCGCAACTGAAAACGATCGAGTTTCTCAATCTGCGAGATCTTGACCTGCTCCATTGTTGTCGTGAATTGGAGAATTTGCAATCAAATTATCTGGCCACTCTCTATCGTGTTCCATAGCAGCTATGCACAAGTAGAACTGAGGAATTTCAGGGCTTCAGATTCCATGACCCTGTACTTGAGATATTTAAACTGCGACTCTAGGATGATAAATGGCGTAGCATGGGATGATTTATGTAAACAGCAGGATTAAGGCAGATTTATAATCATTGATTGGTATGTTTCTTCACTTGCGTCGTTGCATATGGTCATGACGAGTTTTAGGGAGCAATTAATTTTCAAGTTCTGTTCTGAAGCTCGCAGCAACTGATGAGAATTAAAGATACGTATCAATTGGATGCTATTCAAATTAGACACTAACCGAAGTACGTGGATGGATGCAGAGGCCTTGTTGAAGGAGAAAGAGGATTCTGTTAATTCAATGGCAAGGGAGAGCGCTAAAGTTTCGGTGAGTCTCCAGCCGTAATTCTCTTGCAAGAGTATTAGTTGTTCCAATTTAATTTTAGAAAAAGAATCGTTTCTCGCTCGTGCAGCAGCCTAAACAATGTGGTCCAAATGTAATCACTGGACTATCAGTGTTCCCATAATGATTGATAGATTGTCAGGAGGCTGTAAAAGTTTACAAGATTGGGGCACGTTGAATGTGGTTGAGATCATGCAAGAGTTGCTGTGAACATGCAGTCGACGTCGGTGGAGGAATTACAGAAGCAGTTGAAGGAGGCGCAGGAGAAGGCTGACGTGGCTCGGGAGGCTCTGGTATGCCATGCCTATACAGCATTTACATGTATTAGTTGTTGTCATCTGTAAGGATTCTTGGCGAACTTGATGGACAAAATCTACTTCATGCGAGGCATATACGCAGTTGCGGTACATAATAAAAATTGCTAAAATCAATTCTCTTTGCGTGGGAATAGTAGTAGTAATTCTCTATCCGGTGCTTTTCTTTGGCATAGTAAGCAATGCGCGCACGCTTTACTTTGCACGCTAGTGTTAACGAGCTGAAGCAGCACATGTGAATAACGAATATCAATCAGATCAGACCCCACGTCGAGAAACCTGCGATAATATTATCCGTCTGGTCGGATATGAAATTGTCGAAACCGTTTATAGGATATGGAAATGGCAAATATCTACTTACAGTCCATCCGACGACATAGTTCATATACTGATTCCTCTTGTCGATTGCAAAACCCACAGAAGCATTCGGGTGTACTTTATGCTTGCAGGAGGAGAAAGTAAAAGATTTGCAAACCAGGCAGACCAGCTTGAAAGAACGAGCAGAAGAAGCTGAGAAGGTATAGCATGTCTCCTTAAGGCCAGGTCTCTTTGTTTGCGGGTCAATGCTTTTTTTTCTCAGAAAAAGCACCCAGTCTCCAGGCCTGCCGGTTGGCAGTTCTTCGCAAGTTGGTCCATGTTCATTCCTGTACCAAGTTGATGCGGCTACAGAGTGTAGGACTGCTGGCGGTTGGACATCGTAAAGGTCATCAAAAGGTATTCATTTTGACACTATTTCATACTTTCTGCAGATTGCCAGTGAAGTAAAGGAACTGAAGGAGAAATTGGCGGATGAAACCGTTCTGAAGAACGGCAAGGTTGGTGTTTTGTCTGGTCCCATGTGTGCACTTTTGCCATGAGAATTGAGTTGAACCTCAGCCAATTTTAGGGATGTGTTATTGCATGCGAAAAACGTTGACATGGCAGTGATTCATCTAGGATAGGGCAGCTTGAATATGCTTGGTAATCAAGTGGCAAAACTTGTAATATGGGAGCGTCATTCTTAGCAAGGCAATGGTTCCTTTGCCAGGTTGTGGAGGTGAAGCAGCTGCAGGCCCAGATTGTGAAGCTACAAGAAGGTACCAAGAAGGTGAGTCATCGCGTTATGAAGAGGGGCAAGTCAAGGCAATTCATCCTTCAGCTGGCAAGCTCTTTTCTGCATGCTCTCTGATGTTGTGGAGTCCGTTCCTATCATTGGTCCTTTCCAGGCAGAAGCAGAAGCTGAGGAGTACAAGCGGAAGCTGGAGGTGACAGAAATAGCTCTCGCCTTCGCCCGTGTGAGTTGCCCCAATTATTCCTCCGCAGGGTCTCACCTTATGTAGATTTCTGCCGCTACTTCGTCCCGTTCCAGCATCCATCTACGTGCGCTTGCAGTGCTGACAGTCGCGTTTTGGTTATTGGCTTCCTTCTGCTCTTTGCTTTTTGTTCCTGGATTTAGCCACCATTCTTCGCGTTTTTTTGAAGAAAGCGCATTGTATGATATCCTTGAGCACTGAAGTGCAAAGCAAGCTGTATAATAAACGTAGTTGAATATTTGCAGCCAATGCAGAGAGACCGATCTGGATTGCAGACTGGGCATAGAATGTGGCAGAAACTGAATGACGACTGGAAAACATGCAAGATCTACGAGGAGACTCCTCCTCTTACATTATTGTGTGGCTTTGTTTTGGGTGCAGGAATCAGCGCTCGTTGCAGAAAAGGACGCTGCAGCCAAAGCTGTAGAGCTTCAGAAGGCATGTCCTCATCCCCTTCTGGCATTGTTCGGTGATCTCTCCTTCATGGTTGTCTATTCTTACTTGATGCATTGTCAACGTTTGAAGGTTGCATGAGTACAGGAAACCTATGTCCTTGCATGTGGACTAGCAAAGATCTTCCTGGGCATCATCAGCTGTTCTATGCAGTGTTTGCAGCATAACCTATGCGCTGCCAGCTGCTGTACCTTTGAAGTTAGCAGGGCTATTGCGATTGCTGGTTTTCTCCTTTCCCGCTTGCTATCCTTTCTTGCCCTGATATGGGGTCGCGGATGTTGTTCATGTAGGTGGCCGGCAGCGTGCTGCCCCCATGGGCGGTGGCGAGAATTGCGGCGCTGCAGGTGAGGGCTGCAGACTGCCTGAGGTGCCTCACCTGTCTGCGTCCGAACATGACTTGTAAATGGGCTGATGTTCTGCACAAGCTGTAGGCAGACCTGTCGGGAAACTTAACTTGTTGACAGTGCATTCAATCCAGGAAGGGGAATGACGAAATCATCCGATGATGGGCTGATTAGCAGTTTTTTCAAATGATGTGTTTGAGATTTCTATGGCAAAAACTGGCACAAACTGATTGCAGAGGTTTCTGTTGAAGCAGAGCCGCACAGCTCGTCAGTGGAGGACTCACGGGGAGCCTGCTGTCAATTTCGCGCTGAAGGAGGTGAGAGAGCTTCAGTCCTTTGTTGCTTGGACGCAGTCATTCGTAGGCAATACAATCAAGCGTGACATATGCGTAAAAGGTCCATCCTTCACTGTAATTTTTCCTTCTTGTTAGCTTTTATGAGACAGACCCGGAAGTTGCTTGTATTTCTCATTTATCTCGCGTTGTGAAAGCTATATTCCCTTGCACTAGCTCAATAGAAACGAGCACTCGACCTTTGAAAAAATTCTGGTTAGTTCAAATGACTCAGTGTACGTTTGGAAAATGGTGGTAGGCTGCTCGCGGTGGCGCGGCAGTGCAGAAATGGGCGGATCCCTACATCTCTGCCATGCGAGCGGTGCGGTTACAAACCTTTCTCCTCCCGCAACTAGCAGCTGTCATGCTGCAGGCGGCCAAACGAGTACTGAAACTTGCGTTTGAAATGTCTTTTATCTCAACTTAGGTCACGCCTGTGTGCTTGTGCAATGGTTTTGGAAACTATTATATTATATGGTCCCATGTCTCATACTAGTCTATTTTCCAGGCTCTATTTCAGTGGCAAGGAAACCCGATGATTGGAGGCAGAGCAATTTCGTGCTAACCGGGATGAGAGGTCGTATGACTTCTGGCAGGCCGCCGGGCAATCAATTCAAGCAGCGGCAGATTTCCTTCAGCCTGCCAAGCAGGCCCTGCAGCAGGTAGGACCCATCCATCTATGCGCAATGCTCAGATTGTGGCGTGCCCTATTTACAATAAGGCCATCCCAAGGCAGTCAGGCCGCTTTGTGTGAGGGTGACAAGCATCCATTGCACTTCATAGCACGAGGATATTTCTGTTTGCCGACTATGCTCCTAGGTGGCTGCCTGCGTCTGCAGAAGGTGGCTCCCGTGCTGCAGAAGAGCTGGAATAAGACGGCCACTGTGCTGAGGCCGCATGTGGAGGCTGCCCATGGGCATGCGCTGCGCGGCTATCAGGCGGCTGCAGACTTCATCACTCCGCACGCCATAAAGCTAGCAAAGATGAGCGAGCCGTATGTGCAGGTGTGTTTCTTGACTGCAAGAGAGCCAGGGGCTCTGCGGAAATGATCCGTAGAAGTTGGATTTTCACAAACACCACTAGTTCCCCACGTTGTATATAGAATATGGACGACTCTCCTTTCCCAGTCGTTTTCAGTTACTGTCGGACTGGAGCTCTCAATGATGGCCTCAGGATGCAGTGAAGTGTCGTGACTGACCTCCAGTTAAAGTACATGCACAGGTGGTCGGCGAAAGGGTGGGTCCCCATGCGGCAAGGGTAAAAAGCGCCCTAGGGCCCCATGTGGAGGCTGCGCGGGGGGTGGCCTCGGCCTACCACGAGCATCTCCAGGAGCGCGTGAGGACGGTGGTGCAGGAGCATGGCGGCGCTATCAGTCCCTCGCTCGTCTGGCATGCGGTGAGGCGTTGTGAGAATCTCGCATTGACCTCTTTGGTTTAGCGCTCTTAAAGAGCCCGCAAACCTCACACAGGCTTGGGGGGGAGGGGGAGGGGGTGGCAGGCGACTGTCCTGCTTGTGCTGCCGTTGTTTCTTGTCATTATCATCAGCTGGCCCGTTTTGAGGTGAGTGTACCTGCTCTCTCTTTGCTGGGAAGGAGAGCGATTTCTGGTCTGGGGTTCATTTGTGGTTTTTAGGGTGGAGCTAGAATTCCATGCACAATTCACCGTCGTGCCGCTGCATATACTACTAGATATCTACTCAGACGGACCAAGAAAATAAGGGATTTCTGTGAGGCGAGAAGAGGAGCAGCTGGGCAACTAATGCATGCTTGCGCACACAGCTTTTGGAAGCGCATAGTGTAGGGCAAAAGTGATACCGTAGGGGACAAAGCCGCTGGCGTGAAGATGCAAGGGTACCCGCTGACACGCCATGGCGAGGTTGCTCTTGTGCAGAGGTCTGCGGAAGGAGGGCGAGAAGGCAGCAAAGCGCACTCACACCGTTGCCCACAAGAAGCACCGGCGACCTCGCCGCGAGTAGAAGGCCAAGGAAAATTGAATGCTTTGAATGTTTTGCAGAACTCTCACACCATTTCTTGAAGGCATCTTCTTAATGCTGTGTAAATTCCTATTCTGTATTGCAGTACAACCCATTAACCTGAACTGGAGCAATGCTGTTGCGTCCTTTCCTAATGTTCAAAATGATGAAAAAGTGACAGAAATGCTACTCGAATTCAGACCAATGGTCCTAAATGAGCAACTGAAGGCCATCCACTAAAAATTAATAACCGTTGCTAGCAGCGGCTACACCCCAGGACTAAGCGTCTCGCTCCCTACGCGCCCGATGGTGTGGTCGGTGTTCCCCACCCTCACCCCGCGGAGGGCTGCATCGCGTCGAACGCGGGTTCCGTCCTCCGTGGGCGGCGAGGGCGGAGGTGCAGAGTACGGCTTGAGGGCGCTGAGACGGCCGTGCGTCATCTGCAGGGCCTTGGTCGTGGGGCTGAGCAGGATGAGGTCCTCGAACTCGCGGTCCCAGAACACGTCCCCGTCGTGGACGCTGTACAGCGCGTGCCCGAACACGGGCTGCATGGACGACCGCTCGAAGGCGTTCACCGTGAGGCTGAATGATGCATCCTCGGCCAGCAGCGTCTGCCCCCTCCCCCGCCCCCGACAATTGCTGCAATATGGTCACTCGTGTCACTTAAAATGGATCCACTCTTTAAACGTGAGAACAAGGTGAGCCCCTGCCAGAAATTTCGGCCGACGATACTCTTCCCCAATTTCGAAGAGAAAGTAAGGACGTTCATTAGGACATCAAAGAAACCCCAAAAGCCAGGCATACCTCTTGATCGCATCGCCCATACAGCGGGCTGCTTTCATCGATGATGTGTCGTAGCAGCATGCCGTAGCGCAGATATGACGCCTCCGCACGCACTAGAGGCAGCTTAGCATGCATCGCAAAGTGGGAATCCTGGCCGGGCACTTTCACAAAGCGGCGCATGGAGAGGTCGAACTTGGCGTCAATCAAACAGTGTGGACTCGGACCAACCAGCACACAGCGAGCCAAGAACGCCCTGCACCCACCTGCCCCCACCCTCCTCTCACAGTGACTTCCTGGCTCCCACCATTCACTCTGCCTGAAGCCGCCTGCACAAGGGAAAATGAGGTCGATACAGCCGGTACGCCTTTGTTGGCCTATGCTATTGTTTGCATTGTACATTGGAATGGGGACAAATGCCACAGAGCAAGCCACGGAAAGTGCTGCAGCAAGAAGGATCGAGTATGGGTCATGGCTTGCCCTCCACGCACTTTGGCTTGGGTCCACTCCCTTCATCGCTGAATGCATTAGCTAAAGTGTCCTGCGCAATCAGGGCCACCTTCGAGAAGCGAACTGGTGGAACAGGTTGTGCAAGTCGCTGAAACACTGGATAGCCCATACACACAAAGCCCAATAAGCTGGAGAAAATACATAAGGCTGAATGAGAATAGACGGGCAAGAGTAAGGGTCTAAGTGCATCTCAGTCATACGAGAGAATATCCAGACGCCCCAGGACTGGATAAAGATAGACAAAAGGAAACGGGGAGAGGAGGGAGGAGGGAGGAAGAGCTAGCTTCAATAGCTTGCCATGCTGGCGGTAAGAAGCAAACTTGAAAAAAGGAACTTTTCTTTTTTTGTTTGTAAGTTTTCAAAAAAAAAAGAAATTGCCCTAAAAGACGCAGCTTTACTAATTTTATAAGGTAACTCAGATTTCAGTCGGCAATTTAAGTTCGACAAAGGATGAATAGAAAAATATGTCAAAGAGCGAGGTTTCTAATCTTTTTCTTTCTTTTTCTACTTGCTCATCAATTTTTTTCTTTTATCTTTTCTGAAAGCTTGTTCTCGTGGTATAAATAATTTGCTTTTCCTGATAAAGCTTTTGCAAATGGAAAAATTGCCCGGTCTGTAATTGATTGACGTGATGAGAGATGTGATGATGTGAAAGGTGACGACAAACCTGCTCCGCTGAGAAAGACAAAGAGGAGCTGTGCACAGAGGGTGTTCAGATTTGCGATAAGGACTGCATAGGGTGACTGCACTTCCACTGCGCCGCCTCCTAAAGTGGTAGACAGTGAGAGACTGTAGAAGAAGACGTGAAGCCGTGTCTCGCCCACCACATCTACTATGGCTCGCGTCCACCCACTTGGCTGATAGCCTCCATAAGCAATGCGCAGACCTTCAGGATCGAGAAGATACAGGCCAGTGAAAACGAGGCTCAGAAGCGGAGCCCCCGAAAGTAAACAGAGGAAGAACGTGGGTAAAGACATCTGCAAAAACAGAACAGAAAGAACCATTCCAAGTTCAATAGCACGCCCAGCACGGGTGCAAAAAGGAACAGTCTCTCTCCACAGTTCGCCTACAGCTGCATACATTCCACGATCACAGAAAAGAGCAGCTCTGCGCCCCACACGTCCGCAACACGCCGCCAATTCCCCCCCACAAAAGCAGCCCTAACATTCGCAGTTTCCGCCTGAGGCTAGAGGGCCGTGAGAGGGCGAGGGCTCACGCGCAGCATGTGCGTGTAGAGGTGGTAGAGGCGCGCGAGCAGGCCCTGCTGCTGCAGCACGCGGATGCCCTCCAGCGCCGCCCTCCCGCGCATCGGCTGCGCCCCGCCGCCCTCCTGCGGCCCCACCGACCTCGACGAGGAGGACTCCCCCGCCATGCCCTCCCTACCTCCCTCCCCGTCCCCCTCTCCCTCTCGCTTCCCCTTCCCCTATCCCTCTCGCTTCCCCTCCCCCTCTCCCTCTCGCTTCACCTCCCCCTCTCTCTCCCCCGCTCCCTCTTCCTCCCTCTCTCTCTCCTCCCGGCCTCGCCCCGCGCACTCGAGCGGGCCCGTCAGGTCTGCGTGAGCCCGCACGTGCCAGAAGCGCAGGCACAGTGGGGCGTACGGCGGCGAGGCGAGGCGAGGCGGCCTGTCGAATCTCGCGCGCTTTTCGGTGCCGGAGCGGAGGGCGGGAAGGAGGGAGGGCCTGCGGGCGGGCGCCATGGCTGCCATCCGCATCCGCGCCATAGAGCGGGGCGCCGTGCACAGGATCTGCTCCGGCCAGGTGCGCCGCGCTACCTCTCCCGTCGCTGCTCCTCTTCTTCTCCCTTCTTCTTCTCTCTCTCGCGTCCGCCCTCCTCGCTGCGCTCTACTCGGCACTCTCCCCTCTTTATTTTCTCCTTTTTCTTCTCAAATTTATCTTCTCTCCTCTCTCAATTTGCATTCTGTTCTCTCCCCAATTTCTTCATTCCTCTCTCTCCTTTTTCCCCTCCCCTCTCGTCTCTGCACTTTTCCCTCTTTCTTCTTTACTCTTGTCTCTGTATTTTGTGCTCTCCCTAACTCCCCTCACTCTTCTCTCCCCTCTCGACTCTCTACTCTCCTCCCTCCCGTTATGTTCCCGTCTTCCTCCTCGCTTCTCTCTTTCCTCCCCTCTCTCGTTTCTTCTCTGCACTCTCGCTCGTCCTTCTGATTAATTGATCGTAACGCAATCTGGAAAATTCTCCCTTAAAACTGAATTTCAGTGCCAAATGTTGTACGTGCATTCAGTTGTGCTGTATGCTAGCGCCCAAAACTTGCAGCTGGAAGATATGGGCTCCTCATTGTCCCACCATTCAATTAGTGTCCTTTTAATTCAGGTGCTGGTGCATGCACTTTAAGCATGGGTGAAAAGCTACAGCCTTATTTTTCTGACCTTTAGTTCTTTACTTCCAGTGTGAATGAAGAGTTGAGTCGTTCGATTATAAAATAAATTGCTCTACCACACTGTCAAAATTAAACAAGAAGAGGTGACGGACTAAAGGGGAAAGGGGGCGGGCTTATCGCTGCCTGAGGCAGGTCGTGTTGGACATGGCTACCGCTGTGAAGGAACTTGTGGAGAACAGCCTCGATGCTGGAGCGACCAACATTGAGATTCGGCTGAAGGAATGCGGAGCCGAACTTATCGAAGTAGCAGACAATGGATCTGGCGTCTCACCTGACAATTATCAGGTGCTGTCTTGGGTCTTTGCGACCTGTGTTCTTGAAACCCCTTGCCATATGCCATCCCTCTCTCTCTCTTTTCTCTATCTCTCTCTCTCTCCCCCTCTCTCTCTCTCTTTCTCTCACTCTCGCTCTCTCTCTCTCTCCCACTCTCTCATACTTCTCTTGGTTTGCATGGTTACCTCGTCAAGGGAGAGTCATTATCTCGCATGATGCCACAGTCAGAATGTGAATGCAAAACCTGATGGTTTGCTGTACCACTCACGCTCCGCAGGCTCTAACACTCAAGTACCATACCTCGAAGATCTCTGATTTCTCCGATCTCCAGACCCTCTCTTCCTTTGGCTTTCGCGGTGAGGCCTTGAGCTCCTTGTGCGCCCTCTCCGACGTGACCATCACCACTCGCACAAAGAACGAGGCCGTGGCAGCTCGGCTCGAGTTCGACCACTCCGGCCGGCTCATCTCGCAGGCCAGTGCAGCGCGGGCAGTCGGGACCACTGTGGCAGTGGCCCGCCTGTTTTCTCCTCTGCCCGTACGCTACAAGGAACTTCAGCGGAATGTAAAGCGTGAATATGGCCGCCTGGCGGCAGTTCTGCAGGTAGGTATGTACTGTGCCTTGGAGGGGCTAAGAGATCGTGGTCATGTCGGATTTGGGTATGGGATAAATCGTGCAAAGGGGTTGAGATAAAGGCAAGAGTAAGGCAAGAAAGTGGGGAGAGGATCGACAATAGGAGATATCACTGAGGGGTTCTAACCGGCTGGCTTGGATGAGATTGTCTTTGGAGGAGCAATTTTGTGTAGTTGGGGATGTTTGAAGGGGTTGATTGAAACGCCGAAATGCAATTATTCTCAATCATAGTTGGAATTTTGTCTATTTGGAATGTCAGGCATATGCTCTGATCGCTTCTGGAGTTCGGCTAGTCTGCACCAATCAGACGGGCCGTAGTGGCCGCACCACGCTTGTGCAAACGCAGGGTTTTGGCACCCTTCGCGACAACATTGTGACAGTGTTTGGCAGCAAAACAGCTGCCTGCTTAGAGCCTGTCGGCGCAGAGGTCGCAGAGAACTGCAGGTTGTCCGGCTTTGTTTCCAAAGCCGGCGCGGGTTGTGGGAGAGCATCGGGAGACCGCCAGTTCTTCTACCTCAATGGCCGCCCAGTTGATCTCCCACGTGCCAGCAAGCTCATCAACGAGGTGTACAGGTTGGAGGCTGCCTCTCCCATTTCCTGCTGTTCAGGAATGCAGCACAATCCACTCTCGTACTCATTCAAATTTAAGCGTGTGTTATGCTGGGCAGGGCCTTCAATTCCCTCCAGTTTCCCATGGCTATTATCAATTTCACATTGCCCACCGACTCGTACGATGTTAATTTGACACCGGACAAACGCAAGGTGATGCTGCATGCGGAAAGCGCCCTCATGGCAGCCCTCAAGCATGCCCTGGAGAAGGTCTATGCGTCGGACTCCTGCTTGTATTCAGTGAAGGAGTTTAAAGGAACATCCAAGCGGTTGAGCGGGTCGGCGGGGCTGGATATGGAATTAGGCACACAGAGCAAGCGGAAGCATGCAGCTGTTGAAGAATCAAGCGAGGAAGATGATGATGATGCGGCGGATGCCTTAGCGGGAGAAGCGGAACTGCCAGAAAAGAACGAGCTGTCGTCGGAAGCTGAACGTGCCATGCATGGTGAAGAAGGGCATAACCAGATGGTCAGCACGCAGGTAATGGCTGTGGAAGGAGTTTGGAGAAGTCATCATAGAGAAGGAGAACGTGGGATATCGCACGAGGATGAGGGGTTAACTGAATCTCTTAAACGCAATGAAGAAGGCATGCTGGACAGAGGCACAGCGGCTGAAGAAAATGTCGTAGAGGGGGGTCTGCTTGAAGAGCAGGGTTGTCAAGGGAGAGTTCGAGAGGAGGGAGGGGAGGGGGGGGGTGAGTTGAAGCCAACGTCGGTGATAGATCTAAAGGAATTTTCCTTACTTCAGAAAAGGGATTCAGGAAACAACAGAAGAGTAGATGATAAGTGGTCCAACGTCGCGGGAAAGAGACCGTGGGGCGTAGAGGAAGGTGGTCCTCCACGCAAAGCAGCGAAGGTGCAAATGTCGCTCAAGCAATTTGTGATGAAAAAGGCAACCGTTGGAGAGGATGGGAGCGCTGAACATGAGGGGAAAGAAGGACGTACGTCGTCAGATGATGGTGTGCGGGGTGGCTTGAAACCGGAAGAAGATAGGCTGTTAGAAGGTAGGGCGATGAACGGCAGCGATTGTTCTATCCTTGTGGAGGATGGAGTTCGTGAAAAAGGTGGAAAGGGAGATAGGAACGAGCACTTATGTGCCTCTGAGATGGAGAAAGACCCTGCAACACCCCCTGAGATTGGAGGCAGTGTCAGGTCAAAGGGCATTGAGGAGAGGGGCGGGAGCATGGAGGAAACGCATGCGGATACGACTGCTGTTGCTGACTCGCAACATAATGAGGGCGATCTGGAAGTGCTGGAGGTGGTTATGGCTGACAAAAAGAGTTCACAGGCAGAAGATGTCGTGGTGAAGTTTGACATGGAGCGGTTACGTCAAGTGCGGAGGAGCGCATCTTTTCGACCTGACTTCTGCTTTCAAGACCGCCAAGGCAGTGCGAGAAAGAAGCGGCGAAGGTGGGTCACGCATTGTACATTGATTCAGCAAACTCTTGTATTGAAGCATGTTTTGGGGTTCCGAAGCTGATGAATCATTGTCGTCCGTATGTCCGCACAAAGAATAAAAAATCGGTGCAGGAGGTCAAAGGAGTTCTTGTGGTGTGCAAGGAGCAAATTGGGGTTGTTTTCCTTGGCATCGACGGCTGAGATTTCTCAGCAACTGTCTGTCAGATTGTACTCCGCTGCCACGTTGGACCCCGGCATGTCCGACAAAGAAGCAGCGTTGGCAGCCGCTGCAAGAGAGCTCGAGCGGCGGTTCAACAAGGCAGACTTCAAACGGATGCAGGTGGGTAGTACTGCACTACTACATTGCTTACAGAAACTGAAGTGGGCTGCTTACATGCAAACCCGCTCTGTTCCGTGCAACACGTGACTGGCAAAGCACTTCTGTGACTCGAGAAAGCGTTGAGGCAATGGATAGATGAGCTTCTTGTTTTCTATCGCTGTACTTTCGTTGGGCCTGGTTGAAAGTGGTGATGTTGCCAGAACTGGAGGTTTAGTGGCAAAATGGAGGGTTGTCAGCAGAGCGAATAGTTCTAGCATCTGATAGTGAGTACGTGTTTCCTACCTACGGATCTGAACAGGTGATTGGGCAATTCAACCTTGGATTTATTCTAGGGCGCATCAACACTGACTTGTTCATCGTTGATCAGGTTTTGAACAAAATCCTTTGCCAAAGCCGTCAACCAAGCGTGCAGTGTTGCAGCTTGAAATATCTATGTTTTAAACTCCCCTTGGAGTTTTCTTTCTATGGTTTCTAGGCGCTATGTTCACATACATGTTCTGTCTGTGTTGTTGAAACCGAAGGGACAATGTTGTAAAATAAGCGTGTGTCGAAGGTCGATAGAGTTCCGTGTGACTCTAAATTTTCTGTTGTGTCGGAGCGCAGCATGCCTCGGATGAGAAGTACAACTTTGAGCGCTTATCGCGGTCCACAGTGTTGAATCGGCAGCCCCTTCTTCGGTGTGTGGTGCCCCTATATTCTTCCCCTTGCTTTAAAGCTCTTGTTTCTTGCAGCTCTGAAGTGGGCTTCATCCTACAGCAGGGTAGACGAGTGAATTTATGCATAGCAATGTTGGGTGGTTCAACAGGCCCTTGCCTTTAGAATTAACTGCTTCAGAGGAGATCACGGTGTTATCGCACATGGAGACCTTCAGGTAAGAGGCACAAATTACGGTGATGCTCTTCGTTGGAACAAAAGATATGGAAGACGATATGACAAACCATTCTAAATGTCGTTTCCTTCCAATCTGTGTCATTCCAATTCGGCAGTAGGAGGTCCAGTCTGTGTACTTATTCATAACTTGTAGTTGACCTTCATCGAATGACACTGAATGCTGTGCGCTCTTCCAGACGGAACGGATTTGACTTTATGGAGGTCCCCGACGCTCCGTCCGGGCGACGATTGCGGCTCACTGCTGTCCCGTTTAGCAAAAATATCACCTTCGGAATTGCTGGTATGTTGGAAAGGCTTGATTGAACCTATCTGTGGACTTGCTCGAGTATCTCTTGATTGCAGATAGAGAAGACGCGAAATGTATGATTTTCCTTCTTTGAACTCTCCTACGTTTGTTGTTATTTGCAGACGTCCAGGAGCTCATTTCCATTCTGGCAGACGAGGCCGCTCCCCTCCCCAAGAATGACGGAAGTGCGATGGAGAACGATGAAGCAGCCCTTCACGAAGATGGAGAGACAAACTCTCTCGCAACCTTGCATTGTTGCAGTGACCAATGCCATGATGAGTCAACCGTTGACCCTTGTACCAATGCCACCAAGGAGGCCCATACTGTGGAGTGCACGGTGGAAGACAGCAGGTCGTGCCAAGTCATTGGAGAGGCGGGCTCGCAGTTGAGTTGTGAGGGGGAATCAAACGGCAAGCAGAGGTTTGATTTTTCTCAGACCCAACCAACGTTGCGAGAGAGAGACGGGGAGAGAGAGGAGAGGGGAGAGGGGACCCCCCCGCAGCGGCGGCGGTCTATCTCTGCTTCGGCGGAGGAGGGTGGTCGGCGGCCGTCCCGCGTGGCAGCCATGCTCGCCTCGCGAGCATGCCGCGCATCCGTCATGATCGGCACAGCTCTCAGCGCATCGCAGATGCGGAAGGTAAGGTACCCACTCACTCACCGTGGCGGGGGGGGGGAATGGGACATGTGATGGCAACTTCGGAAAGCTATTGAGAGGGGCATCGGAGAGGTTGGGATGGCATGTACAGTAGGTCCGAAGGCTTCTGTTGGGCCGAGTCTCTTTTTTTCTGGGTCGGACTTTTGAACGTAGTCTCGGCAGAGAGCTGCTGCACTGACTGACGGGAGGATAACTTGCGGTGGATGTGCAGATTCTCCGCCAGCTGGCGGACCTGGACTCGCCATGGAACTGCCCCCACGGGCGGCCCACCATGCGCCATTTGGTGGACCTCGCTGGCCTGAAGGGGCGGTAAGCGGGCCGGAGGGCTGCGGCAAGTGGGAGAGGCAGCGGCATGCCAAGGACCCTGAAAAAAATGTGTAATTTTTTTGTTCAGGTTATTTTCACATTAGAGCTAGTAGCAGCAGCCGGCAGTTCTGGCTGCTGCGTTTGAACTATGAGCTAAAGGTGATGGGAAACGACATGGCCTGGCCCCATGACCCATTGTACAGCACCTTCACACCATCCACGCTTTGCCTCATCACGCAAATGCTCGCTTCCGTGCTTGGTGCGTTAGTCCTTTGAGAGCCTCCACTCGCCACTCCCATCATCGCCATTTTCATCGATGCTCTCGTTCTGGCGTCGCGCTGGCCCGCCTCAAAGGTTGCAGCACTCGAGTTGAGGAAGGGAGGGGACCGCAGCTTCACGCACTCGGCGGTTGCCGCACCCGCACGCGGCTGGCGGCCGGTCGGAGTGTGCAGACACTCGCACAGGCTCGGTCCACTCTCAGCCAGGACGCGGGACTTCAGTCTTAGGGATACGATATCCCTTATTTGATGATGCCTGTGCATAGCTCAATGGCCCGTCCGCGATGGGCAGGCCATCATGCCATCATGCACTTATGCCATCATGCCATCATGCCCATTTCCAAACACAATTGAGGATGACGTAACGTCACGCCACGTCCAATCGCACTGCAGCTGTCGACTGGCCAATGATTGGCGACCGTCGACGCCACCTGTACGAAACGGAGCGGCGAGGCTGGGCCCGCCGACTGGCTGATTGCCTGCGCACAGTTCCGTCTTTCCATGCCCCCTACACGCTCCAGCCTGAACCCCTGCCTTACCCGTACGGTGTGGTACGGCCGCGAGGGTTTTGAGCCGCCTTGGAAGCCATTTGAGGCCAATCGAGGCGCCGTCGAGGAGTGAGGGCGCCGCCGCGAGGAGGGAGAGAGGGAGGGACCCGCCATGGGCTCCGCCGGCCCTGCAGGGCAGCGGCGGCCGATTGGACCGCGCGCGGGCGACTTGATCGTTCTGCGCCGCTTCATATCACCAATATGCAGTGACTAGCCTCGTCGACTCGGCGATGGCGCCGCAGAACTTGCCAGGAGCTGCCTTGTGAGTACTTGCACTTTCGTCACTTTCTGCAAGATTTTGCTTCATCGTCCAGCGTTTTCCAAGGACGTCTGCCCAAGAGGTGCACTTATTGCGATCGTATATTGAATTGTTACGATAGCAGTCGGTCTTTATTGTGGTTTCTGGCTTTTCAAGATATTTTAAGTTATTTTGAGGGATTGTGTCATGGATGATGTCCTGGATAGTGTTACGGCATGTGGTATCTGGGGCTGATAGCAGTTCGCTGCTCTGATCGGCACCGTCGAAAACATAGCCAAAAGGATGTTCTGGGCCAGATGCGACGTGGTCTGGGTCTTTGCAACCCTCTCTCACTACTAATGCTGGCCCACACTCTATGCGCAGGTGCTTTCTGATACTTTCATCTCCCGCGGTGAAAGTGCAGAACTTCTTCCGAGACAACTTTTGCTGAAGTTCGCCCACACTTTCATGATCATTGTGAGTTCAGCGAGGTCGCAGATTATAATGCATTTCCTCTCGCTTGCTCGACTCCTTCCTGCTGCGTCTTCGATACCATATGAGCTGCTTTCATGTCGCTGCTCGACAATTGTTTCCACTATTACGCCTGTTTGGATGAGTTGCCTTTGCCTGTCTTATTTGCCGAAGTGCAGCACGTTCCCACCCCGGGCAGCCGTAGTTAATCAAATGCAGTGCTGCCCTAGGAAAGTGCGAGAGAAACAACAATTGTGCACCGTGTTGCAGGGCGAGAGCTTCTCTCACTTTTTCTCTGTGTCTATTTGTGCACAAATAAGTACTCATGTGCGGGATGGCAGGCTCGTGTCTTTTTCAGCAGTGGTGTTACCGGCATGTCTAAATTAGGATATTAACTTTCGGCATTACTATATGCTGGTATGTTTGATGAAGTATTTTTTAGGCTATTAGACTTTCTTTTCACTTTATCTCTTGCTAGTTTGTTTGTGCTGATGGAGTTTGAGAACTATCGTGCAGGCTTGGAGCTTGGGGGTTTTGGATCGCTCGAATTATGGAGAATGGTGGAAATTGACTGCGTGTCATCAGGTAGTCGAGGCGATGCAATCACACAAAAACTCCCCACCCTTTGACATTTGCTGACAGAACTAGTTTGCTGTATCTGCCACTCTTGCTGTATCTGCCACTCGACACCTTCGAGTAGGCTGTTTTCTGTGCATTTTATTGTTTTGTGTCTGTTTAGCTCTCCTATTGGTGGCATTCACAGTATTTTTCTAACTTGGGATCAGTTTGTTTGAGGTTTACTCAATGCTAACAACGGGTGATTACGAAAGAGCTTATTTTTTTGCTCCATTGCAGTGCCAACAAACGTGTTTTTATCTCCTGTTTGGTTCTTAAAGCTCTTGCATTAATAATATTGGGTGAAAAGTAGGCGTTTTAACACTGAAGTGTGCATCACTGGGACCCTTGCTTTCGTTGTTTGGAGTGAGGCTTGATCGATAGTATCGAGGTGGCAGTGGCAGCTCCTGTGTATGATGAGTAAATGAAAAATCCAACGCCTAATTTCATTGAGGAATGTCAACGAAGAGCTTTTTAACCCTGACACAGGGATGACCGCTGCCACCTTTGTCTCTCCTCCTTTTTTTCTGTCACATTTCTTGATGCATGGGATCGCGGATGTCCACTTGTCACGGTCGTGCTACCGCCCTTTGTATTATTGTGAAGTCTAATCGATGGCATTCTAAATGTCATCAATTGAAGTCGTTACGCTTGCGCGTGATGAGTGTGGGAAAGCTGTTTGAGACCTCGTTTATGATTGTTGCAGAGTGCGGTGTTCTGATGCGCCGGGGCTATCTGTGTCCGCTTGGTGTGCAGGTGAAAGGAAGTGGTGAGAGGGCGAACTTCGGAGCTGCTGCCCGGGCGTCTGTTGATGTGGATAGATTTTTTATTCAAGACTGTAGACAACATTTTCCCCACTTTTCTTGCTTGTAGAAATGCGATTGTACAAATTGATGTACAAATAAATACTACACAAGTCTTCTTCTGCTTGATTTTTTTTGAGAAAGCAGTTTTTGTTCAATACACTTATAAAATCAATTGAACACCGAACAATTAACTACGTCGTCCTTAATTCAGTTACTCTGTCCACAACTAGGATATGAGATTTTCGCAAATAGCACCGAACACGTTTAAATTCTGCCCGCCACAATTATCTGATGCTTCACCGCGCTGTGCCTAACGGTAGTCATCGGCCTGCTCATAGTTGAACGGCTACAATCCATCTGTTCGACTGCAGAAGTGGAATCCATATCTAATCCGACAATATTGAGAAATAAAACTTCTCTTCGAGCATTTTCCTTGTTCGTCTCTCCTTAACGAAAATTCCCCTTCATTTACCATGATGCATTTGTCAATGTCCATTTTATAATATCGTCCAGATAAGACGACTGCCGCATTTTGAATTTTCTCACTTCATTTTCTAAACTCTCATATCTTAAAAAATTCGAGTGTTGAAGATCAATGTCTAATTGCATTGTAAATGTGTACGTATTGACAAATTTAGTACAACTCGGCCTGTTGCATTTTGAGACAGTGTTCGGCGCTCTTTGTTCAACTTTCAATGGCCGAAATCACTAAACGTTCATGTTTTCTCCCTGCTCATTTTCTCTACTCGTCAACAGTGTTCATTACGACATATCGTCAATTTTTTTAGGAAACTGATGCTTAAATAATTTTTTATTTTCGAGACAACACAAATAATGATTTTGATGCAAGCGCACATTTCAGGAAGCTCAGCCAGATACAAAACTTCAAAACTTCAAACAAAACTTCAAAACCTCACTTCAGTCATTTCAAGGAATTAGATTAAAGATTTCACAGTAGAATAAAAAAACCGACACAGGTTGATTGTTCACGAGCGGGTAATCAGGTAAAAAATATCATTAAGCGGTGCAAGCTTTTTATTGATTGTTGTGCCACTGTCAGCGCAACATTTAGTCTATAACATGTCGTTTTACTCAAAAAAAGAACAATGAAGGGACAAAACTTGTGCGTGTTGACTTGCAAGACGCTCTCTGGAACTTTCGCTTTGACGCCTGCTGAAGTCTAGTTGTTGAACTTGCTGAAGCTGGTGGTGTACTGCAGGGTGGGGTTGGTCGGGTTGGCCGCCGCCGCCGGGTCGCTCATGTTGATACCGTAGAAGTAGATGTAGCCCTGCACACACGCCCACAAGCGCACGGCAGTGAGAGCTTGCTTCGAAACTGGCATGCTCACCAACTCACGACAGGTATCGGTCCAGAGCAACGAAGGAAACGGTGAGGGCGCAGATGCTGCCATCGCCACTCACAATTGTCTTGTAGAGCTTGACAATGGCGAAGCCATTGTTATTGCTGGTGTAGTTGTAGAGGGGGGCGATAGCGGGAGGTGGGAGGTCCGCCTTCGCCGCAATGCCGGACGCGCCGATAGTGAAAAACTTGGTCTTGGGCACCGTCGGGTGGTTGAAGTGCGCCGTGATGTGGTCGTGGCCGTTGAACCACAGCTGCGGCCTGCCATGCAAGCCACTCCAAGCATCAAGCACTCGCTTTTCCCCTCCACACGCAGTCTTGGAAACACGTGCAGCATGAGATAGATGGGCGGTCAGGGTGGTGAGTGTACCTGGTGGTGGCGTCGCTGAGGACGGGCGCGAACTCGGTGTTGAGAGGCAGCACAGGGCCGCCCACGGAGGTCGAGTACAGGGGGTGGTGCGACACCACGATGCTCCACTCCACCTCATTGCGCGCCTTCTGGAGGCGGCGCTTCGCCCATGCCACCTCGCCCGCCCTCACATTCGCCTGCACTCACAACAACTACTTCCGTAGTGAGAAAGGGAGTAAATACATAGAAACACAGCCAAAAGCAACAAGTCAACACCAGCAGCTTAAAAGAGAGGACGACAGAGACGAATCGGAATACCTGGCAACCGTAAACCAGCTCATTGGTGTAGTACTTGGACTTGTTGTTGGTGCAGTACGAGTCCAAGTGGGGGGAGCTGGCAGACCGAGACCCAAACCCAAACACGAAAGAGAGATATTGAGGCTCGAACACAAAAAAAACACAGAAACCTGTAACCACAAGTAATGTGTTCTTGCAAGAGGGAGAGAGGACAGGAGAGAGGGGAGAGAGTGCACCTGTCGAGCGTGGTGATCTGCACCTTGACGGTGAGGGGGGCCTTGGTCTTGCTGGCGGGCCTGACGGAGTAGTAGCGCGTGGGGATGTACCATCGCTGGTTGGGGTCGTAGCTCGTGTACTCCAACTGGGGGTAGATGGAGTGGTCGCCGGGCTTCGAAGGGTCGTAAGTATCGTTGCTGCCGTACTCGTGGTTTCCGAGCGAGCCGAAGAACCGGACCTGCGGAGGAGGGAGAGCTTCAGGGTGAGAAGCGGGGCACGGTGGGAGGACGAGAGGGGAGGGCGAGCGAGAGCGAGGAGGGCGAGAGGGAGCGAGAGGGCGGCGAACCGACATTGAGAGAGGGGTGCGTGTAGACGTTGTTGAAGGAGGTGTCGAACTGCGGGTCGAGCACGCCGAGGGACTTGGAGATGCCGATGTCGTAGAAGTTGTCGCCCGTGTTAATTACGAAGTCGCAGTTCTCACTGCCACGTGGTGGATGGAGAGGAGACGGATGTGTGAAGGGAGGGCTGAGAGAATTGGAAATGGCAAGAGAGAGAGAGAGAGGGAGAAAGAGAGAAAGAGAGAAAAAGGGGTGGAGGGATAGGAGAGCCTCACATGGCGCACTTCGCGCCAAGACCGGCTGCCACGGCCTTCTGCGCCAAGAAGTTGCCCGCCTGCGGGTTGACGGCCAGCTTCGAGTAGTCGCCGTCTGTACAGAGGAAGTGCACCACGCGTGAGAGAGGCAGATAGAGAAGGAGAGAGAGCCACAAGCAGAACGAGGGGAGCATGAAAGCATACACACAGAGCAAAAGGAATACAACCCACCTGGGCCCCAGCCCCAGTCGCCAATAACGCCGAACACGGTGGGGTTGTACGCCGTCACCGCCATGGCTGCCGGCATGGCGGCAAAGAGAACCGCCACCATGCAGAGGAGGGCCGACACGGGCGCCATGGCTTCTGCTACGCTCTGCTCTGCTCTGCGTGGGAGGGAGGGAGGGAGGGCGAGTGTGTAACTTACGCTGCGGCGCCTCCCCCCTTAGGAGCCCTCCGCCCCGGCCGGTCCGTACGAAGTACGGTGACTGTGAGGGAGCGACAGAGGTATCTTCGAATGTACGGACGGGAGATGCCGTCAGACGGACGGGCCATCGCGAGATGCGAGATTCCAAAGGGTTTGGCGCGTAGCGCAAAAGGGACAGGCGCGCCGACACGACCGCTTGCGGCTGCGCAACGCGACAAGAAAGCGGATCATTTGAGGAACGCACCTCGGCGGCCTGGAGCTTGGCGGCTCGACCACGTGGCGCACGCTGAGTGGGGGTTGACTGTCTACACACGTGTGTGGGAATCGTGGGGGGCTGTCAGGCGCGGGGTGGACCAGGGGCCGGTAGATTACTCCCGCCGGCCGGGCGGACGGGCGGCAGCGGCCCGGGGCGGTTCGGCGGGAAGTGGTCACGCCAAGTCGTACGGTATCGTACTTATTTGTACGGTGGCCAGATGAAAAAACGACAGACAGATGGCCGTACAGTGCCGCCTCAGCCGTACCGTACAACCAATTGTCGCAGACTCGCAGTCGCAGAGGAGCACTAGTTTTATGTGACGGGGCGGAGTACTGCTCGACCGGGGGATGTGGTACGGAGGATCTGGGGACCAAGAAGGGTACGATCGAAAACGATTTCTGGATCAACGGAGCGGTTCGGATTGTGCAGCCACGTGGATGCTCGAGCAACGTCCTGCGCAGCGGAAGTGATCGGGGGCCTTGTGGATCTGCGCTTCCACGGGGACCACTCGATCGCCGTCCGTGACCTCACGCGGCAATCAATTCTTGTGAACTGCGTCTCCATGTCGATGTTGCAGTTCCGTGTCCAGTTCTGCTCGTCTCTCTCTCACCTCGCCAGCATCCTCCTCTTATAGAGAAGAGGTCTGGCATTGACCTCGCGATGGCGATGATGCCATCAAATGCACATGGACAAAACCATCACGGGGAACCACGAGGAACTGGTCGCGAAGGGCCCAAGAACAAAAGAAAACAGCGAGGAGCGGAAAGCTGCGTCAACAACGCTTCAAGCCCTCCCTCGAAGCAGCCGCGAAGGTCACCGATCGCTGTGGCGGCACACGTGTGTACTAACTAACACGGCACACTGCGCATTTTTTTGTTTTATTTTCAACGAACGAATATACATGGAAACTAGCCAGCAAAGGCTGACAAACTGGAAAACTGGTTTGCATTTTGTGAACCTCTAGCCTTGTGTCGGCGCACGAGGGCGTCGCCCCATGTCGCGTCACTAGTGCGCACTTCCATGGCGTTGTGGGGAAGGAGGCCGCCCTCCCTCAACCCCGCCCGGAGTTCATACGCATTCGCTTACAGTGTGAGTCCGTCAAATGTCGAGATGGCTGGTCCTAAATTTCAGAGTTTGCCAATGACCGCCATGGGCCATACACATAACATGGAATCTTCCCAGACTTCCCTCTCTCCCACCCTCCCTCCCTATGCCACTTCCATTGACTTCAATCTTCCTTATCGTCTCTTTCAAGCACGGCAGCGCTTATCCGGCACACACTGGGCGGCGGTCTGCGGTTTGACGTCGTCTGTTCGGAGGGATGGGGGCATCCGCATGAAGGCTCCCTGTGAATGTTGCACTCATAATTCCAGCCGTGTCCGAAGCCCATATAGAAATACATATTCTTGGAACAGTTTTGCGGTAGCTGTTTTGAGATTTCGCATAGGGTCATTAAAAAATAGAATATGGCAAACATGAGTGGCAAATCGATTTGTTTTCAGAAGAAATCCTCAGGTGGCAATGACAAACGAAAGCTCCCGCGGCGGACAAATGGTGTCTTACTTTTATACGTAGCCCTACTGATTTTCAACGATAGAACCATCTCAGTTGTGAGACTGAGCATCGCCCCGCACTTGGCTTTTCAGTCCTCATCTCAAATGCAAAGTAATAACGCCATTCGCGCACTCATTCCAACCTATCGTCAAGATGTCCTGTCGGTGGAACTCACGGTTACAAACAATGAGAATACAGACGTCAGTGCAATCCATTGCCTTCTCAAGAGAGGGTGTGTGCGGTGAACAATCAAAGAGCTGACTGCCTCTCTGCGAGAATCCTCCGGCCCTGATACCTGCACCCGCCGGCACAAAGCACATCACGAACAAGGAACTTTGAGTCATGCTTTCATGACTTTTTCTCTGTCATGCTCACTGCCCTCTAAAAGATGCATTGCTGCTCTCTTCAGCGATCCGACTACTAAAAAAGTAAATCCTATGCCAAAAATGAATTCTCTTTCCAGCCGTTGGCAGAGCCCCCAGGGAGCGGGCGCGCACCGTCCGAGCATCATGGCCGTCGCCTGCGGATTGGTGCCGGGCGATGTGCGCCACGTGGAGCCGTCGATGACGCGGAGGGACCGCGCGCCTGCGAGGCGGTGCTCGGCGTCCACGGAGTCCCCCCGCCGGCACCCGCCGTGGAAGTGCCAGAGGGACCCCACACTGGCCTGCTCACAGTGCCTCGCAAGGACGGGAGGGAGGGAGGGAGGGAGAGAGGGAGGGAGGAACCAAACTCAACTCCTCGCTCAGCTGCTGTAGTGCGGGCTTTGTGCAGGGGCTGCATGCAGTGCTGTTTCGTGAGAAATGAATTGCATGAAGCCACTTTTTATCTCACCTTACACCACTGGGAGGCCTCTGTGTAATTGGTGGGATCAGGAAGGACAGGAATTGATCCAGCGTATTGTCCTTCGGGGATGACTGCAAGCTCTGGATTGAGGAACCTGCATTCAACGAAAAACGGATATGCAAAGGAATGCTTTTAGCAAGATAATTGTTCGATGCACTTGTCGTCAGCAACAAAATACAAATTTACATATTTAAAAAGTCGCTCATGTTGGCTTCACAGTTTTTGACGAATAGAGAAAAGTAAATTGTTACCGCAGTGATTCCGGAACCGAGGTGTATCGGTAACTGGCGAGGGCTGTGGAACTGAGCAGTTTGGCGAGGACGCGGGAGCCGTTGACGCACGCTTCTATGTTCTCGGGAGTGCTGTAATAGTTGTACTGAACTGTGGGGTTCTGTGTGATGTCCGTGCTATTCAACGTCAGAGTCCCCCGGGAAGTCGGACGCAATATCTGAACAAGAATGCAGCGTGTGTGCTATAATCAGAAGCCGCCTTTTAGGGACACATTTAAGAGTTTTCGTCGGAGCCTTCTCTCCGAAAGGGTCACTATAGACGAAAAATGGAAAAACATTTACAAAATCGAATAAGTAAGCAGCTAATAAATACTCTTCGATCAAGTAAATATATTGCCTATCCACATGACGGACCTTGCTATAGAAACTCCCTGCTTGATTCAATTGTCTGCGCAAAGCGGCCGGGAGGGCTGCTATCTTGGCTGCTGCGAGAGCGATGCTAGTGTCGTTTCTTTCCGAAGGCATTAGCGTGCCGGTCACCCCCATCTGCGGAAAAACTGTCGAAGCATTTCCTCCGCTCCCTCCCTCGATGATCGTTCCATACTCGGAAATACCAACCACCTGCACTCCCCCAGCCACCATGCAAATCGGCCTCTTTAACTGGTAGCTCTCAACTACTATTTTTTGTGCACAGGCTTCGATTAGTAGTAGCGAAGACATAACTTACAATTCTTTAAACAGAAACACCCGCCATCACTGCAGAAAATTTAGAAAAATACATGTTTCAGATTGTCGTAAGAGGTACTCACCGTAGCCGAAGATAGATCCAATGGAGTTGGCGAGGGTACAACGATACTGTTCATGGGATTGTCGGTGATCTTCTGTCCAATTGAGGGCAAGTCAAGTACAAGGGGAATCTTGTGCTTTGCCAACTCTTCCACCGGCCCAACTCCACTGAGCAGCAGCAATTGTGGAGATCCGAGTGCTCCGGCGGCAAGGAGAATTTCCCCTCCTTCCTTCACCAAAGCTACTTTTGTCACCCCAGAGCTGTCTGTGAAGTTCACTCCGATAGCCCTTGGGCTGCCGTCTGCATGCACCAATAGAATAGCAGTATATTACCTATTTGGATCATCTGTGCGAGGTAAGTAGCATCCTGACAGGGTTGTAACGCTTTAAACCTGGCATCTCACTCTTCAGACCAAGAGATTTCTCTAGCCACTAGTTTTAGATATATTCTAGCTTGAGATATTCAACATTTCTAAAAGGCCTCCTCGTGTCTATTTTACCTTCTCAAAAATAGTGAACGGCTTATAGATATTTCTCACCTTCGAGACTATCGAAAATGATTCGTTGAACAACGGCTAAAACGTACACCAAGAGGTTTGCAGGATCTCCAGAACGCAGGAGGTCGGCAGAGGTGTGCCGAAACCCGCGACTATCGAAAAGTGTGTTCCCAATCTGCACATAATTTAATATCTAGAAGAATTCTTTGCTTTAGAACCGATCCCAGCCACCCCTCCTCCATCGCCAAAATCTTACCTAGAACTACTAATTTAGAGCTAGTTTCCGGGTCAGTTGAAAAAACAAGCTTCCTGTTTAAAGAACTGCGAGTGGGGTGATAAGAGTGAAGTGGCACATGCCTTTGTCCCCAGAATATGCTCCTTTGTGCGGCCGTTGAATGGAGTCACTCCAGCCTCCAGCAGTCCATTTTGTGTCGCATTCTGCCATGGTACTACCATGGGATCGAAAACTATCCTGGATTCGACCCATTCATAGGCGTCTTTCACTGCCTCCAAGTCCCATCCCGTTTGCTGAAGGAATTCCGGATCAGCGTGACTGCAGAATTTGACGAGAGGGAATGGAAAGTGAAATTTTCAACGAGCTTCAAGGTTTCCTGTGTTTAGTGTCAGCACCACTTCACTGCATCAATTTCATCACATGATGCTATATCAAAGTTCTGTTGATCGCTAAACAAAACCGGAACGGTAGACGGAATTCCTCTAATTATACATCATTTCAAACCAATATGAAATTATACCTGTAAAATCCTGCGTTTATGGAGCTTCCGCCGCCTAAAACCCTTGCACGATGTTTGTAGACGCCATCGACAGATTGGAACCGCTGCGCTGCATTTGTTGTCAGAACGAATGGGAATCCTTCCAAGCGATACACCGAGGGCTGCGACAGAAAAAAATAACCACGAATCACTCAGACGAGAAATTTCTAGAACGGGAGTGAGGAACTGAAGAACAATACCACATTGTGACTGCAACTTCACCGAATCGAACAAGCACAGGATGAACTTGCACTTCAGGTATAAGTCAGCAACGTATAATTCTTCCGTTTGAACCTTGATTTTGGGCTAGATTCTTAATGAAATGGAAGGAGTGGACATTGTAAGTGTTGCAAATAATATATTCTTATGCTGTCGTATCCATTTTTGTCTTTTAACTTTTATTGAGTCTTGTCTTTTGCTGCCATGTGCCTTGTATGCTGCCACTTACTTTTGTCGCCTAGTTCTAGCTGCATTGTATATTAGCAAACTTAGGACATTGTATAAGCACCTCATTGAATAGACACTTTCTTTTTGTGTCATTTGTTCTCCATTCTCATTGTGTGCATGCAATGTCTACTCCTTCCATTTCAATATGAAACACACTCTGAGAGAGGAGAACAAATGACACACGAAGAGAAGTGTCTAATTAGTGAGGTGCTTGTACAACGTCCTAAGCTTGCTTATATACAATTGAGCTAGAGCTAGGAGACAAAAGTGGCAACATAGATCTAGCCTAAGCAAGGGGCGACCAGGTGTAAGCACATGGCCGCAAATGACAAGGATTAATAAAGCTAAAATACAAAAAAAATATACGATAACATAAAAATGTCTTACTTGCAACAATTCTAACATGAGACCCTTGCATTCTTGCATACAACAGGGCGTTAACGACATGAGCAGCCGTACGGGAGGTTCGGAAGAGCAGCACCTGATCATAAGGAACGCCACCTCGTTCCAGCACGAGCACAGAATATTTCTCTGACAGGGTGGCAGCCAGCGGGCAGCCCGCAGTGCCTCCCCCGACGACAATATAGTCGTACACACTCACTGACGGCGCCTCGAAAGCATCGTGGATATATGGATCAACGTATTCCAAAATGACTGAATATTGAATATGGAAGAGGCAAAAAATCCATCAGACGTTCTGGCTTCTACATTCTTCTGAGTGATCGCTCAAGAATTTGGAAGGTCACACAGCACCCTGCCAAGCCATTTATGCGGTCTTCAAACGCACGGAGATTTTATAAAATTCCATATTTTTTCCTTCATACCTTGAGAAAATGATTGCAAGAGCAGGCAAGAAACCAGCAGTCGGCCTCCGGTAGACTTCATCTCCAGCCAGCAATGCCAAGCAATTGAGCGTCGCACAAATGATCCCAACCGGCCCAGCCTCCTCTTTCCTTCCCTTATTATAAACCCCCTTAACCCCCATTTCCTCCTCCTTCTCTCCTTCACCTCCGTCCCTCCTTCGCGGCGTTCGACTCCTGCAAGGCTGCAAGTCGCCGCCGCCTCTCGCGGCCCCCACCGCCGAGCCCTCCGCCTCGCCCTCGGGACTGCCAATCCTCTATCGCCTTGCGATACATATCGCGCATATTGATAGTACAGCGCATATCGAAATATCGCTCATTTTGGATGTACCGCTCGTATTGGTATATCGTTAATATCGGTGGTATCGCGATAGTGCGATATGGCAACGGCGTCGACGCCGGGCGGAACTGAAGGGTTGTCTTGGGGAAGAGGAGGTCGTAGTGGGACATATTGAAAGATGGGAAGGAGGAACCTTGGGGGACTGAGAAAGGTTAGGGATAGGAGTTTGTGAAGAGTTGGCTTCGAGAGTTAAACAGACTCCGCGAGGATAACGATCGAGCTTGGTTGTTAGATGCATTTAGATGTTTGAGACTTTCCAGCACATTATTCAACTGGATTCATTAAAGTATTAAATTTTTGAAATTCACGTGTCTTAGCTTGTTATCTTCACTTCTGCAACTGATGTGCTGTGGTTTGAATTAGAGGGCCTCAGAGGGCTGCAGGCGTGATAAGCGGGTACGGGGGGGGGGAGGGAGGGTCAGCCCTCGATCCACCCTTCCGAGGCGCTCGGGGTCGGCCTGAGAGGTCGCCTGGCTGCGGTGAAGGGCGGAGGGAGGGAGGAAAGGGGGGGAGGGTATTGGCAAACAGGAGAGAAGTTGTGAAAGGTGAAAAAGCTGGTTACCTCGTTTAGGTGGGGATTCATTCGATGCTTAAAAATTTAGGTGTTCATTCCCATACGAGCGGCTGTTTTTCATGTGCTGCCTGAAAATTGAATTGGCAGGTGCTGTTGTAGCACTTCGTCCTCGGATCTGCCCATCACATGCAGCCCTTTATGCGACCACCAAGCGAAAGTCTCACAGCCACGACTCAACTGAATAAAACATGTGCAGCGAAAATGTGGCAACAATCTGCTGCGGCTCTTTACGTGTTTTATGTCGGGTACAGAAAACAAAGCATTCATTTTCGCAGTAGAGGTATATAGCCATAAAATTGTGCTAAGATCGCGACAAATGTTTCTGCGCGAAAATAGTCATGTGAGCCATCGACCTCAACATGAAATCCTGAATTTGTCCAATATTAAAAGGAACACTACGTTAGCCCCAGGAAATCCCCTCCTTTCATACCCGGATCTGCTCCCTTTCGTTAAACAATTATTTATTTTTTGCTGAACAAGTGTCTGTACATGGTGAATGCGTAGACAGCTGCAAGCGTCTGTACATGATGAATGCGGAGATTGCAATGTTAGAAGCCTTTCTTTCTGCTTCCCGTTGTCGCTGGTCAGTTGACCAAACGCATCAGAATTCCATCCACCGTTATTCCTGGCCCATAGCCAAGCGCCAGCGTCCACGGGTTTCCGGAAGCGCCCACGTTGTCCTTGCGGACCTTGTCCAATACAAACAGGATTGTGGCAGCAGCCATGTTTGAGTAGTCGCGCAGAACATCCCTGCCACAACCAGTCACAGCTCAGTCAACCAGCTTCCGCTTTTTGCTTCTTAGAGCAGGTGGAATGCGGGTCTCTGGCTGGTCAAAGTCAGCACTCACCGGCTTGCTTGCAATTTTTTAGCGCTAAGTTTGCAGCCCCTCTCAGTGGCATCCACGACCGCCTTTCCTCCAGGATGCACTGCCCAGAGGAGGTCCTTCTCATAGTCAATGTCGTTACCCACCAGCTTGCGGACGAAGGGGTCCACTGCTCCAGCTATGAGCTGCGCTGCCAGAAACGTGAAAAAGTCAGTGTCTTTGATGTAGGAATGTAAGGAACAAATAAGAGGGGGTGAAAGTGAGAGGGCGTACACGGGGGACGTCCTTGCTGAGGCCGGCAACCAAGCCTGTGCAGGACAGGCGAGCTGTGATGGCTTCGTCGCAGTTAGGAATGTATGAAGAGGCTGTGCGGTGCATTTGGAAGATTGGAGCCTCTTCCTTTGTCGGGTTGCAGCCAATAACCATTGCTGGATCATCGCGTCATTCTGAGTCAGAAAGCTTCTACCAATGGCTTCGGAAGTAAAGTTCCAGAGAAAAAATGCTACTTACGTCCTGCCATAAAAAATGCGTTTAGCTCACCTCCTGCTCCGTCACCGAAGATGATATTGACGATTATGTTGTTTATAGGGTTCTCAGGGTTCAACGGCTGCCCGTTAACTGAGTTCACTTCCGAACACACGATGAGAACGCGATTCGAAGGATCAGCAAGAGCGATCTCACTGGCTGTCCGCATGCCAATGAGGCCGGCGTGGCAGCCCATGTAGGAGACAAAAAAGTGCTTCGTTGTGTCCGGAAGACCGAGTGACTTAATGAGGCGAAGGTCCAAGCCTGCACAAAAGGTCAGAAGGGCGTGACTTAGATCCAGTCTAAAAATCTGACCAAAGCGTCAGAGTGGCGTCAGGGTGACATTGTTTTCTGAAGGAAATTGCACTAACCAGGACAGAGCATCCCAGAGGATGAGTAAGTAATAATGTGGGTGATTTTGGACTTGTCATCCCCCCAGTCGACGATGGCCTTCTCGGCTGCCTCTTGGGCGAGGTCCACGCCAACCTGTTCGAACAGCTTCAGACGATCATCCAAACTCGGGGCACCAAAATTCACGAGGTTGGGGGAATTGAAATAATCCTCCTTGTAGAACGCCAGATGGCGGGTGCTGATTCCAGAAGAATCGTCTGCAAAACGCTCACCCGACATCAAATGCCATATTTCACACGCTATAAGACTACCGCAAGAAAACCTACCTCCCTTTCAGAATATAAAGGACTAACAAAACAACCCTTTATAAGGGTTACATTCAAGCATTTGAAGCATGGACAGAGTAAACGATAACGAGCATAGGGTGATTCGTATGCCAGAAGGATTTAATTTCACTGTGCTTGGAGAACGAAAAAGTGCGTACTGATTTTTTTAGCCAAGCTCCTGACGCTGGGGTCGTCAGTGAGCCTGTCCAAGAAGTCAGCCGTGAAGTCCGACTGCTGCCACTTTCTATCCGGAACGGCAGTTCCGATTCCTAGAACATGAGACAGGGCCGCACTTTTAATCGCGCTTTCTTTCTCAACGGTGTAGTTGGAAGCGTCCAAATGAACTCCATTGATCTTTTCAGAAAGTCCATTCGCTCCATTCAAGTGCTGAGCACCGTTAGGCACAATCGGGGGAGCCACCTCAACTGAAGAGAGATCTGTGCGGCCCATAGTGAAAATCTCGTAAATAAAAAAACTCAAAATAATACAGGATAGAGATTCAGGCTGCTCAAATCCCTGCTTAAACTGTGTTCCTGCAACTACTTATCCTGAAGAGGTCTGCAGGATTGCAAGAGACGCACTTTGCCCGATGAATGCGATGATCAGCGGCAGAGCACATATGTGGGAAGGCGTAGTGGAGAGGTCAGCCGGGATCGAAAGAGACAAGGCCTGCAGACGTCACAGAAGCCCTGACTCGGCAGTCAGCCATTGCAGAGTGCGCGAGGGGTCCTCGAGACAGTCCTCCCTCGAAGAACACCCCCGACATGGCGGAGCCACCCTCTGCTGTCAGGAGGTCACTCTCTGTGCGGAGGTCAGGGGTCGCTCCTCGGTCGCAGCGGCCCCCCGCCACGGCAGTCTCGGAGCACCCGCCGAGGTCGCCATGGACCGACCCTTCCTCTCCCCCTCCCTCCCGTCAGTTTCGAGTCGAGGCACGCGAGTTCGAACCTCCAAAGAGGCGCGGTGCCAAGCGACATTTTGTACGTTGGGGTACAAAGGGGCTCTGCTCGCTGACGTGGACAAACTTGGATGAAGTTTCTCAGTGCAAACTCGGCTGTGACATGTGCGGCCACGTGGCAATCGTAGGGGAGCCCACGCGGGCGGGGGACATTAGAAGGGCGGCCACCGACAAATTTGGCAAATGAACTGCGCTTTGACGCGTGACAAAGTCAAGGTCTCTTCAGGCTGACAAGGTGGCGACACGTGGCCCCATGACATGGCGGCCACCGACCACGCACGCTGACCGAATTTTTCTTTTTTCTTTCTTGTCAGAAACGACACGATGATGACATATCGGGCGCTTCCGTTCCTATGGTCCAACTTGGTTCAACTTTGCTGACGTGATTCAACCCTGCTGATGCGATTTCGCACGTGTGAACAGCCGAAGTTCAGCAGTGGACGAACCTCGCTTCGGCGGTTGGCAAACTTTTCGCCTCGGTTTGCAACTCGGGCGGTTCATCAAGTTGAACCTTGAAAGCGCACCCCCAGTACAGTAGTTGCCTTGCCTCCTTCAGCAGGTTGCAGCTCCGCAGTTGCGAACTGAGCCTCCTCCCATGGCATAACGTTTGCGTGTAACGGAGTCAGCTAGCTTTGGAGGAAAAGTAAATGTATTCAAGGAAAAGTTTGAACAACGATGTCAAGTGCCTCCCACTGCGTACTGAAAAAACGGCCTTAGGAGGAGGCAAACAAAAAATGCCTTTTTGAAACGGGGACCCCAAGTGCCTTCTGCAAACGCAATTTGCAAGATCATTTTTTTATTATTAGCAGACTGGTAGTGCCTCCACCTGTCAATCTCTAAGGTGACCGGCATTATGGTTGTGGTCCTTGTCAAACCGATCCCACAGCGGTCGTAGCGAGCATCCGGGGGCGCCCGAGTGCTTCCGCCAGGGCGCTGCTCGCCAAGCTCTTTGTTACAGCAGCAGGAGGAGCGCGCCAGAATTTGAAAAGATGCTCGGCTTTGATGGTTGAATAGCAAAAGCACACTCAAATTTCAGATTTTTTCCCTAACTCAGTGGTCAGCCCGAACTAGAAGTCTGCACCTTTTGGCAATGACTGGCCCTTTTGCACTGCTAACCGTCGTGGCCGGCCTAGGCCAGGGTGACGGTTTTGCAAGTTCCACGGCCGCAATTTGAGTAATTTGAGCAATTTGAACAAAGTATGAAGCTACGATTTTAGTAGCACAACGAATACATAGAGTACGGTGCTTGACGTGCTTTCCCCTTTTTCACGTTCAGCCCAAAGAAGGCGTATTAAAAATTTATTGCGTATTTTTTAGTGTGTAGTTTTTTCAAGTCTTTTGAGTGTTGTAGAGTGTTGTGGCGTGTCTTGGAGAAGTGTGGAGTGAATGCTATAAAATGTTACGATTTGCTATGAAGTGTCGTTGGACACTTGTGATGATCGGTTCCCCGTGGCTGTACATGTTGTTGCAATCCGTGCACATTTCATGGCATCGTAATCGCGCGATCAATGCCAGACCCATCTGACCGATCTGGCATCGGGCTCACAACGGCCAGGGCGAGGCCTTCTCGACTTCCCCTTGCGCGCTGATCAAGCGCCCCTCTGCCCCCGCCCGCACCGCTGCCTCGCAGCAGCCCCTTACTTCTCCGCTGTTCCGCCCTCCCTCCCACTCCTCTCCCTCTCCCTCTTCCTCTCCCTCCCTCCCGCCATGTCCTCTCCTCTCCTAGACCGCTTTCGGGCCGTCCGACGCAGCGCAGCCGTCCGTCCATCGACCCGTTCCGTTCCTGCGCAGCACGGAACGCGTCGGCCATAGAGCCGCCCGTGTCGTTCTTATTGAAAAAGACGGAGTGGACATTGTACGATCAAAGTGAGGACAGAGAGAGTTGACACAAAAAGACAGATGTGTGATTAACGTGGTAAAAAGTACAATGTCCTAATCTTTTTTATATACATTGCGGCTAGAGCTACACGACAAAGGAGTGTGGAACTAGCCTGAGTAAGGGCGGCTAGGTGTAAGCACAGAGCCGCAAAAGCACAACTAAACTAACAGAGAAAGTACAAGCTAAAAGGACAGCCAGGTGAAAGTACACGTGGCTGGGAAAACGACAAAATAGTACGACAAAACTGAGAATGTCGGATTCTCAACACTCCCTCTCATTCGAAAGTGTGGAGTCCGGCAGAAGAGCGGTGAAGCTCAAAAGCTGGCCGATGTAAGGCCTTGGTAAGAAAATCGGCGGTCTGCTTGCCGGTAGGACAGTAGAGGAAGGTAAGGGTGCCGTCTTCAATCTTGTCCCGAGTGAAGTGGAACTGAATGTCGATGTGTTTGGTACGTTGATGGTGCACGGGGTTTTGCATGAGGGCAAGGGCACCTTGAGAGTCCGTGAATGTTAGTGTATGATAGTTAGCATGTTTTGTTGGAACATTAGTTTTGTGTGTTTGTGTTGTGTGTTTCCTTGGCAGCGGTGCGCGCCTAAGTTAGTAGGCGGCGGTACGGACATTTGGTCGGTGGAAGAGGCGCGGCGCGGCGGAGTCAGAAGTGACGAGGCGCGACGCGACGAATCGGAAAGTGACGTGGCGCGGACGCGGCCGCGGAGCGAATTGAAGATGTGGCGCGACGCGCGAATCTGCGCGCGAATCGGAAGTGACGCGGCGCGGCGTCAACCTTTGGATTGAACGATTCGGACTTGACGCGATGCGGCGTCAAAATGTCGGCGCGCGATTCATCATTGTACAGAGCGGCGTCAGATGTCGGTGGCGTGCGACGACGCGGAGTTT
>CM074804.1:2259715-2277684 GCA_037447605.1 Zygnema circumcarinatum
CACCAACAAGTGGTATCAGAGCTCATGGTGACGCGGAGGACCACGTCAAGTTCAGTATACCGGCGTTTGATGGGCAGGATTACAAGGCATGGAGATGGAGGTTGGTGCCTTTGCTTGTGGGCAAAGGGTTGCTTGGGTACGTTGATGGCAGCATCAAGGCGCCGGAGTTACCGGTTGGAGCCTCAGCGGGCGAAAAGCGGTCGGAGCACGCGTGGCTCGCCGCGATGGAAGATGCAGGACAACAAAGCCACTGGCTAGCCTTGATTGTTATATGGCGTAAGAGAGGAAGTCCATCTACATCTTTGTATGATCACGAAAACCTCTCATGCTATGTAGAGTGTCTAGAGGAGATGTATGATGTGAAAGACCAAATGTGACCTCGTCAGTCTTTACACTTTCGGCTAAGCGAGATGAAGAATGACGGAGGAGAAACTAGAAGCTTATATGTGGTCAGATTTGATGCATTGATGGAAAGGTTCATAGCCTTAAGGAAACCATTAGATGCAGACCATAAGATAAGCCAGTTTCTAGGGGGTTTGCCCAGGAGATTCGAAGTTTCAGTGGCAGCCTTGAGGACAGTTCTGACCAATACCTCTATGGCGGCTTGAACAAGTTAAGCATTAGGATAAAGGAGGAGGATTAGATTGAGTTAATGCGGCCAAGAAGAAAGGTCTTTCAGCGTTGCACACTTCGACCCGAATGAGAGGAGGAGGCGCCCAGTCGGCCCAGGAGAAGCCTTCGAATGTGACGCCAAGCTTCCACGTGTGGCAAGACCGGCCACTACTCGGTATTTGTTTCAGAACTCACTTGATCGGAGAAGGGAGGAAGCGGCTTCATCCGGTAAGAAGGAAAAGAAGAGGCGTTGGCGGCACTTGTTTGAAGTGCAAGAAGAAGATCCTAAGGATTAATTTGCAGAGTAGCGATTGAAACAACCTCATCTTTGTGAGAATCTTGAAGCGATTTTACGTAGGGAAGGATTGAGCGAGAGGACTGAAGCGACGTGGGTGATTGATCGGCGCTTCCACGCATATGTGCGAGCACATCGATGTTCTCAAGCTGGCTGACTTGGAGAAGGCTTCATTTCGGTTCATTATTGCTTAGGTGAAGGAGTCACGTGTGGCGAGAATTAGGCGTGAGGATGGTCCTCGAGCGGCTTTCGATCATCAATGAAGGCGATGTTAGGGCGCTCATTGGTGATGATGTAGCCCCCTTTGAGCCTCATCGCGAGAATTTCGTAATACGTGAGCCAAGTGTGCAAGAAGGAATCTGATGTTGTTTGAGAGAAGTCATCGTGGCTATCATTGGCCAGGAGAGCGGTTATTCGGGGATTTATGAGAGAGAGGAGGGCATGTATTATCTTGATTATAAGAGAGAGAGAATCATGAGGAGGAGAGGTGCATGCGGTTGAGAGGAGAATCTTTGTAGATGTAGCATAAGTAGACTTGGACACTACACCTGAGGCATGAAGCTTTTTAGTGAGAGAGGGCTAGTCAGGTGGACTAGACACAGTGTGGAGAAGGGCTTGGGGTTGCCGAGAATGTGTGGAGGCAAAGGCGCTGAGGGCAGTCGTGAGGAGTGGAGCGAGTCTGTCCCGGTAGCGAGAAGTTGGGCGGTACATTGACTTGTGTGGCCCGATTACACGGCGACGATGGCGGGCCCGAGGTATAGATCACCTTCATTGACAATATTCGAGAAGATTTGGATTACACTCACGAAGAACAAGTCAGAGGAGCTTCCGGAGCCTTTTCGAGGCCCAGGCCCCGAACAGTATTTGGAGACACAAAGAGCGGGGAGGCCCGAAGGCTGAAGGCGCCGTTCGGACAATAATTGGCGAGAGTTCAAATCGGAAAGGTGCATTCACAGAAGAACGTGGTATAAGGCATGAATTCTCAGCCCACTATTACCTGGTATGGAGCGGTGAGCATTCATGAATAGGACATTGAGGGGACATGGCGGCGGACCATGTTGATTGATTCCCCCTTTCCGGCTTCCTTTTGGGGAGAAGCAGTTTCTACGGCTGCTTACATTAGGAACAGATGTCCGTCTTCTGTTCTGAAAGACCAGGTCCCTGAGCAGATGTGGAGTGTAGCGAAACGCTATACATGGGTTGTATGGCCGAGTACTTACATCCGCGGTTGCCTTTTAATGGTAAAGCACTTAGGTGAATACCGGGAGGTCCTGAGTTCGAACCCTGCTGCAGGCAGGTTCGTTACATTGGTATCAGAGCCTAAGGACTGGTATTTGCAATCCACCCCAAAAACACCGTGATCTCTGAGCATGGTACGGATTGACTGAGGCCAGGCAGTCAACTATGACCAGAGGGTCTGAGGCCGTAGGTCCATGTGTTGAAGGAGCTTGAACGCTGCTCGTGAAAAACCTTGACTGCGCTCGAGGACGAGCCCGGTTTAGGTGGGGAGGAATGTAGCGAAACGCTATACATGGGTTGTATGGCCGAGTACTTACATCCGGCGGTGCCTTTGTGGTAAAAGCACTTAGGTGAATCACAGGGAGGTCGAGTTCGAACCTGGCGCGAGGCGGGTTAGATTTTATGGAAGTGGGAGAAGCCCACCTGATTTCCCACGGCGAGAGGACCTTTGGCGTAGCGATCTTTGGTACACCTTTGCCCAAAGCAGCGGCAGAAGAAGAAATTCGACCCCGGCGTGGAGACTCGTGCTCGGCTACGCTTTGGCGGCGCACCTCACGGGGTTTGGAACCCTCGGCCGAAGGAAGTTCTCGGGGCGAGACATTCTGATTGATGAAGATCGTCTTTGTGGCGTGTTGCAGAGACTCGAATCTTACCTCAGGTGGCGGCCTGAAGATAGGTATGCGAGGAGGGAGAAAGCGATTGGAGAGAAGGGTAGTGTCGCGAGGGTGCAGCCGCGTCGGCAAATAAGAAGGAGCGAGGCAGTGGCGGCGACAAGTGTTGGTGATGATGGAAGGCGCGTGGGCGCGCATCGCGGAGGAACGCCTGATTCAGCGAGCGATTCCCCTTCACACTCACTCGGTGGTGAAGAGAGGAACTGATGGAGGTAAATTAAAGCAGCAAGGTGAGAGGATCTTGGCGGCCAGAGAGGAGGCAATGTTAGCGAACATGCCCCGAGGTTTTGTTCACTGGACTCTACTTCTACCGAGGACGAAGTCGCGAGCAATCGGGAGGAAGCGGAACGGCGACGGTCGGTTTTCGCACGGTACCATCGATCCAAGAGATGCCATTCAGTTAGGCCTTGTGGGGAGTTGCCTTTGTTTCATGATTAGAACCCCACCGGACCTTTGAGGGAGAGGCGCCGCGGCCGAAGTCGATGGCGATAAGTGGCGGAGTTCGCGATTGATGGCGAATGGGGCGGCTGATCGAGAGCGGCGCGTGGGGGTGGGGAGAGCACCGAGGGAGGCGAGTTGCTCGGCTGCAAATGGGTCTTCAAAGTCAAGAGGAAGGCAGACGGAAGCGTGGATAGGTACAAGGCGCGATTAGTGGCGAAAGGATACGGCCAGCAGTATGGGATTGACTACATGGAGACGTTCGCTCCAGTGGTAAAGTTCAATTCCTTGAGAGCCTTGATTTCCATTGCAGCGGCTGAAGGAATGCACGTCCATCAATTGGACATCAAGACGGCATTTTTGTATGGTGATCTCACGGAAGAGATTTACATGGAGGCGGCCGGAGGAAGGTCGTCGGGAAGAGAGCACCTAGTGCATGCGGTGAAGAGCTTTATCTACGGCTTGAAATGACGTAGAGTCAATGGTCTGAAAAGATTGGCGATCTTTTGAGGAGGAATGGCTTTGCTTCGGTTTGAGGCCGAGATCATTGATTAATGCCGGAGTCAGGAGGGGGCAGACATCATGTTCGTTGGGATCTATGTCGACGATCTCATCATGGTGAGCTCATCATGATCATCATCATCATCATCTCATCATCATTCCCTTGAAAGAATCAGATCTTTGAAGGAATTGCTACAGGCAAATTTCAAAATGTCAGATCTGGGAGAGGCGCAGTATCTGCTGGGAATGCAGCTGAAGAGGGGGCAGGATGGAAGCTTGTTTCTGTGTCAAAAAAAGTATGCTTCAGATGTACTTGCCCGATTTCGAATGGAGGATGCTAGGCCGTGTTCCAGCCCCATGGAGATCGGCACTAGGCTTTCGAAGGAGATGTCACCTTCGTCGGATGCGGAGGCACAAAAGATGTTCGGAGTGCCATACAGATCCGCGATTGGGAGTCTAATGTACTTGATGTCCGGAGCGGCGTCGGGACTTGGCAGCGGTGAGCTTCGACGGTAGATTCATGGAGAATCCGGACTCGAGCATTGGGGCGGTGAAGAGGGATTACCGAGGATATGAAGGGGGCGCTCGATTCACGGAATCAGGTATGAGAGGGCAACCTGGAAATGATTAGCTACTCTGAGGAGGCTGATTGGGAGAGATGTCGTCGTCCTTCATTGGGTTTCGTTACTGAATGGAGGAGGCTTGATTCGTGGAGTTCGAAGTTCGCGGGAATTTCCGGTGGCGTGCTCGAGCGAGGAGAGGCGTCGCGTAGGTCTTGTCATCTTGAAGGAAAGGAGTGTGATTCATCGGTGCTTTTGAAATCACGAAGGACCAACGACGATTACCTTATTTACACGGCAATCCGTCGTCGATTGCCACAGTAGGAGAAACCACATGTTCCTAAAGAGGACCAAAGCGTAGCGTGCAGTGCGATACCGTATATGCGGGGAGTTGGTCGAGGAGGAGGGCTTGATTGAAGTGAAGTTAAGTAGGCACCAAGGGCGGGCGCGAGATATGCTAACAAAGGGAGTTAGTGGGAAACACTATTAGTCAGCAGGTTGATTGGGGCGGGGCCAGCGCCAAAACTAAGTTCCCAAAGAGGGGATTGTTGGTGTATGATGGTTAGCGTGTTTTGTTGGAACATTAATTTTGTGTGTTTGTGTTGTGTGTTCCTTGCTTGGCGGCGGTCTTGGCGCTAAGTTAGTAAGCGGCAGTCACCCGGACATTAGTCGGTGGAAAAGAAGCGCGGCAGCAGCGGTGAAATGCGGCGCGGCCTTGGCAGCGACAATCCGGAAAGAAAATGGCGTAAGCGGCGGGCAGCGAGCATGAGCTGAGTAGTGTGGCGCGGCAGCGAATACTGCTTGTGAGTCGGAAGTAGCCTTGGCGTGTACTGGATTGAGCGATTGAGACTTGGCCAGCGTCGCGGCGTCAAAATGTCGGCGCGATTCATCATTATGCGGGCGGCGTGGATGTCGGTGGCGTCGCGGCAGCCTGTAGCGGAGTTTTAACGGCGTCATCCAATCTTTGGAAGCGAGGCCGGATCCCTCTGGTATAGGCGATGAATTAACAAGCCGTCCGGATCGGCCAGCGCGGAGAAGCAATCACCCGGGATCGTGTGGGCAACGAGGATAAAACCCGGCGCGGGGATGAGGTCCGGGGATAGGGCCGCCTGCGGTATTTGTGATGTTGTGAAACTTAAGTTGTATGGTAGTGTCACGGGATGTTTGTGGCGTAGTATATAGTGTGTTGTTTTGTTTGATTGTTAATCTTTAACCCGATTATCAGCGTAGCTATTGTAGACTCTGAGAAGGCGATCTTCCGTGTTCTTGAAAATTCTGACTTCTTTGTCTTCCACCTGCTTGAGGTAGTGGGCTTTTACGAGTTTATTGGGCTATTTGAGGGAAGTCTCTCATTTTGTGTTGATAAGATTGTTGAAGCGGTGCCCACGACTGTTGGAGGATGCCTCACGATGAGGACGTCTCTCCTTTTAGGAGAAGCTAGGAGGCGCCGCTGCGAGGAGCACAAGATCCTCATTTCACAAAGCTTAAAAGCGGCCCAGCCGAAAGAATGAAAGAGCGGAAGCAGAAAAAGAAAGTAGATTAGAAGCGCGGCCTAAAACTCTTAAATTGATTGAAGTACAGCGTCTGTGAGAGCCCCTCCCCTGCGCCTCTACTCGCTTACTACAAGACTACCTTCAGTAGCAGGCTCCACAGCATTCAGCCCAGCTACACTCTTTAACTACCATGATCTCTGTTCGAGTTAAGTCTCAAAGTTACTCCCTCTTGCTATCACTTGCGCCCAGCAGCAACACATGGCCTACTTAACCCCCTTGGCTACTTAGCCTTTAAGCCTTGGCTAGCCTGTGGTGATTCGCCCAGCGTCTGGCGCTAGCGTCTGTCGCGCATCCTTGTTTAGCGCTGATCAAATCCACGCGCCTTTAGTTAGCGGCGCCCAGCGTCGCTGGCATACTTAGTTCTTGGCAGCAGCGTCTTGTCGCTCCGTTTAGAACTCGTCGCCCAGCGCGGCCGGCCGTTAGCGTCAGTCGCAATTTCTTATTCGTGACACCGTTCTTCGCGCTTTCCGTGTCTTTATCTTAGCGCCTCTGAGCTCTGAAACGGCAATTGGATTCGACCACAGGCTACCGCTAGCCGCCCACAGACTCCCCGAACAAACCGCGTCGCGGCTCATTGCTTATGTACCCATTAGCTAATGTCTGTACTTGACCACCTGCTTGCAGTGCTTGGTTCGCTTTGAGGCCCGATCTAGGCGTCTTTGTTTTTTCCACAAGCGTCTCTCCGTTGACCCGCTTTTTGTGGCGTAATACCTTTTGCACAGTGGCACTACGTGCAGCATAGGCTAGGTGGTCTTTCCTTGACATGAGCCAGCAGTGATCTTGGTCTTATGTCTTTTGACCTCTTGTGAAAAGCTGGATTTTCGCATCCAACCGAAATTAGATTTGGGCTGATTTATGCAATAGCAGTACTTGAGGAGTTTGAACTCTCAGCAGCTCTTGAAGCTGCTTTACTTGGCCGAGGCTGGCAGCGCGTGGCTTGCCGTATCTTCCGACCGTGCCCAGGCGCCCGGCTGAATCCTGGAGGAGCACGGAGCTCAGTCGCTGGCTCACATTATTAAACTGAATCATGTGAGAGGTAGATCTACATTTGTATCTGCGTCGCCTCCCAATCTGCGTCAGGTATAACTAAATACGCTTTCAACTTCCGTTCAGAGCTTCAAAGCGATCCCACGTAGTCAAAGTCCACACTTAGGAAGCTTGAAGATCCTCTTGTGACCTCCCGATACTTTCTCCCTGGAAATTCCGTATGCACATTACATTTGTCTTGCTTTGCACTTAGCAATCACGGCGCACGTACTTTATCATCCAGAAATCATTAAAGAGCAGATGGGCGGCGCAGCTATGGAACACTTTCCGAAAATCTACTTGACGTGGTAGGTGGCGATTGGTAGCTTCTGGGAAGGATCCGTGGGGCTTGTGCATGGGTGCACTTGTCCATTCTGAATTGCTTAAGACATCGCTTCGTACTTCTCTTGACTAGGAACAAAGCGCCCATCGGCCCCCCTCTTGTTTGAATTCCTAATAAGTAGTGAGCCTCCCCTAAGTGCGACATCTGAAAGTTCTTCTTCATCAAGTCCTTCAAACTCTGAATGCTTTCCATGGAAGAACTAATAATGATCAGATCATCAACGTAAATGCCCACATACAAAAGCTCTCTCCCGGTACCTTTGCTGTAGACTGAGTGGTCGATTAGGCGCTTTATACACTCCTCCGCCAGATCATCGATCTTTTTGAGTACCGAATCGGGGGTGCACAGCGAGGCAGTAAAGGCTCTTCACCGGCCTACGCCACAAAGGTGCTCCTTGCACGCTACCTCTTGGAGTGCCCTCGGTTACTCCCATATAGATCTCTTCACTAAGATCCCCATAGAGAAGTACAGTCTTAATATCAAGGCGTGGACATGCATCTTCTAAATTTCTTTACAATTAAGGAAATGAGTGGCGAAGAGAGTTGAATTTTACCAGCGGTGCAAAAGGTCTCCGAGTAATCTATCCCTCCTTTTGGCTATACCCCTTGCCACCAGCCTAGCGCCTTGAGCGATCCCGCGCTCCCCATCCGCTTGTGCTTCACCTTGAACTTGGCTGAGCCTATAGCTTTCCTACCTTTAGGAGCTCCTCTAATCTCCACGTTCCATTTTTTCCTCGAGGGGCGCCCAGCTCACTGCTCGATGGCCACCCTCCACTTTTGAGAATCCTCACCTTGCAAGAAACTTCTCCATAGCTTTGAGGTTACGAAATATGCTGCGTATCCTCTTGAGATTCTTATTCTGCAAAATCAGCCAGTCACTAGGTGTCCTAACCTTCTTCTTTCGTCATCTTCCAAGAGGGTTGTTGGTGGAAGTGGGGCCAACCAGCGGGGTGCTTGAGCCCAGGTCAGGCCTCCTCCTCAACGACCTGTATAAGAAAGGTTTCTCAGTCTCTCTTGATTTCGTGCGCTGGGCTGCTGCAAGTCTTCCTCTGGGGTGCATCCCCTGAGCTGGGCCTTCCTCGGGTAGAGGCCCTAGTGGGCTAGCGACCCCTGCTCCATTGTGGGCTACTCACGAGACATCGGTTCTACCACCTCCTCGGCCCTTCTTGAATCATCACGAGAACCATGGAAACACTAAGCTACGCTTTCGTGTTGGCGTCCTTCTCCACGTCTAACTTTTACATTTTATGCTTGGTAAAATTCTGCATTGTCAAGTCGACTTCTCTCTACGCTTGGTGACGGTTCCAAATACGGTGATTGGACTATCTTCATTATAGCCAAGAAAATAGCCTTCCAGCGCGGTGAACTTACGATTACCTTACGCTTTTGGGGCCGTGATGATGAAACACTGAGCCCTTTTCCCCAGATCTTTCTTGGCGTTTGGCTTAGTGCCGTCCACACTTCTCTGGAACTCCTGTCCTTTGGCAGATGTGGGCACCTATTTCCGAATATAGAGGCTGCCGTCATGATACTTTCGACCAAAAAGTTAGCGGGAATGGCGACTCACTCAACATCGTTACTGCCATATGCCAGTACGTCTGTTCATCCTCTGACATCCGTTGCTGCGAGAGAATAGGGTGCAGTAATTTCGATGCTTATCAAAGAAGGGACTTGAGTAAGTCTCTGAGAGCGTGAGAGGTGTACTCCCACCATTGTGGAACCTAAGAGTCTTCAACTTCGATCGCAATATATATAAATGCGGTACCACTCTTTAAAACATCAAAACTGAAATTTCTGTGAAAGTAATTTACCCCATACTTTCCTTAGCTGATCATCAAAAAAGATAATAACACCCCACCTTTACCTTAGGAGACAGGGCCACAAGTCATCTCTGCCAACTCTAATCTCTCACGAAAATTGTACCTCGCTCTCTTTGTCCAAGCGATTAAGCCTATGAGCTTTTCTGTGACACAGTTCTCGCAAACTCGGTGTCCTTCTCATGCGTCCTCAAGTCTAGTCCTCGACTAAGCTGCTCATCGCAAGGCTTGATACCATATCAAAAGGTGTCTAGTACTAGCGGTGCAGCTGAACTGGGATCCTGCAAGCTGCATTGACCACCTCAGCAAACTTCCCTCCCCATTTTGAAAGTAAAGGCCGTGCTTTTTTGCATGCCTCTACAAAGGTCTTCCGGTATTCGTCAACTTCTTGCGCATGCCACTTTGTCAAACCACACCTTGCGGCCTTCCTGTGATCCTGACTCCGCGAAAAGAAGTATTACGCAGTCACAGGTGTCGCGGCGCATTCACGGAGTCAGCCACTGCCCTACACCCCCGTGAGTACCTCCAACTCGACGATCACTCCTTGAGTCACCTGAACTCCCATCTCCAGTGGCAGTGAAGCAGTGGCGCATCTTTGCAGCGCCTTTTCTCCCGCAGGTGACTCATCCACGCACATATGCTTGGATGCTCCTGAATCAATCAGCCAAGGTCTCAAGCCTGAATCCTTCACGTGGATTCCATTGACAAATTCTGAATACTCGCCTTCAACAATCATCAGATTCTTGTCAGTATTGCCGTCAGGACAGTTTGCCTTGAAGTGGCCAAACTTCCCACATTTGTAACAAGCTCCTTTGACCTTCTCCTTTGCAGCCGGCCTAGAAGGCCCCGCTCCACTGGCATCGTCCTTCTTCGGCTCCGTGCAATTGGTCCTCAGGTGTCCCAGCTTCCCACAATTGTAACAACTCAAGTTCTTCTTTGGGCCCGGGCCACCCTTGCCCGCCTTGGGTCTCCCATCTCCTTTGGGCTTATGCTGACTCCATCTGAGCGCCAGCACCTTGTCAGCTTCTCCCTTAGCCTCCTTCTCCTTCTGAGTCTCATCATCATCTTTCACCCTTCCCTTCAACTCGCTCACGGTTAGTTTTGTAACGGTGAGTAATGATTTAAGGGAAACGACTGTTAGCTCAAATCTCTTCGGTAGACCCAACAGAAAGACACTGATCTGATGATCTTCGTCCAATGGCTTCCTAGCAATAGCAAACCTGTGCATCAAGCTATCGAACTTCTCCATATAATCAGTCAGTTCTTCATCTTCGGCCATTTTCAGCTTGCCTAGTTCTGAATATAAGTGGACAGCAGTTGTCTCAGACGGCCTATCATACACCTGCTGCAAACTTGTCCATATTTCAGCACTAGTTTCTAGTTCTTGCAACGGAACTGACCGTGCATCACTCACGGTTATGGCAAAGAGGGCCTGAGCTTTCCTGTCCTTTCGGAGCCACTCCTTGGCTTCTGCACCGGAGGTTGGTCTCTCCTCCGAGCCATCAACGACTCCAAAAAGGTCCTTGCTCAGCAGCACTTTCTTCATTCGCCACTTCCACGTCTTGTAGTTAGTGCCGGTAAACAACGGCACTCCAATCTTCTGACTGTCTTCACCTTCTGTGTAGCGAAACGCTACAGTCACCCACGGGAGGTGTACTTAGGGCGCGCTCCGTCCTAGTACTCTCACCCCGGGCGCGGGCCGAGTGGCCAAGGCGTCGGGGACCACCTAGGACCGGGAAGGGTCCTGGGATCGAACCTTGCGAAGGTTGCAAGGGTTCGATGCGGCGCGGTATACTGAGACATATATGTATCGCGTCGCCGATGTGGTCGAGGGATCACGGAATCCCGACCACATCTTCCTTACGTTTTGGAACGTAACCGTCGTCCGTACAATTACGGGTTACCGTTGGTACGGACGGACTGTCAGTCGGACCCCGCGCCGCGCGCGTAGGATCCGACCGTGCACCGACGTACGGCGGCGCGCCGCGTCGCGGCGCGCGCCGCGGAATGCGGTGAGCGTTCGTACGTTGTACACCTCTGACCCATTCGTGTCAGAGAGGGACACGTGGCAGTCTGCCATTGGACAGCCCTGCTTCCAATCCTCCATGCTGGTAGGAGGTTCAACGGGGGAAGCGTAAAGGGGCGAGGGTGACTGTCGTCACCCAACCAACGTACCGGCATACGGTTGCACGCCCATCCCGGGCTGCTCCCCACTCTGAAGCTCTCTCTCTCTCTCTGAATCCCTCTCTCCCTCTCGCTGAACTCGGAGTGCTGGTGTGTGATTCCGCGCAGACTGAAGAGGCGTTTTTCGGTTGTTACGGTAATTGCTCGGAAGCGCGGCGTTAGCGGCCTTCTCGCTGACGAGCACAGGGTCATGGTGACCACCGCGCCCGGGCGGAGGACCCGGGGAGCCCACCGGGGCGCCACCTCCACCACACGGCTCCCGGGGCGGGTGATGGAGAGAACTTCGGGGCTGACGCGTCCACATGGAGGGGCCGGTCAGGAGCCTGAGATGACCAGGTCATCCGGTGGCCTAACCCACCACTCAGCGTCCGCCGGGCCGCTCCGGCGGGAATCCACCGATCCCATGATGGGGCCCACGCTCAGGTAGGCGGCGTCTCACGAATAAGAAGAAGAGGATAAAACTGAGCTGGGAGGCGGATGTAAAGGCGGCGGTAGCGTCGCCACCCGCAGCTTTATGCTGGCGGAGTGCTGGGCGACATGGAGCTCACGGTCGCCGCTGGTGGACCGCTCCACATGGAGTTAGGGCACTGGGGCGAACTCAGGAGGAGGGGATGGGAAGGTATGCCCGAACCCCCTCGAACGTAGAGGCGGTGGATCGCGGCCAGGTCACAGGGGAAGGGTTAGGCAAACGCTCCCTCGGTAGCGTCGTATCCGGCCTTCCCAACCGGTTTGCCGAGCGCGGCGGGGTATCCAGTTGGCTTTTCACGAGTCCACCCAGCGGGAGTGGCGAACCACCCGGCGATGAGGACCCGTCGGCGAGCTGGCGCGGCGGGAGAAGATCGGTCCTGGGGCGCTCCTCCATAACCTACGAGGATACCCGGCAGGTCGGGCCAAGGTAAAGCCCCTCTTTCCTTTTTGGAAGAACATCATGCAATTTACTTTCGATTGGCGGTGGTTGGAGTCAAGCAGTACGCCGGCATTAAGCGTATCCCCCCTCCGGTGGGTAAGCTTTGCTTACCCGGCAACTCGAGAACGCATACGGTATTGTATGAGGGGCTCTCCCCGATGAATTGGGGGCGATTGGGATAAGTTGAGGAGATGAACTTATCAAGCGCAGCTAAGGACGCCCCGGATCAGGCGGAGGCCGGGATAAGTTTGAGAACGTGGTCCCGAGCCCGGCGGCGGCGTCGGCGGGTTTGCGGACTGCGACAAGTGTGGTGCCTCGGTCGCGCTCGCGAGCACAGACGGTGAGGTTCTTTCCCGCCGAGAATGGCGAAGCCACACGAGGCGACTCACGAACTAACCGGTTTCACGAAGCGGGTGGGACCCGTGACTTCACGGCGTACTTTGATCGCGGCCCGTTAGGTTGGACGCCCTGCGCGGGCGATGCGATTCACGACCCGGCGGAGGATGCGTGGAAGGCAGGACACCAGCTCACATAGCTGGCTGGGGAAAAGAATTTCTTGAGCTGGCGGCGAGGAAGTGGTACGCCGCCCTGCTCTGTGACATGAAGTTGACTCAGAGATGGAAGATCGTGGGAGAACAAAATCTTTCATTCTAGCATGAGAACCTGAGCCGGAGTTGCCCTCTGAGCATGAGGCCGAGGGAAGGGCAAGGCGGGAAAACCCCAACTCCCGGCGGCTTAGGGGTGGATTCAGCGTGGACATCTTTAGGTTAGGGGAGGGGATGGAGCTGGCTGCCCGGTCACGGGGACATTTGTTTCTTAGAACACCGGGCGTTCTTAAATTGGTGGGTAGGCGCTTTGAGATGCCGCGATCTCTTTGTGTGTGATCTTGACTCCACATTTTCCATTCCTCCTGCGTATGGTGGCTCCTTACGGGTTTATGGATGTAGTGATGAATGGTGCTTGGCGTGTCTTTATCCTCAATGTAAGTAGGCGATGATGTTCTCGTCTGATATTGCCATGGATGTTTTTCGTGGGAAACACCTCGTATCCTTAGCATTGCGTAATGCTTTGGTTCCTCGGCACATGGCGATTCGCACCTTTCGCCAATTGGCGGTTGGTAACGATTGAGAACGCAGCGTTGGTGCGGAGATGGAAAGAGATCCGCTGGGGCACAGCACGAGGATTTAGGCTGCGCCTACTGGCGTGGTGTGGAGGGCGGCTGCGTCACCTCAACCGTATAGTGCCGTCTATATTTCCGCACCCGTATTTGCGCATGACCTTCGTCGAATTGACCCAGTAGCGCCCGGTTACTGCTAACTGAATCTTGCGGGAATCGCAGCTTTATTGGTCTGCGCGTTACTTGAAGGTTTAAGTTGACCCTTGAATCCACGTCCGGAGAAAGTGTTACTTTTCGAGGATGGGCCTTAAGAGGCAGAGATCTGCAGTAGCGTCAGCGCTCGAATCAACTCAATCTCTTTCCAGGCGGTCAAGTGTCTTCTACTTATGGCCCGGCCCCAGGTGATGATGTTATTTTTAGGGAGTCTTTGGTTAACCATGGTCAGCGCCCAATTGGACTTCTCCATCCCTTGCTAGGTTCTTAGCGGTGGTGATCGGTACGCTCAGCGGCTGCGCCTGATAAACCACCATGCAGCGCTGGCGGGGATGTTCTCACTTATCTCCTGCCTTTCGACCGTACATTTGGCCAAAGCGGTAAAGGGGTTGCACCTTGTTTATATGGTGCGTAATGCGTGGCGACCGAGGGATGTGCATGGCGAAGGCCGAGAATGAGATCATCACGGATATTGCTGCGGCCGGGTTACCAGGATCCCGACCTTTGTTGGATGAATTCCGGGGATGTCTTCCACTGATGACCTTCAAAGAGGGGTTGCCCCATGAGAGGGGTGGGGCACTGAGAAATCCCTCTTGAGCTTTGAACAAACGCCTTGGCGATCCTCGGTTAAGCGGCCAGAAGAATCTCTTGGCGGTTGGCTTGGCTCGTGACGGGGGGTGCGGATAGAAACGATCAAAGCCCCTTTGGGGCGCCCATCTTGACTGTTGGGAAGAAAGATGGCTGGATTGAGGATGTGCATTGATTGCTTATCGGCGCTGCTCAAGCAAGATGCACCGTAAAGAGCCGTTTTGCTTTACCGCGTATTGATGATACGTTGGATGCGTCTTCGCGGCGCCAAAGTGTTTACATCGCTTGATCTTGCCGAGGGGTATCGCCGGATCAGCGTTACGAATTTGATGTGCCAAGCGTTCCGGGGCCAGATTGGTCATTTCAATATAAGGTGTTGCCCTTTGGATTGACTAATGCTCGGCTGACTTTCAGTTTGTGATGAGCGAGAGATGTTCGCAGAGCGTGGATGAGAGTTTGTTTTTGGTTTTACCCCTCGATGATATCCTTGTCTTCAGTAAGACGGAGGAGGAACATCTTGAACACGTTCGGAAAGTGTTTGAGACCCTGAGGAAACACCAGTTTTATGCCAAGAGGAAGAAGTGTCACTTCATGCAGCGCGAGTTGCTTTATCTTCGGCATATTCTCAATGATCAGGGCCTTCGGCCTGACCCTGCCAAAGTTTCCGCGGTAGAAACTTGGGCACCACCGACTGACTTGCATTAGTTGAGGTCCTTTCAGGGCTTTGCGAATTATTTTCGTAAGTTCATCCAAGGGTTTAGTAAGTTGGTTACTCCCTTGACTAATTTGACACGTTCCGGTGTCCCCTTTACATGGACCCTTGAATGCCAGGATGCATTCGAAGGTGTGCGCCATGCACTTGTTACCGCACCCACTCTCCGTTTAGCGGACCCGTCCAAACCTTATGAAGTGGTTTGTGATGCTTCGGGATTCGCCTTGGGTGCCGTCTTGTTTCAAGATGGCCAACCTTTGGCGTATGAAAGCCGCAAAATGAATCCCGCTGAGCGCAACTATTCTGCAACAGAACAGGAACTGCTTGCAGTGGTCCACGCCCTGAGGACATGGCGGTGCTATTTAGAGGCCCAGCGGTCCCGCGGCTGATCGCGACCACCGCCAGTGGCGTTCCTCTCAACTAACCGGACCCTGTCACAAGCGTGAGCCTGGCAGTGCGAGTTCCTCCAAAGGTTTGGCTTGCCGGTGGGTTTTATGAAGGAGGCGAATGTAGCAGAACCTTGAGTAAGCGGCCTGCGGCATCTTCTGCGGATGAGTGCGCTGCGTCGACTCGGTGTTGAACAGGCGAGATGGCTTGAGCGAGGCGGCCAACCCAGTCTCGGTCTCGGTATGCTTTGTCATAGATCCCTCCACGGTGGCGAGTCAACCCTCACCTTTCTCTCGGTCTCGGGGCCGGATGATCGGGAGGGGTATCTTTGGTGATCCTTTGGTGGATGGCCAGGTAATGGCTATAGGGACAAAGAGTGGTGTCTAAGGGCGGATGCGGTGCCCGCACGGCCAGCGTTGGTGGAGTACTTGAGCCCCGAGCTGTCGCGGCTGACTCGTGCGGGTGGCTACATGATCCCTCCGTACGAGGTCACATAGGAGTTGCAAAACTTGCATTGAGAGCCTTGCTCAGGAGTTACGGTGGCACGAGACTCGAGGGATGTGGCGTATGTACTACGCTTGTCAACTTGTCAGCCAGAAACAAACCCCTTGTGGCGGGATCCACTGGCAGTGCGTCCCTACATACCTCCTTACCCCGGGAAGGATAGTGTGGGTATGGACTTCGATCCGCAGTCTTCTGTGTGACACCCCACCGAGGGGCATGACTCCATCCCCTCGTCTTTGTGACCCGAGAAACCGGCAAGATGGTGCAATTTGCACCAGCTACTACGAACCGTTGGGGCGGCGAAGTTGCGGTTGTATGTTGACAAAGTGTGGAGCGGCATGGTCTTGATCGGTATTATTAGAGCCGTGATCCACGATTCTACCCGGCCATTTTGGGCGGAAGTGCTCAAAATCGTTGGGACCCAGCGGCGTTGATGCAACTTCACCCGCAAACCGATGGCGGGCGAGGCGGGTGAGCGGATCTGGAGGATTACCTCACGTTATGTGGGACTACCCGGTTCTGGGTGGGGCGAAGCTGCTCCCGATGGAGTATGCCATCAATAATGCTTTCCAGGAGTCCAGTGGTACCACCCCTTTCTTCTTGAACTTTGGCCAGCATCCCCTAAATCCCCTGCAACCAAGGGATCAGCCCCCTGATCCGTGGAACATGGGCGTCCACAGAATCCCCGATCCTTGGAAGCTGAGAGGGACCGATGGGACTCAACACTCCCTTGATCGAGATCTTTTGTCGGCTAATGTGCGAGAGAACACGGCCCGGACCACCTTCCAAGCGGCCCAGTCGCGACAAAAGGCCTATCTTCGGCAGATGCAGGTACTTAACTCACCTTCCAGCGGCGATGAGGTGTTGTTGATGCGGCCGACGAGACTCAAAACATGGCGGGCTGCGTAATTTGTGGCCCTTCATCCGGACCTTTTCGGGGTCGTGAAGCCCGAATCAATGACTCTTAAACTACGAGGTTGGATTTACCATCCCACGTGAAGGTGCATCCGGTCTTTCATGTGGGCTTCTTTAAAGTGCACGTAGCGATGGGAGGATCCATTTTACTCCACCGATTAGACTTGGGGTGAACTTAGTGTTATGATTGAAACGTTCAAGCCCCACCGTCTTTAATGAAAATTCGTCTTCCGTCCGCATTTTCGTGTGAAATGGTTGAGTATGGGGTTGAACATAGCACATGTGGGAGGCGAGGGCAACTTAACCAATTGCCGAGAGGGGAGCTCATCAACTTATGCTTTGGGGAGGCCGGCGGGAAGCGGCGAGGCGGCCTGCGAGGGGTTCTGCGCCCGTCCGCTTCGAGGAAAAGGGACTTGACCGGGATTGTCGTGAGCCCTCGGGTTATCCGTGGGGATTCGGCGATCGCAGATTGAAACTTCTGGTACCTTTACTTACCCTTTGCGGGCGAGGCGTTACATCCTCCTGCGGGGGTAATGTAGCCCCAGCCTTCACCTCTGCAAGGAGGTATGCTTGAGGCGCTCCGTCCCTGGCACTCTCACCCGGTACGCCCGAGGCCGAGTAGCCAAGGCGTGAGGCCAGGACGGGGAAGGGTCACGGGATTGCGAGGAGCAACTGCGAGGTTGCAGGGTTCGATCGCACGGCCTTGACATCGCGAGACATGCTCATTATGTCGCCCGATGTAGTCGAGGATCATGGAATCCCGACCACATCTTCATACGTTACAGGCGTAACCGTCGTCCGTACAATTACGGTTCACAGAATTTGAGACCAGTTCAGGTGGACCCAGCGCGGCAGCGCCAGGATCGGCTGCGTGCACGGCGAAATGCAGCGTCGGCGTCCTTGGCGGCGCGCCCGAATCGGCAGCGAGCATTGTACGTTGGCACACCTCGACCCATTGAGTCGAGGAGAGGGACCGTGTGATGCATTTGGGCGACCACTGCTTCCAATCCTCCATCTTTGGTAGGAGGTTCAGCGAGTAAAGGCGAGGGTATTTGTCGTCACCCAACCTTGTCGGCATACGGTTGCCGCCCATCGGTTTGCTCCCCACTCTGGCTCCCTCTCTCTCACGAGATCCCTCTGGATTCAGAACTGTTTTCTTGAGTCTTTGGTTGAGTCACAATTCAGCCTTGTTGAAGAAGCGTTTTCGGGTTGTTACATTACACGCCGGTCCGGCGCTCGATACCACTTGTTGAAGCTTGATTTTGACCTATTTGGAGGATGCCTCCCGGTGGACATCTCTCTCCCGCCCTAGAACTAGGAGAGCGCCACCTTTCGCGGAAAGCACAAGATCTCTCCACTCACAAAGCTTAAAAACGTGGCCCACAGCA
>CM074804.1:2277784-2312266 GCA_037447605.1 Zygnema circumcarinatum
TTGGTCATTTCCAATATAAGGTGTTGCCCTTTGGCTTGACTAATGCTCCGGCGACTTTCCAGGCTGTGATGAACGAGATGTTCATAGGCATGGATGAGTTTGTTTTGGTTTACCTCGATGATATCCTTGTCTTCAGTAAGACGGAGGAGGAACATCTTGAACACGTTCGGAAAGTGTTTGAGACCCTGAGGAAACACCAGTTTTATGCCAAGAGGAAAAAGTGTCACTTCATGCAACGTGAGTTGCTCTATCTTGGGCATATCTTGAATGATCAAGGTCTTCAACCTGATCCTGCCAAAGTTTCCGCGGTATAAACGTGGGCACCACCGACTGACTTGCATCAGTTGAGGTCCTTTCTGGGCTTTGCGAATTATTTTCGTGAGTTCATCCAAGGGTTTAGTAAACTCGTCACCCCCTTGACTAATTTGACACGCTCCGTGTCCCCTTTATTGACCCCAATGCCGTGATGCATTCAGCGTGTGCGCCATGCACTTGTGCCACGCACTCCACTCTCCTCGCTTAGCGGACCCGGCCCAAGCCTTGCGAAGTGGTTTGTGATGCTTCGATTCGCCTTTGGGTGCCGCCTTGTTTCAAGATGGCCAACCTTAGCTGCATGAAAGCCGCGAAATGAATCCCGGCCGAAGCGCAACTATTCGCGAATGTAACAGAATCGCTGCGGTCCACGCTCGGTGACATGGCGTAAAAGTATTTAGAGGGGGCGAAGCGTCACGCCGTCACTCCATCAACGCTCTCACGACGCTCTTCCAACCCGCACCGCACTTCGTTTGTGGGCGCGTGCACGCCGTCTGAGTTCCAAAGGTTTGATCACAAGGTTTATCGCCCTAAGGCCGAATGTAGCAGACCCACGAGTAGGCAGCCTCGATCTTGCCTCGATGGTGCGCCGTCACTCGAAAGTAAGCAGGAACGAGATGACAGAGGCTAGGGCCGGGCCAACCCTCGAAGTCTCCGCCTCCAAGATGCTTTGTCATAGATCCCTCCATCAGCTGACGCTAGCTCAACCTCCTCGCTTCTCTCATCTCACAGATGATCCAGAGGGGTATACCGCGATCCTTGTTCCCGATGGCCAAGGTAATGGCTATGTGACAAAGTGGTGTCTAAGGACGATTCTCGTACTAATGCCAGCAGCTTGGTCGCGCCTGGGCGTCGGGATCAGACGCAGCTCATTCTGGTGAGCTATGATCCTCCGCATCGCAGGTCACATGGGAGTTGCCAAACCCGCGGAGTAGTAATCGCCAAGCCCGAGTTCCGTGGCCTCGACTCGAGGGATGTGAAAGCCGCATACCGCTGTCCAACTTGTCAACTAAACAAACCCCCGCGACCGCAGGATCCCTCGCCACCGCATCCCTCACACCTCCTTTCTAAAATGATAGTGTGGGTACGGACTTGATCACAGATCTTCCCGTGGACTCGGCATGACTCATCCTCGCTTTGTCGCATCGGGTTTTCGTAAAGAAGATGGTGCAATTTGCACCAACTACTAAGACCGCTGGGGCCGTAATTTGTGATTTGCACGGTTGTAAGGCTGATTAAAGTGTGGAGCCAAAGATGGTCTTCGGCCAAAATTGTGTCCGACCGCGATCCACGACATTCACCGCCATTTTTGGACGAAGTGCTCAAAAATCGCTGGGGACCTGGGCAGCGCTGAGTACAAAATTTTCCACCGCGAAACCGATGGCCGTGACGAACGGGTACCAGATCCTGAGATTACCTCCAGATATGGACCTACCCGGATGGGTGGGACGAACTGCCCCAAAGGGCTGAGTATGCCATCAATAATGCTTTCCAGAGTCCATCGGGTACCACCCCTTCTTCTTGAACTTGGGCCAAGATCCTCTAAATCCCCAGAACCATGGATTGCCCCGATCCGGTGGAACATGGGCGCCCACGTAACCCCCATCCTTGAAGGCCGAAAGAGGGACCGGGATGGGACTCAACCTCCTCAAGAGTCAGATCTTTTGTCCGCTAATGTCCGAGGCGCCGCAGAGGGCACGGCAGACTCGCGAAGCGCCCGCCGCTGGCTAAAAGTGCCGAGCCACCGCCATCAGACTCCAACCTACCTTCAACGGCGGCGAGGTAAGCTGCTGGCACGGGCGGTAATCCTGAGACTCCAAAGCTTATGGCGAAACATGCAGCTGTGGCCCCGCTCATCGACCTTTCAGGTCGTGTGAAGTTTAATCAACATGCCGCTATTGTGCTGATTTACTCATCCCACGGAAGGTGCATCCGTCTTTTCATGTGGGCTTGCTAAAGGTCTACCGTAGCGATGGGAGGATCCAGCCACCTCCCCCACCAGTGGAGCTTGAGGGTGAACTTGAGTATGAAGTTGAAACCATTCAAGCCCACCGTCTTGTGAGAAAGGGTCGATCTTCCCGTCACGAATACCTCGTGAAATGGTTGGGCTATGGGGTTGAACATAGCACATGGGAAGCCGAGGGCAACTTAACCAATTGCCAGGAGCTCATCAACTTGTACTGGGAGGCGCAGGCCGCAGGAGAGCGGGCGAGGGCGGCACGGGGGGTTCCTGAGCCGTCCCCGCGCAACTCGGAAAGGGACTTGACCGGGATTATCGCTGAGCCCTCCCGGTTATCACGTAGAGTTCGACGCGTGCCGTTGAAACTACGAGCTGCCTTTACTACCTTCCGCACGCGGAACGTAGGGCGTCACATCCTCATTGTGGGGAGTAATGTACAAACGCCACAGCCACCCACGGAGGTGTACCGAGGGCGCTGGCCCGCCTCTATACTTACTCCCGGCGGCCGAAAAGGCCAAGGCGCCGGGACCACTCGACCGAAGGTCTCGATCGAACCTTGGCGGCGGTTGTATGGGTTCTGGCGCGGCGCGGTATACCGGTGACATATACGATCACAAGCCATGTGGTCGAGGGATCGCGGAATCTCACTCACATCTTCCTTTACGCTTTGGGACGAACCGCCGTCCGCATAATTACGGGTTACCGCGAAATGGACGGACCGCTACTGACTCCGGCCACAAGGCCAGAGGATCCGACCGCACCGACAGACGGCCGCGCCGTCGCCAGCGGGCGCTACCGCTGAATGCGGCGTAGCATTCAGAGCCGTTAGGCCACCGACCCATTCGAAGTCGAGATTACCGCAGGCTCACATTGGACGTTTCGCCTGAATCCCATGCCGGGTAGGAGGTTCAACGGGGGAAGCGTAAAGGGGCGAGGGTGACTGTCGTCACCCAACCAACATACCGGCATACGGTTGCACGCCCATCCCGGGCTGCTCCCCACTCTGAAGCTCCCTCTCTCTCTGAATCCCTCTCGTTCTGAACTCTGTTTTGCTGAGTGCTGGTTGAGTGCAATTCCGCGCAGACTGAAGAGGCGTTTTTCAGTTGTTACATTCTGCCCGGTCCAGCGCTCTGATACCACTTGTTGAAACGGTGCCCCCTGACCTGCTGGAGGATGCCTCTGATGAGTGACATCTCTCTCCACGCCTAGATCAGAGACTTCACTCATGAAGCACAAGATCTCTACCTACAAAGCTTAAAACAGCCCCCAAGCAAAGAATGAAAGACAGAACAAGTAAAAGAAAATGAATCTAAGAGAAAAGCACTAAACGGCCTAAAACTCTTAAATTCAGATTGAAGTACAAGCTGCAGCCATATGCTCTCCCTCCCCGCACCTCTACTCCACTACAAGACTACCACCCTCAAGTCAGGAGGCTCCACCACATTCCCGCAAGTTACACCTACCGCTTCCTCGCGTACTACACCTCGTGGTTAAGTCTCAAAGTTCTCCTCTTAATCTCTATACTTCAAAGCAACCATGGGCTTAATTACTAACCCCGCGACTCAGTTATCACACTAAGAGCGACTCAGCACACACTCAGCGCCGATTTCGCCACGCCGCTCGCGCCGACGTTCCGCCACGCCACGCCGCCTTCGCTTTCAAGGCCCACCACGCCACACGCCTTTAGTTGCGCCGCCGCCACGCCAGCGCTCTAGGTTGCGCCGCCGCCACGCCACATCACTCCGCCGCCATTTCCCTCAACTCCGTCAGCCACAGCCGCCGCTCACATTCTCGGGTAGACGGACTCTTTGGTTCCCGGACGGGCCTCCTCGCTTACTCGGGCGCGTCTTCGGTGTGTCTTTATGCACACCTCTGAACTCCTAGCTTGACACTAGTTCGACCCTAGCTCTACCGCCTAGCCCTTCTAGACTCCCAAACAAACACATGCACTCACTAACTATGTACCACTAACTAATGTACACTAACAAAGATTATTATTAAGGAGTTTTAGAGCCGAGAGCTTTCTCTTATCCTTTTCTCTCTGTTATTTCCGCTGTGCATATTCTGAGAGGTTCACTCTGTGAGTAAAATGGGCTATGAGTGAATGTGAGAGTTTGGGAAATGTCATCATCGATTGGAACGCGAACTCCGATGGAAGGTGATGCGAGTGGAGAAGCCGGCAGCAGTGGAGGAGTCCCTCCACCAACAGTGAAGACGGTGGTAGCGTGAGGGGGAGGGAAGGTGAGGTTGGAGAGGAGGGATCGGAGCCAAACAGCCTCTTTGGCAGCAGTGGAGGCGGCCATATACTCTGCTTCAGTGGAGGATGTGGCCACTGTAGGCTGCTTCCGAGAGGACCATGAAATAAGGCCACTGCCCAAAGAAAAACACGAGCATTAACAACCGACGCCTTATGTCGATCAGCTGCCCATCAAGTCAGATAGCCCAACGAGGGTGGGGGAGCCAGAGGAAAAGGTAAGGCTCAGGGCCTTGGTGCCCTGAAGGTAACGAAGGACACGCTTGGCAGCGCTGAAGTGAGCAGAAGAGGGGCGGTGAAGGTATTGGCTGAGCTGCCCGACGGCGGCAGCTAGGTCGGGCCGAGTACACAACATTGCATACATAAGGGATCCCAAGATGGATCGGTAAGTGGCATGCTCCGTGGGGTCGGGGGAGCCAGCCACAAGGGAGGTAAGGTGAATGTGGGCGTCCAGGGGGGTGGAGATGGGGTTGCAAGCGGCCATCCCAAAACGGTCAAGGAGATCGGAAACATACTTTTCCTGACTGAGGTGAAGGGTCCGAGCAACCCGCATCTCAATGACGGAATCCCAGACAACACCATTGCAGTTCGGGCCAGGTCCCACATTATGTCAAAAATGGTCGCTGGCGAGCCGCTTGACATCCCAAATGGGGTGCTGAGGACCACAGATAATGAGGTCATCAACGAAATCCGCAAGGATGCAGGAGGGTCCGGACCGCGGCCAATGGAAGATAGATGCTTCCAAATCGGCGGCCGATGCGAGTGAATACCGGCAAGAAGGACAAAGATCCAAAGTGCGGTTCCGTGACGCTGGTGCTTGCCGAGGTCAGAGATGGATTTGTTGAGCGGCGAAGAGGTGTTCGGTGCCGGAGTGACATACCCGCTGGTTACGATAAAAGACGTTTTGAAGGTCCCCGTGAGGAATGCGGTTTCGACATCCATCCGTGAATTTCCCAATCGTGGGTGGCGGAGAGAGCAAGGAGGACGCGAATGGAGGTGAATTTGGCCACCGGGGCATAAGTTTCGGTGAAGTCGATGCCTTCAAGCTGAGAGAACCCCTTGGCTACAAAACGGGCTTTATAGCGGTCAACCGAGCCGTCGGATTTTTGTTTGATTTTAAATACCCATTTAGAGCCGATGGCGCGACGACCGGGTGGGAGGGGGACAAGGTCCCACGTGTTGTTTTTCTGAAGGGAGAGGAATTCAGCATCAGCGGCAGCTTTCCAAAGGGCTGCGTCAGGGGTGCGAAGGGCGGCAGCAAAAGTAGGGGGGGCAGACGAGGAGGTGATGAAGGCCATGGCGGAGGAAAGGAGGGCATGGGCGGCGGTGTCGATAATTTTCCACGTGGGTCGCCGATCGCGAGTGCCGTGGCGGGGGCCAGGGCCGGGGGGAACCGGAGGGGAGAGTGCCGGAGGGCGGGGTGGCGGGGAGGCCGCGACGGGTGAAGGGGGAGGGGAGTCGGGTAGGCCGGGAGAAGGCGCGAGGGGGAAAAAGGGAGGGGGGGGGAGGTCTGTAGGCGGAGGGGAGGGGTCCGCGTCCGGCTCGGGTGAGATGGAAAGCTCCCTCTGAACAGAAGAGGGAGGGTCGAGCAGAGAGGACGAGGGGCAGGGGGGGGGAGCGGGGGGAGGGGGGTCGACGGAGGGGGACGCAGGGCAACCGGGCGGGAGGAAGGGGATGTGCGACCGGGCGGACAAAGGAATGTCACGCCAACGTGATGGCCGCGGGGAGGGGAATGCTATCCAATCCGCCACGTGAGGTGGGGGAACTGTGACGGCGAAGATCGGGCTTCTACGTGGAGGAAGCTCTGCAAGGGTGTACGCAATGCGGGTCGGTGGCTGGTAATGAAGCCGCCGACGGTGCAGAGCCTCATTAAATGCGGCGTCGCGTGAAAGTACAATTCGATTTGTCGCACAACACCAAATACGATAGGCCTTGGACGTAAGCGCGTAGCCAAGAAAAATGCCGCGTACGGCCCGCGGTCCCCATTTGCCAGACGACTGGACGAGATCTTTGTACCAGGCCTCGCAGCCAAAGATACGGAGGTGGGAGACGAGGGGTTTGCCGCCCGCCAGCCCTCGTGAGGGGAGGCCGTGTGAGGAAGGGCGAGGTGGGGGAAAGGCTCCGGCAAGTGGCCGCGGAGATGGCTTTCCAGAAGCCATGTGGAGGTCGGCAAAATGAAGCATAGAGCGAGCCATGTCGAGAATGGTGCGGTTAAACCGCTCGGCGACTCCATTTTGCTGGGGGGTGTAGGGAGCGGTAGTCTGATGGGTGATGCCGTGAAGGCGAAGGTATTTGGAGAAGGCGGTGGACATAAACTCGCCGCCGTTATCAGTGCGAAGGGTCTTGATGCGGCGACCGAGAAGGGTCTCTGCACGGGCTTTGAACTCTTGGAAGCGGGAGAAAACGTCAGACTTGTGAGCGATGGGAAAAACATGGGAAAAATGAGTCGCTTGGTCAATGAAAGTGACAAAGTATGATGCGCCGCCGAGGCTAACATCACGCATAGGGCCACAGACATCAGAATGAATGAGTGCCAGAGGCTCAGAGACAAGGGTGGAGCTTGAGGGAAAAGGCAATCTGGTCATTTTTCCTTGAATACAGCCTGAACAAAAGTCTAACTTTTCGGTAGAGAAAGAGTCTAAACCTAACACTAAGCCCTGTCCGAGAGTTCTGAGGCTACTTTCAGCAAGGTGGCCAAAGCGGAGGTGCCACCGAGCAAAGGTAAGGGGGGGGTCAGTGGTGTGAGCATGGGCGTGCCCAAGGGAGGCTGCAAAAGATGTAAGGGAAAACAAGCGGCCGGTTTTGCGGCCGTGCCCAACTACAGCGTCTGGGGTGAAGAAAGTAACCCCGTCTGGCCTAAAAAGAGCTGAAATGCCTAAAATCAGGATGGAGGCTACTGAAAACAGATTCTTCGCGAGGCCATCCACCAGGTAGACGTCATCGATGATGAAGCGCTGGCCGTCAATTAGAGTGGAAACCTGGCCGACATGCGTGGCAGTCAAGAGCGGTTATCCCCTAAGAAAATGGTCATGGGGAGAGGGAGGGGAGAGAGCCGAGAGAACCAGTCACGACGAAAAGTTAGATGATGGGAGGCACCCGAGTCAATAAGCCAAGTGGAGTCAGGGAGAGAAGGGTCATACCCAAAAGGGTCCGCGGCCAGAAAGGCGTGACCGAACTTGGGAGCACCATAGACGACACCCGGGGTGGGAGGCGGGCCGGCCGGGGGGGGGAAGCCGGGGTGAAGAGAGGGGTGTAATGGCGGGCGCGCTGGCGGACCAAGGGAGCGTAGGGAACGGAGGAGGGTTGGCTACTCTAGCCGACGACAAAGTTCTCAAATGGGACCGAATCGCAGGGGTTAAATCGGAGGGCTGCGCGATATTTGTACGCGCCGGGCCGGCGGAGGTACGACGGGCGCTGGGTAAAAGTCGGCGCTTCCTTTTGGCCGAGCGGACAGTTGTCCTTTACGTGAGTCTGTTCCTTGCAATACCGACAAAAGAGGGCGCCAGGAGACTTGGGCGGTGGAGGACCAGATCCGAAAAGCGCGGACGCGTGGGAGGATCTGGAGGGGGTGGAATCTTTTTCCTCCTCGTTCAAAAGAAGGTCGGTCAGATCAGCGACGGTTAGTGAGATCGAGGCAGCATCAATGGACGAGATGAAGGACCGGAAAGAGTCGGGCAGCCCGCCTAAAAGATTACAGATGATCTCATCATCATGAACTACGCAATCAATGCTGCGAAGCCGTCTAGCAAAGGATTTGACGCGGTCAGTATATGTCAGCATGGTTTCAGAGGATTCCTTTACGCAGTTAGTGAAGGCACGCCGCAAACGGAGTTTGTGAGACCACTGGCGTCTGCATTTCATTGGTCGGCGAGTCCAAGCCGCCGTGAGCTGGTAGCCACGACGGTCCGGATGAGACTGGCGCCAATGCCGAAGTGTGATGTGAGGAACGCCTCTTTGTCGCAGGTTTTGTCCAATCGGGCGATTCTCTTCAAGGTGCCGCGTCGCTGGCCGGGCGTGGAGTGGAAGTGGCAAAGGACAGGTCTCTAGACCAGTAACGACAGACCACAGATTCTCTTCCTCAAAAAGCTGCTGGCACTGAAACTTCCAGTCGTGCCAGTTTGTCCCATCAAATTTTTCAAGCGCATTTGAGGCATGAGTGGGCCCATAACCTATTGAAAAAGACGGAGTGGACATTGTACGATCAAAGTGAGGACAGAGAGAGTTGACACAAAAAGACAGATGTGTGATTAACGTGGTAAAAAGTACAATGTCCTAATCTGTTTTATATACATTGCGGCTAAAGCTACACGACAAAGGAGTGTGGAACTAGCCTGAGTAAGGGCGGCTAGGTGTAAGCACAGAGCCGCAAAAGCACAACTAAACTAACAGAGAAAGTACAAGCTAAAAGGACAGCCAGGTGAAAGTACACGTGGCTGGGAAAACGACAAAATAGTACGACAAAACTGAGAATGTCGGATTCTCAACAGTTCCTGCGCAGCATGGAACGCGTCCGGCGATAGAGCTGCCCGTTCCTGCGCGCGCGCCGTCGCACGCTCCGCCACAAAACGGTTCGAAACGGAACGGTTGGGGGTTCCATGGCATGCCGTGCTCGCAGCGACTGCCAGGGGACTCCCTTCCGTCCCCGGGGGCCCAAAAGGACCACCGTACGGCACGAGGGCAGGCGCCGGGCGGTCCCCCTCGGTCCCCTCGGCCCCCTCGGTCCCCTCGGCCCGAGGCCGTCCCTCGGGTCCCCCCCCGCCGATCGCCGACGGTGACGAACAGTTGCAGGGGCAGCGCGGCGCAGGCCATGGAGGGAGGGAGGCAGGCTCGCTGCAGGGCTGGGGAAGTCCGCCCCGTGGAGGTGGCTGCTGCTGCTTCCCGTCCTGTCCGCTGAGCCGACCCTTCGTCTGCAGGTCCATCGAACTCTCAGCACCATGGCGGGCGAGAGGTCATGCGGCTGCTGTTCCCTCCTCTCGCGCTTACACCACGCGGTCAAAGGGTTGACTCACTGCGAGAAGATCCTTACTCTCGACGGATCTCTGATGGCTGGAGTCTTCATAGTTCTCTCTGCAGAATATTTCCACCTCACGGTAGTGACTTCGCCCTCTTCTCGACATCCTTCATAGCTGTGACTCTACCCTGGTTGCAGCAAGGACCTTCTACTTGGCCGTTCGGAATTGGCCTTGCAGCTTCGAGGAGTAAGAATCTGTTTTATTGTACTGAAAAATAAGTTGCATATTTTTTACCCAATTCGCTATTCATCCCTTTATATTTCTATAATTAGCTTCATTCTTTGAAGAAAAGTAACAATGGCTGCCACTGATGTCCTTTGTTTTCAGGAGACCTTTGAGGGATATGAATGAATGGAGGAGCACAGGTCCAGAAGCAGCATTCAATGTGGGAGAGAGGGCGGAGGAGAACAACAGCCTTGCGCATGTATTGGGGATAGCCACAGGAAACCCGAAGCGTGTCGTGCAGCAGGAGGATTTTGCAGAGGAATTTCTTGAGACTTTGGAGGGATGTTCTCCTAGTATGAAGGAAATGGCCAAGAGAATCAGTAAGCGCAGTAAATTTTGTATTTTGAACCTCTTGTATGTTTGATACTGTGGTCGCGTTTACAATGTGGATGGATCCGGCAGCGTAGTCTGTCTTGGCCCTACTTCTTGGTTCTTTTATGGTTTACGGAGTAGGAAATATAAAATCCTACAATAACTCATATCATTGAACGATATGAACGAGAAAAGGGATGAGATGCAGTATAGCCTTGTCCTTTCGCATGTGAGTAAAGTATCAGAGTATTGTTTCCGTTTGCGGCTTTTTATGACAGTCTTGAAATTGAGGGGACTTATTGCTGAAGGCACTTCTGCTATTTTCATCTGTTGTATTTTTTGATTTGTTTATACCTCTATATACTTTGCAGACAAGGTCTCTGGGATTCGCACACGCTACCTTGCCTATTATTGTGACGATTACGCAAAAAACCCCAAGCTTATGACTCACGGTGCACCATCCTTGAATGATCGATTGGAGATGTTCGAAGCTGCAAGTGTGAAGCTTGGTCATGAGGTGGCAGAGAAGACCCTTGCGGATTGGGGTGGTGACAAGTCCAAAATTACACATGTCGTCACCTTTTCATGTTCAGGGATGATCTGCCCTGGTGTGTAGATCTGAGCCCACTCCTTTGAGGTCAATGCCATTTAAGACTGACGAGTTCCTTCCATGATTCTACATTTCATATGCACTGTTCCAGTGGAAAATATTGGTTGCAGGATCCGCTCATTGGATCCGTTTATTTTGGCTGTTGGCTGGCGACATCTACTGACTTTTGAGAAAGTTCGCAGGTCTGGATCTTCGACTCATCAAATCACTCGGTCTATCTCAGAAAACAAAGCATATGTTTGTCTCCTATATGGGCTGCCATGGTGGCCTTGTCGGCATGCGGATGGCATCGGAGATAGCAAAGGCAGACCCTTCTCATCGTGTCCTGATTGTGTGCTTGGAGCTGAGCTCAGTGAATGCTCATGCTCCAGATCCAAGCAACCCCATGAACAACATCATCATCAGTATTCTCTTTGGAGACGGGGCTGCAGGTAGGTGACTGAATTTTTAGCAGTAATGTGTTTGGTAAGCCTTAGTTTCTTTTCAATGCCTTAGCGAGTGCTTCGAGTGAGTTCACAACTCCAAAGATGACCTTGTCGTTTGTGACTTTGATTGCGAGAGACATGCCCCTAAAGGCTGTTTAGACCCTAGTCTTGTGTCTCATGCGTGTGTGCGGCTCAGGGATGGTGGTGGGGAGCCATCCCACAAACTATGAGCGTGTGATCTATGAGATCCATCAAACGAATTCAACTTATATTCCGAACAGCGAGACGGCAATTATGGCTCGACCTTCGGAACAGGGCGAGATTGCAACAGTGGGCAAGGAAGTTCCGTCGGTATGTACTTTCCCATCCTCTTCAGATGATGAAACGGTCTCTCTCATATGTATTGGGTCTGATGCTCCATACTGCGCCAATGTCTCGTTCATGTCTTCTCAGCAGTGTTGTACATCCTTTTCAAGTGACAAAATCAAGTTATTGATTCGGTTTACCTTTAGACATACAGCTGGTCGTTGGAGCAGTAGATCCTTTCGTTCGCGAGCTGGTGGGCGATCACTTGGACTATGAGAAAGACCTGCTTTGGGCAGTTCATCCGGGAGGAAAAGCGATCCTAGATGCAACTCAGAGGGGATGCAGACTCAGCCCCGCCAAAATGGAAGCGAGCAGGTGAGTCAGAGGGCCCGGCAGGATACAATATGACCTGTATTTGACAGGGCCTAAGATTGGAATTGACATTGGCTGACTTAGCCTCATGATCCTTGACATGAATTGGGGCTGTTTGACGGAAAAAGATGTTGACAGCCACATGTGCACTCGTTGCAGAGACATCTTGAGGAGGTACGGCAACATGGCTTCTGCCACAATCCTCTTTGTGCTCGACCAGATGAGGAGGGATAACGTGAAAGCTGCAGCGAAGCAGTGGACTGTGGCGCTAGCCTTCGGACCCGGCGTCTGTGTGGAGGGCTCGCTCCTGCGCTTAGTGAATTGAGTGCAATAACAGCAAACTGACGTTTCCGATGTTGTGGAGTTATTATTTCTTATGTAGGCTAGTAACTGTTCCGTTCACTTGCCAGTTTCGGCAAATTAGTGGCCAGATAGTTGACAGAGGACGGATGCGACTATGCGGAAATCTCACTATTCTAGCTGCTCGGCAATTGCCAGACCTCAGAACGAGGCAACGCTGAATATCCATTCGCCACATTTGTACACTATCCCCTACCTGTACTTGATTCTCACCTTTTGGGAGGATTTGCTGCAATGTAACATGTTAATACGTATGACACAGAATATACACTGTACGCGGCATGTTATTGTATCTAGGACTATGAAAATCTTATAAAAGTCCTTGCATGGTATTGCGGTATCGTAGTGGGTGCCAGTCCCAGACTTACAGCGAGAATGTCGGGACGACACACGCTATTTGTCTCATGCCTCACGTGCTTGCAAAAAACCTGCCTTTCACTTATGCCAGAATTTCGGAGGAATAACCACCGCACAGGCAGACATGCAGCACGCGAGAGAGAGAGAGAGAGCGAGCGAGCGAGAGAGAGAGGGAGGGAGGGAGGGGATAGCATTGGCCGCCGAATGTTGGAGGACAAAGAAAATATGTTGATGCAATGTGAGCCCATCACAACACGATTCATGGCATGGTTGAACGGGAGGCCATGGAGGGGGAGGGCCCACTGGGCATATTAATGAGAGCAGCATAGCATATCGACAGTTTGAAGCAATACATCCCGATACATTACGTATCGGCATACCGATTTTATCCGATACATCGCGCCCCCTGCTGCTGCTTGAATCCCGCTCGCATTGGCCGTCGCCTCCAGGGCTCACAGTGCCTTGTCTGAGGCAGTCCGCAGGATGGAGGACGACGACTCGTCTCTGCCCTCTGCTCCGGGGGAGAGGTGGAGGGAGAAGCCATGGCGTCTGGCTGCAGGAGCCGCCGTCGCTGGCTGCATTATTATACTTATTTTGGGAGAACGCATGGAGAGCCTGCTGAAACATGGAAGAGGCTCCGTCGGTCAGCAGGATCTGCAGGGTAAGGATTATGATGAGGGTCACATCAAACTCAATCAGGATTTTTTATTTTCTGGTTAAACCAAACCACTGAACCACTGTGATCCTGTGTGTCGCTTAAACATGATTACGCAGAAGAAACGTGGGGCCATCGGCTCCGACTCATGGCAACGGATGAACAGATTATGTCAGAGAGTGAAAAAAACAGTAAACTGGGATATCCTTCTAAAGCGTTGAGGTTGAAGCTGAGTGAGCTTTTGGAGCTTGTCCAACAGGAAATGACAAGGTTCCGCAGCAACAAATCTGGAAAATTGAAGGAGGTGAAAGCGGGAGATAAAGGAAATGGTGAACTCGATTTAGAGAAGAAGCATGCAAATGCCGAAGTATTGAAGGAGGAAATTTCAGCTATGGAAGAGGAAAGCACCGCTTGGAGGGAATTGGGAGATTTAATGAAAGCACAAACCGCGGAAATTCATGAGAGACTCGCTTCGGGTAAAGAAGGATTAACAGCAGCAATCCTTTCTGAACCTGATGGGCAAATAGGAGCGATTGAAGGTGAAGAAAGCTCCCTTGGTGTAAGTGAGAGGCCGAAGGAAGCTGCAGCCTTGAAGGAAGCGTCTGACAAGCTCGTGAAAGTAAAGAGGGCATTGATTGTCACCGCTCAAAACATGACTGAGTATCTGCAGGTTGGAGAAGGTTGGGGAAGTGGTGAGGAAAGAGTGGATGGCGGATGCGTTAAAGCTGGAAAAGGGCCCATGTATGGACGATCAGCGACACGGTCCTTGAATTGGCAGCCAGAGCCTGGCAGGTGAGATCTCGAGGACATGTCAGAGGCAGTTTCTTTAGTATTCGTTTTTTGTGTAGAACCTTCGATTCAAAGTATCAAATGGTTTCGCTCTCTGCTGCATTGTGTGTTCAAGTTCTCTAAATGCGAATGAACTTCAAGGGAAATCAAAGAAGCGAGGTTTGTATGTGCTCTCGAATCATCTCTTGTGTCTTTTGAACTTGAATAATCCGAAAAAAAATAATTTTTTAAGTACGTTATAATTCTGAACAAAATTTATCCTGTAACTTAAGCCTCCTGTGAGGGCAACGTGCCTGTGGCGGTGCAGGTATTTGCTTGCAATGTGTACCATGGGGCAGATGAGTAATCGCATCATGTGTTTTCATTTGTACATGGCGTTCGCAGCCCTCCTTAATCGCACCCTTATTGTCCCGATGGCGGACCTTGGATCCCACACAAAATACGATATGAAAACTGTCTTTGACATTGAACATGCGAGGGACTGCGTCGGCCAAACCACAATGCTGACAGAGAACGAGTATCTGAGAAGCACCAAACGTAGGGAAATCGAGGTTAAGGTGAGAAGGGAGCAAATGTCGCAGCTTCTGCATCAAAAGACTTCGTAGCCATCCATTATCCACTGACTGTTTCTTTTTATCCATTGACACCGCGCTTTATTCCCTCCTTGCAAAAGGTACACTGTTTGTGGCCCGGCGCTCCAAGAGTCGCAGCCTGCGGATTCCGTAAAGGCTGGAAGCAGCCTGAACTGAAATGCCCACTTATAAAGCTCCTGGGCCCCCCTGTGGCTGGAAAGTTGAAGTTTAATCCGACAGAAGAAGAGCTGCTTACAGTGTATGGAAACCTTGCAGACTCCGTTATCAGGTATGCGGTCCCTGGGATCCTCTCCTCTCTTCCCTCCCTGCTTTTCTCTCCTATTCTCGCCTCCTCTGCCTTACCTTAGAACGAAGCCTGGTGTTAGTTTGGATCAATTCATGTTTCAGCTATGTATATGGCACTTTTGCAAGCGCTAACGCCTGCTCCCATGTCAGCGTGCTTGAGAATTGAGTATTTCATTCTGTTAGGTCAGAGGGGCGAGGATGAGGGCAGCTTTGGTGACTTGCTGTACGTCGGTTACGGCAATCTCTCTTACATGAAGGCTCTTCCAAACGGACCATTCAAGATGAAGGACCCTTCCTGCAAACTCATCATTCAGGTGATCTCTTCCACTCTTCACCTTTCAACGATATGGCGAGCTGCTCACAGAAAGTTCTTGCTAGGCTGAAATGAATATAGGGCAGTTGTAAGTGAAGGTAGAGAGATTGCTTGGCCTCCTCCTGCAGGCAGGGAGCGATCTATGGGCAGCTGCAAGTGCAGCCATGCGAGCCACATTGGGGCAGCGCTATCTTGGGCTGCACATTCGCCGCGGAGACTTCAAGACATACTGCCAGACTCGCGGAGGCGCATGCTTCAAACCTCTCAGCCAGTACGCAGCCTGCATTGCCGCGAAACTCAACGCGCTCGGAACGTGAGTCGTGCTTATCCTCCATTGGATCCTTCTTTTTCAGGAATTCGGAACGCAGCAGATGGACTGATCCGCAGTAGAAAGCAACAGATGGAGCAGAGTCATGCGCCAAATACTGAGAGTTTGTTGTGGAGGGGACCTGCTGTTGTGCTGGATACAAGCAGGAGCGTAAGCACAGTGTATGCTGCCCACAATGCGGAGAAGAGCGAGATGCACTACTTGGAAAAAGCCATTCTGGTTAGTGAGTTTTTGATGCGAAGCTGATTGATTGTGTTGTTTTCCCTGCTGTTTATTACACTTGTTTTTTTCAACTATTTGAGGACTCTGTCTATGCATTTCTTGCTCCTCAACTCCCCCCTCTCTCTCGCTCTCTCCTCTCTCTCTTCATCTCTCTCTCTCTCCCTCTCGCCTTCCAACTCTCTGTCTCTGTTTGCCTTCGTTTGCAGGCGCAGACGAAGCGGCCCTACGCCTTCCTGACTGCGTCCGATCTGTTGACCCGCGAGTCGAAGAAGATTTTGCGCCGTCCTGAAGTCTTGGCGGCGTTTGAGAAGATTGTGGCGGCCTCGAGCCGCGTCTTCCTCGGCACCGTCCACTCTACATTCACACTCGACATTTTCCGCATGCGCAAGGGCTTGGGTACGGGCACGTGCCTGGACGATGTCATATGTGGAAAAGACGCATCGGAGTTGGCCGAAGCTTTGGAAGACTATGGCCCGGAGACAACGACGGGAGGTAACTTTGCCAAGGGCTGGACTGCAGGAAGCAGCTCGTCAAGTAAAGGGTAGGGCGACGAGGGCGCTGACAGGGGTCATGTTTGTAAATTGTGACATTTGTTACCATTTTTTGTTGCTTAGTTATTTTTAGGCTAGCGAGGTAGGGAAGGCGGGGAAGAAGGGCTTGTAGGACATCTGTTGTTCGCAAACGAGACGTTAAGCCTTTTTTCTGCCCCACTTGTCCTCTACAAGAGTAGAAAGGTTCTGATGGGGTCACCTTCACTCTCGATTTCACCATTTCCTCCTACTCGCATCCACATCCCTCCTTGAAGGCGCGGTTTGTCTGAAATGATGCGGAGGTTCGCCTTGATCCTCATATTGCACTCGGCCCGAAGGCGTTTGCAAGGGCTGAAGGCAGAGCTGGAAGATGATGGCGAAGGCCTTCGAAGGGGCTCGGGAGAATGTCGCCCCGAACAGACCCAACACGCTCGGTCCGCGTGCGGGCTGCCAACGCCGCCACCGATTTATCGTCTTCTTCGATGTTAGATGAAAGGCCCCTCTCCTGGAGAGAGACAGAGAGAGAGCGAGAGAGAGAGGGAGAAGGAGAGGGAAGGAGAGAAAAGAGAGAGAAAAAGATACGTACGAGTGGGCAATAGCGGGAGTCAAAGCGGGGGAGGCGAAGAGAGAGAAGCGAGAGACGACAAGAGGGGAGGGAACACGGGCGGGCCGCCCCGCCAGGGGGCGACCGTACGGTACGGTGAGCCACTTGGCAGTTGGGGGCATTTGGCCGCCGCTGTACGGCTCGTACGGATTGTGGAGGACACGTGTCACTTGGGACATGACTGTGGCTGGAGTTTGACAGATTTGGTTGGAGCGAACGGCCTCCGTCTCGCAGTGAAGCGTGACAATCGACGGTTTGCTGTTGGGTTGGCTTGGAGCATCCGTACACAAAAAATAGGTTAAATTGGAGGTCGGAAGTCGAACGGCGTAAATTTGTTTTAATTTTGTAAATAAATATATATATAATTGTCAGTACACATCACATCCGACCATAGCTCAGTTGGTAGAGCGGAGGACTGTAGCGTGATGAAGCAATCCTTAGGTCACTGGTTCGAATCCGGTTGGTCGGACATGCTGTCTATGTTTTTTGAAAATCATCGTTTGGATGTCATCCATCTACTGCAAATATCGGAGGTGTGTTTGATGTTCATGTCCCTGTCCCTGTCCATGTCCCTTATGCATGTAGGAACATGATAAACACTTTACTGTGGCTCTTCCAAAACCTTCCTTCGCCAGTGCTTGCGCCCACCGCTCCTTCGAGATGCACGGCTCCGGAAGCCCTCCTCCGGCGATCTTGGCTACTTTTTATCGACAGCGTATTTCCGTCGGCCTTCAACGTTGCCTCGCTTCTACACTTCTTCGGCGTGCTGCAGTTGTTGGTGATCGTGTCGGTGGACTTACGCCGCTCCCTCCTCGTGATGTGCCTCGCATCGGTGACCTTCGCGGTTGCTTCTAGGGGCTGCGTTGTTCCCTGGCTAAAAGCTGCTCATAAAAAGGTTGGGATGAGTGATTCTGGAGCCACATAGAGCAGCTTGTGCCTAGGCGTAGTTTTACGCTCCTAGCTTTCCTAGCTTTCTTAGCTGGTCCTTTGCGACCAGTCCCTCGTGGTTCCACATCATGCTTTTGTCCGTGTACATTTGATGGCCTCGCCATCGTGAGTTCAATACCATTTTTCTCCCTCTTTACTACTCCATGTAGTAGCTATATTAGGATTTGCCTAAGCTATTAATGTTGGCAAGTGCGTTCTACCCAAGCTTAACAACTAACCAGTGTGTGAATTCGTGGCTGAGTATGAAAGAAGACAGTTATAAACTTCAAAAAAACCGTTAACCGGATCAGAACCCCATTAAAATTTACACAAAAAACCGCCAGTTCATCCATATCGACGTTGATACATTGTCGACAGTTTGAGCTCTCTCACGAAGCGTCTGGTCCGTTTCTCGCCCAGCTGGCAACGCGCGGCTGTTCCGAATTTCAAGCATACAGCCTCGCAAGCATTGTCGATACATGTCGTCCCAAATCCTCACCGAGACCACGCGGAAGAATGGTACTAGGAATGGAGGCAATTTTGAATGTTCTTGAAAGACGAAAAATTGGTTGTAATTACATGCACATGCCCGCTGTTCTCTGCTGCATTTTACAACGGCTGAGGTCTGCTACACAAAAAGACTTCAATCCCGTTCGCTTATAGCCGTCAGATGCGCCTCCACTTCGTCAGCCGGCAACACCCTGAATACGCGGTCTCCGTCGGGAGGAGCTCGAACCACTCCAACCTGTTAACAGGTGTGAGCGCAAAAAGGAAGCGGTTAAACCCTTGTCTGGCAAAGGCAAAAGTTAGAATAAAAAGGAGAGACGGATAAGACAAAGGAAGCCAGAAGACAAAAGCAAGGGACCAGAGGAAACCATACAGAAATGTTATCCTTACCTCGATCTCAGAGGCCTTGAAATCCTCCGAAAGCACTGATTGAAGAGCTGAGATGGCTGTCTGCTCTCCACCCTCACAGGCAGACGAATTCGCATTCTCAGTTGGTACAGAGCAGGATGATTGAATTAGACAAACAACCCCAATCAAAAGTGTCGACGAACAAAGGAAACCCGTGTTCAGTTTATGCTCCATGCTGAGAGCTAAGAATCGACAGACACTGAATAGCAGTAACTTAGCAACAATAACTGTATGACAGACTCAGCAACAAACTGAAAGCAAAGCTCTGGAGAACTCACCTGCACAGTGTCATCGTATGAGAGATCCTTTGTGTCTTTTACTTTTTTCTCCAAAAAGTTCGTGGCTTCTTGGTCCTTTGCACCCGCGCTTGTGGCCTGAAATTTCAGCCACCAAAGAACAAAGGTAAGTTCCATGCCAAACATCCGTAGAAACTCCCGTTCCCTTTTTGAGGGAACCCTAAAAACATATCACACATATCAAGTACATAAAGTCTCAGAACAGGGAAGTTCAAAAGCTAGATTCTATAGGCACAGTGGTAATCCGGCCTCACTTTGTATCCCACAAAATACCCGGCAGGGTCACATTTATATAATTGTGGGCCGACTTCCTCATCGATCCCAAGCAAAATTGCAGCTGCACGACCAATAGGAAACAGCCAAAACGTAAGAAGGGTTGCAATGGCATTGCGGAGTTGAAAGCGAGAAACGTTGCAGCTTTGAAGTAACTCCTAAGAAACAGCACAAAAAAAAAGAAGCCACTCTAAGATACACGCAGGATGGTAGCAGTACATACAGACACCGAGTGGACGCATATACGCTTGCTGAGTGTACACTTGAGCAATATCTGCCAGCCTGCAGGGGGGAAAAAAGCCGAAATAGGGGAGGAAGGAAAGGAAGAACATGAATAGAGAGAGTGATACTCCGTTTATTTGTAGATTATTGAGTCCTGGAGGCAACTAAGTGAAAGTAGTGGATTTAGGCCCTCGCGACTCACCTTTTCGCTAAGTATTCGACTGGAATATCATATCCATTTTTAAATCTGAACTCGGCTGCCTCGTTTCTTGCTTTCACAACAAGTGACTTGGCATCGGCTGTGAGTTGGCACGTATTAGGGACAAAGAAAAGAAAAGATCAACCAATTAGGAAGTAGCGCTGAACATTACCGCCTCAATTGAGAGCGAAACACCTCACCGTCATACTGTTGACCATTCATCTTTCATCTATTTGAAACGAGATAACTGCAATGAAGACGCCTTCGTCTCAGATTCTGTATGGACTAAAAATGTTCAAACGAATTACACTCCACGCGCGCCATTATTGCAGATACGAATACAGAAAAGAGGAGTTCAATTTTTTTGCCTGCTCGAACTTTTCATAAGCCTGAACCATTCTCACCTGCGAGGCCTGTCGCGAGCATGCCAATGAACTTCGTAATGACAAAAAGATGAGTGACGCTTGTCTCATCGAGCAACTTGTCCTGTACCCCCTCCCCCCGCATACTGCTGAACACTCTTTTTTCAAAGATTTTCTTTCGGGATTTGCTCCAGAAGAAAGAAACTATTCAGATCAAGGAAAGTCCTGTAACGTTTCAATTATTTTGAAAAAATCAGCTTCCCTTCTACCGTGTGCAATGACTTTGAATCGCCCTAACGCCTACTCCACTTCCAATCATTCTACTCATCGTATGTTCAACAATCAAATCCTATAACTGTCACAAACACAACCGAAAGTATGCACAGCGCCAACTTGAATTAGAACTCATCGAAGACATGATCAACATTGTCGTGACTATAAACAAGGAGTTTCACAATCCTCACCGGAACCTTCCGTTGTGTGACTACACACACTGAATCTTTTCCGCGGACTCCAATCGAAGTGATTCCGACTGACTTCACCGCCTTGAATGCGTACTCTGAAAAAAAGAGCAAGCAGATATTATCGTTAAAGACTACATAAGAAAGACGCCTGAAAGGTTTTAAGTGTTCTTCTTGAAATCTGTTTCATGCAGAAAACAAAGAAATATGCTCACTTCTGAATGTTGTCATCAGCATGCAGACAATGGAAATGATTCCGCAATTTTCTCATGTTATGATATTATCCGCACATTCTTAAAAATCACTGTAAAAGTGGAGCTAAAGATTCTGAAACCTTAATTTGATATCTATGTCTGTGTCATTTCTAGTTTCATATTTACACCTGGTTCCTGATACCTAAGTCTTAATGAATAATCCTGCACCTTTTGGTAACTACATTTCAAACAGATGATCTGCTGGCCTACTCTAGAAGGTTCCATCGTCCCCAGTTCACTTCACGCAAAAGGTGAGACATACAGCACATGCACGATGAAAAATACGCGCTGCAAACAGCCTCAATTGCAGATGCTGTGATAAAATGGGAACAAGCTACTCTCTCTTTCTCCGGCACTTGAAACGAAGGGCCCATATGGTCGATAAAAGATTGCCAAAAATTCAATAATGACTGGACTGATTCAAATCAAGGGCGATTTCGAAAGATGTGGTTCTGTGTGACATGAATTATCATGCAGGTGCATCATTGACTCCATCGACTCTCTCCATTTTCCTCTTGCCCACTCCTCCACGCCCTCCCTCTCTGTTTGTCCACTTCCTCGCTCTTCCCTCCCACTCCCTTCTCCCCTTCCCACTCCTTCCCCTTCCTCTCTCCTTGAATTACCTATCCTTTTCTCCCTCGTCCCCCTCCTGCCTCATTACTCTCTTTCGTCGCTCCGCATGGCTCAATACCCGGCCACTCTACCACCAACAGCAACTTATCTACAGAGAACCCTAATCTACTCATGGCATACGTGACCTGGACGGATCTCAGCGTTAGGAAAACCCTCAAAAGGAGCAAATTCGTACTGGTTCTCTTCTTTAAATTTCCGGAATGCATCTCTATCACAAATGATTGCGAGAATTTAGAAGTCTCTCGTAAAGAGTTGTTTAAAAAAAAAAGTGAGGAAAAATGCAAGGAAGCCTCGAGAAGTCTAACCCTAACCCTCACTCTAAAATTGAGGATGCGTAGAAACTGACCGACTTGGTACAGCCGCCCCTCAGGAGAGAAGATGGTGATGTGGCGATCATAGCCGGCGCCTGATCCGCGACTCATAGTCACACGCTGCTTTGCTGCGGCGAGGAGGGTGGAGGTCCAAGGGGAGCAGAAACCGAAGACTCCAAGTGACACAGGCGAGGCGTGAGGGCGCTGCGAGTTTCCCCGGCTTCAAGCCGAAGAGCACCTGCACTGCTGAAATGGAAAAGAATGGCGCCGGGACACAGCTCGGAGGGGAGGGCGCTACAAGAAGAGAGTGGGACCATCGGGTCCGCCAACCATTGGCTACCAATGGTTGCGGCCAATGGTTCGTTTGGTCGCAGAGTTTGACCTGAGGGGCCATTGGTCAAACATTGGAAGTTCTGCCAACCATTGGCCAACCATTGGCCAACCGTTGGCCAGCCATTGGCCAACCATTGGCAATGGCTCCTTTCAGCCGTTGGATGGAAGCATCCAACGGTTAGATTCCAACGGTTGCAATGGTTGCAAAACATGGTTGGGAGACACGGCCAAACCATTGGCGAACAACGGTTGGAAATGGTCGCCGACCAAAGGTCCGACCTATGCTGCAGCACTCCTTGTTCCAGGAGGTAAACAAGGCGTGCATTTGAATATGTCCCTACTTTTAGGTCGCTTTCCGCTTCTCTCCCTCTTCCTTGATTTCTCCTCTTCTCACTTCCCTTTGTCTTTACGACCTTTCTCCTGATGCAGCTTACAATACTGACTTCTTTGTGATCGAATGCAAATCAGAACGTGAGAATATCGAAGTGAAACGAAGAAAAGAATACCAAGAAAAAAAAGAAGCACGGAAGGAGCAAAGGTAGGTACTGATGTCATTTCAATCGATTGCACCACTTAAGCTGATTTCGCTTAGCAGACATCCAGTGCAGTGTTTTTTAGGTCGGAGATTGGCCTCCATCATTTCTCAAAAAAATAATTTTGCTGATCCAAGAATATTTGAAGTGAATGTGCACTCTGCATCCTTCTACTTCAGCCGCTCATTGGGGCCGAGAGCAGCGTGTACAGTTGGCAAGGTAAGAGAAGAGCCAGTTACACCGGCTGGGAAAAAACTGGGATTTTTTTGGGATAACCATGAGAAAGGACCTACTGTGATTACAAGTGGTTGTTATTCCAGAGAATTTCGAGGTTTTCATAGCGGTAGGCCTTCGTGGAGTGAAGAGAGAGGCTCAACTCTATCGGCGTCGACGGAGAACTTGCATTCAAGTGACCGTTTTGGGTTTGAAGTTGAGGAGGGTCCTTCAAGCACTACATACAAAGGCGACCCTCAGACAACCAAAGGAGGGAAAGGGCCGAAGACAGTGATGGATGTCCTTCTGAAGCGCTTAAAATGGGGCTTTTCAACATGGCCCACGGCAGAGGGCTGGCTCTTCACGCTCTGCATCGCATCGCTCATAGCAATTCCCATTATCCCTTTGGCATTGTGGGGAAACCTGTTTTCCTTAGACCACGCGAACATCTCCTTTTTAGTCGGCTTGAAAATTTTAATTCCAAACATTGCTGAGGAGCTCCTTTGGAGGTTGTTATTGAACCCTCATCCTCGAGAGGAAAGATCTCCTAAGGAAGTGATGATATGGGGCGTGATCTCGACCGCTGCTTTTGTCATGTCGCATCCTCTGAATGCCTGGTTGCTGAGGCCTGTAGCTCGAACAGTATTTTGTCATCCAGGCTTTTTGCTAATCTGTGGACTTTTAGGCAGTGCATGCGTAGTATTGTATCAAAGAACAGGGTCGATATGGCCTCCCGTGGCAATGCATTGGCTCACAGTGTTCGTTTGGCTAAGTCTCGGGGGGCGACATCGGGCCCCCCTTTTTTGAAGGCTGTCAGTTCACTCGAGACAGGTATAAATTAAAAGTTGATTGTGGGCGTACAATGTGATTATTTAATGGGGTCATGGACTATTGTTCTTCGTCGTCTTTTGCTTATTTTTTTACTTCTGGCATACACTCCCCTTCTTTTTTCGTTCTGCACTCGTGGAAAAAAGTAGCTTGTATAGAAATGGCCGATAAGGGACAATAATGGGCCCATCGCATGAATCTTGTTAAAAATACACATTATCTCCTGCTTGTAAACCATAACCTGACATGCGCAACGCACTTGCTTCACGGACTAAACAAAGCGTAAGCAATCTCTCATTTTCTCCTTTTTTCAAAAACGAAGGTGGAAATAGTACAAAGTGCTCAGTGATTTCCTAGTGAAAAATTGGTCTATCTAGAGGACCCATCACAGCTAGACGTCTGTCAAGATAGCGGCCCCCATCTAATTGAGAACAACTAGGAACCCTTATCTGTTTGAGAATCACTAGGAGCTCCCATCTGATTGGACGGAGCTTTGGAAGGTTCACTTAAAGAGCGCTCATATGCTCGTCCCTCTTTCCAAATTGAGAAATTCCGCAGCTTTGGGCTGCAAGAATTGTCCACTGTGTGCTCAGATTGGCTTCCCTGAGACGAAGAAGTGAACATATGTATATCCGTATTGAATATGGGTTGCTGGAAAGGATATGGGAGCCTGTTGGGTGCGGCAGAGGCTGTTGTAAAGGAGGGAAGAGAGCCAGTGGAAGGTAGGGTGTCACTACGACCGGTCTCCTCTAAAGATCTGAACTTATATGGTGGGAGTTGATGCATGTGGCTAAAGGTGGAGGTGGAGGAAGTAGGGGGACTGGATCTGGACCTTCTTTCTCGAGGATCCTGATTGGCTGAAGGTGCTGAAAAATGCATTGAAGAGTGGCCGAGTACAAGGGGGGGAAAGGAGTCCACTGGAAGCTCAGGACTGGAAGGACCAGGAAGTGAATCTGGGTTTGAATCAGTAATGAGGTGACCGCCATTTGGAGAATAGACCATTTGCTGAGGTTCAATGTCAATCCTGCAACAACAACAAAAACCGGGGATGAGATGACCTTGGTATGAGGCTTACAGAGGCTAGATTTGGCGCCAGATAAAGCTATGAGAGAAGGATGCGAAAATGCAAACAAGAGTGGATAGAGTCATGATTTGTCTTTCTCCTTTCAGCATCCAAACTTCAACTTTCAAATGATGCGTATCGTCCTTAAACTCCACCTGTGTGGAAAACCTAATTCCTGATCCACATAAGCAGTACAGAGTGCAGCAACTTGCCTGTTGGAAATGTGCACTTGCCACCTTTCTGTGAAGGCTGAAGAGATTTACGCCTGAACTTGATCACATTCTAGAGCGGCATACTTCAAAAGGCAAAGTTGCCCACCTTGCGGTTCCATCTGAAGAGTCTGAAAACTGAGAGGGACTTTCGAACAAGCCGGGGGACGAGGACTCTCCTCCATCTGCCCCGCCTGAGTACGACTGCCATGAAAGCGAATGGGAAGGAAGAGCATCCACAACTTCCGTAAAATAACGCCGTTTAATAAGCTGTTGAAGGAAGGTTAAGCCCCAACACCACCAAAAATTAATGCATGGAAAGGGTTGGTTTCAGTATACAGAGAGGTAGGCATTTACAGGAGCTAGGGTTGGCGCGATTGCGTTCAAAGCCAACAACTGGATCAAAGCTGCACAACCATCGATTTGATTTCATTAAGAGAGGAAGGAAGAGAGGGAGAGGTAGGAGAGAAGGAGAGGGGAAAATAATCTCACTTCGTAGAAAAAGGAATCAACAGCTTCTAGGTCGAGCCTTCCTTCTCGAGCGCACTGTGGAGCAAGTGACAGTAAATGACATGTACCGTCTCGAGTATTAGCTCAAACTTCCGAAATCTGGAATCACTGCGAATCACATCGCAGCAAGTAAAGACAATAATGGCAAAGCTCCATGGACTAAGACAATTACGAAAACGTCATCAATCAAGCCGTATACATGTCCTGTCACCTTGCTGATCCACAAAAGCTCCATTTTTCACGCCTAATCTCCATATTAACCGAAGGACCTGCCTCCACTCTAAACCATATTATCGTCTGAACATGCTCACCGCGATTAGGCCTCCCGACGAAGCCGAGCTTCTTATGTATTGGGGCAGCTCAGATTTCCCTCGGAATTTTAACAGCCTGTTTTTCTCTACCCATGCTCTCGCTAGCTCTAAGGTTTTGCTTTTGCTGGCCACTTCCATGAGTTTCGTGCGCCCCTTTACAAGAGGGTCCTTCTCTCGAATGTCCGCCTTGTTCCCTATTACAAGAAGAGGAACAGGGAGACCCCCTCCAACTGCAGAATCTGAAGGAGTATTGAAAGTACCCAACTGCACAAGTTCGCTAGTCCATTCCTTGGCGGAATGCCGTTGAGATTTCGCTCGGGAAAGATCATGCACAAGGATGACACCTGCAAGTGAATGCAGGTGCACACGTTGAAGCTTCAATTATTGTAGTAAAATAGCATAAGGCTGCTCATGCGCAGAGCAAAAGAGTTCGTGGATGCTCATACAATCAAAATAGGCTTTCTCAAGAACACAGCACTTGTATCGCCCATTGCTTAATGGGTTTCTGCTTCCATTCAAAATGCCTGCTTGGGACTTCCTCCGAAGCTTGTGAATCGTTCAAAACAAATTCCAAAGGAATTAAATGCCTGTCGCCTTCAAAATCAACCTTACCCCTTTACCTCAATTGACAGAAAATGGACCCTTGAAATGAAAAGTTTCAATCTATTAACTTCCTGAATGTTCACATCCTTAGACCCGTTGACCATTCAGAGTACAAGGTTTTGCTAGAGCCGTCCATTAAAGTTTTTTTTGTTCGATATTGACATCCTTTTCAGCTTCCCATGCATATGAGAATCACTTCCGGACTCATCAATAAGCGTGGGGAAAACAAATGGATTTCCAAAGAGGGATGAATCTCACCGTTTATTTTACTGTAAAAAAGTGATCTTGAATGCTTGTACATTTCATGGCCCGAAATGTCCCACAACTCCACGAAAAAGCCTCGCCTCTTGTTGCTCGCCTCTTCCTCGACACCCCCATGCTGTGCGTTCATAGTAAGAGACTCTCCTGCTTCCATGTACTGAACATGACCCAGTGACTTACACAGCATTAGCAGAGTTGGGATAATGCTAGAACTAGCCGGTGATACATTGATGTAGTTTCAAAACAGTCCAAACCATGTGCATACTCCTCGTGAACAAAGCGTTAACAGTAATCCTATACCTTTTCTAGTACATGGGTTGCTGTCAACTGGCTGGCAAAAGGCCTACACCGTAGTCTCTTACACCAAGTTAAGAAGGGTAATAGACCAGTAACTTTGTGAAAACACTCAGTCAAGTCAAGAAATTTTTCCCAGAACGAAAGAATCACCCAGGTACAACCTTGAGAGGTTTGACAAAGACAAGCTGCTTCTCAGTTCTGCTTTCAATATTTAAGTTGCAGAAACTTGATGATTTCATTCACACTGTACCATCTGTAGTTGCCAATCCTATATTCCCGACTAGAAAAAAAATGTAGTGCAAGAACCAACCCTTCGTCGGCATCTCAGATCTCATGATGGACCTATCTAGTTCCCCATTTGACATTTTCAAGAGAATGAACCTCTTGCAAAATTCGAGAACAGATAAGGTAGCTGTGACACCTAGTTTCTGTGCTTGCTGCATATTCATAGACACGACTACGAGGTTTTCATGCCAAAAAAATACTAGTGAACACTTCAAAGAATTGAAACTGTGCAGGGCTCGGCACACGCTTGTTGTGTTCAAGTGATCAAACGTGCAAACAGCCAGAAAAAAAAGTGGCTTAAAGTATGTGATTACCTTCACACTCACAGAGCAGCCAACTGTCCGCATTGGCTTCAAAATTGGCCTCCCATTAACAATAAGGTGAACCAACGACGTCTTTCCCACACCTGTGAAATTCAGACAATGCTTTAAGCTTGGCTTATCTTCCAGAGGCAGCTTTAAAACAGTAAAATATTTCAAATTATTTTTCGTATAATGGGTAAGCCTCGTGTATTTTGTAGTTTTATGCAGACACTAGGACAAGGCTGAATTTTCCTGCTTCTCAGATTAAGTTTTCAACGCAGATAGGCGCGAGAAGAATGGAAGGGTAGACATATGTCATGCGATACTTCATCGTAGGTTATTGTCCCCCAATGTAACATTGGCAAGACTGTCTAGGTCTGTGAAGGATCGATCACACGCAGGCACCATGGGTGCCGAGATGCTATTGCTGCATAATTTTTTTTTAGTGTCTGCCAGTAATGGAGATGAGCGGTTCTTTCCAGTAGTAGAGAAATAAACTCGCCTGAATCTCCCACAACAAGCACTCGAACCTGGCCAGCTGGAGGGCTCCCATCCCTGCTACCCTCCGGCCGGGCATTCATGCCCTTATGGTCTTGCGATGTCAGCAACCCTAACCCTAAATCTAGCTTCAAGTTATCCTGCAGAATGTGCTGCAAACTGTCAACATGGGCAAAATACTGCCTCCTATGCTAGCACATTATGCACTTCTGGCTGTAGAAAGCAGCCACCTCCTCCCTTTCACACTCACGGTCACAAACGCTTCACACTCTCGCTATCACTATTTTCTCTCTATTGTGCTCGCTTTCTCTCCCTTTTCCACTCACTCCTGTTGCAGATGGCAGCAAGCCATTTGCAGCACATCACCATGTGCAAGCTTCACTCCAAAACGAAACCACTGGTGTGGCTGAGAGAATGAAACGTCTCCGTGAAACCCTAAAAGTGCTCTCTGCGCAAAAAAAGCTCCAATTCTTTTCATTCAACTCCTGCGCATTCATGCAGCGGAGCATGCGCAACGAGTGAGCGCTAAGTGCAGGGAAAGGCGCGTCCTCTCGAAATCATGGTCAGGATGAAGCTGAAGCAGCTGGAAGCACAGCTGGGACAGCTATCGAAGTTTGAAAGCCCCAAGGTGCGTATGCTTGTATGCGTTACACCGACATGTTTGACGTCCTCTGCTCGCTTTCGTGCAAAATTTCAATGTTATGTGGATGCTGATAGCAGCAGTAAATGTGCTGCGTTTTATCTTATTTTTCATGATTTAACTGATTATGAGACTTTGCATACATCAAAGTCAGTTGGTTAGGGCTTAGTTGGGAATTCTTATTGCCTTGTATCCGTTTCTGTGCTGACTGTAAGCTATACCAGAAGCATTGTCACTGTGAAATTGTTACCCTCTCTGCAACAGGGTTGTAATGCGGGATCCTCTCTGACTTCCCAACTGACGCGCTCCCTGAAGCAATTTCTTGAAGCAAATTGTAGGGCTTGTGTCTTGCAGGTGGAGTTGGAACAGTATCCAACAGGAGCACACATAGCATCCAACATGCTCTATATGGTATAGGCCATGGGTCCTATGTCTCCAAAATGGGAGAATCCACAGCAAAATCTTCATTGTCTGAACATTACATGACGTAGGGCAAGCATCCATCATGCAATTTTAACTATGATATACACGCATTCAACCATAGAGGGTTGAATTTACTTCGCATTCATTCATCTCAGACTCGTACATGTCGACCCGCAGGTTGGGTACCTTTCCAAAGGTCCTATGGGTGGTTGGAGAAATGGAGCCTACTTACCTGCTGAGACGTGTGGGAAGCAGAGGGTGGCAGGTGCAGAACTCCTATGGAGACTTGGAGGGCCGGAATGTAGCAGATTTGGGGTGTGGCTGCGGAATTCTCGGAATTGGAGCAGCCATTCTTGGCGCTGAGTACGTCCTCAATCTGATCACTGCGTCGCTGCTTTTAAATGTGCAATCTTGTGCTCTGCGTTCTGGATCCTTGCAAACCATGCGCTTGTCAGCTTACTCTGAAACCTGCCTTTGGCAAAATCTTGAGGCTTGTAGGGTTGCCGGAGCTACTGGTTGCATGCCTAATGCTGCTCAATGGAGGGTTAGGATACTCCTAATTGGACACAGAATTCGATGTGCGAATAGCCCTGGCTACAAATGATGTTTAGGAGATTTTGGGGCTTTTGCAGACATGTACTTGGAGTGGATATCGACATGGATGCATTGACTTTAGCGCAAGAAAACTGCGAGGAGCTTGATGTAAGACTTGTCATTCTCTAGCAGCATAAATTAAGTAATGTTCTCTTCTCTCGCTTCCGCAAGGCATCCTGTTTTCTTTTTAATGAGTTCGTTCGGGTTGTTGTTACCGTACTATTTTTATCTTTTGACAATAACGATACAGGCAAGGTATTAGAGATTTCTGTAATTTTTTTTCCCCAGAATTTGTTGGTCTTTCCCTTCTTGCAACTTCTCGATAAGGTGGTTGGTCTCATTCTTCCTACTATTCTTGCAGGTGGCCCTGGATTTTCTGCAGTGTGACCTCCGGCAGTTGGCATGGAAGGGTACGAGTTTCACCAATCGAAACGACTAACCATTAATCACCTGTACTCCTGTAGCACAGAATAAGTGATTCATCCTTTTGCTCAAATTCCCTCCCCATGTCATTGTTCGAAAGCGGCCTACTTCCACTGTCCTGCAGTTCGGAAGTCAAGTAGACTCCTCCACTCTTGGCTCTGACTCAAAATGGTTGATGTTTCTCCCTTCTCTCGCCCCCCCATTCCTTCTTCCCTTTTTCCCTTCTTCTTCTTTCTTTCTTTCTTTTCTTTCTCCACTTCTCCGGTCGCATGCAGGTCCAACAGTGGAGACTGTGGTGATGAATCCTCCCTTTGGCACTCGCCGGAAGGGAGCAGACATGGAGTTTCTGCAAGTGGCTCTCAAGGTCTGCTCTATCTCCACTCTGGGTATCATGCCTTTTTCCCTTTTGAGAGTACTTGTCTTTTCCTGCACTCATGAAGTTCAGCGACTGTACAGGAATTGCAAAAACGAAAAGATTGTAGAGGAAAGACATACTTTGTTTCCGAGAAGTTTCGAAATTACTGCTCCTTTTTCTCAATGTGTGTGATGCCTCGTTGGTGCATGCTTTAAACTCTTTGTTCTGAGTTTTAGAAGTTATATTTGTTAAAGATTAAACTTGATTATGACATTCACCTGTGGTTTATTTGTACTCTTTTTTTACTTATGCAAAGGCTGTACGCATTGATCAAGGCATTGCGTGGAAGGATGGAAGCAGATGGCGGACAGAGCCGTATATTCACTTCACAAAACTTCAACGCGAGAAGTAGGTCAAACTCAACTAAACGTCCTGTCTATGCTGGGTACTGTTCACTGATTTCAGTGTTTCTAGTGAAGAAATGTCTTTTTCAAAGGAAAATTCTGAGGGCTATTTCTTGCTTGTCTTTTGATATTCATGAACTCATCTTACGATTGTCAATTCTCTATGTGCACGGAATTTGCAGTCCAGTAACCTTATTTTCTTTGCTGCCCGGTTTTTGCCTGTCTGGTTGGTCTGTTCAGCACATTCAACGGGCAGCAGTAAAAGATTTTGGGGCTCGAAGTGCAGAAGTCCTTTTCAAGGTACACTTCAATTTAGAGCCGCTGTCAGCTTGTAAACTTGCGGAGAGAGTGGAGTCCTCTGAGTGCGTGTGCCGATACTACGATCGGCTTGTTGTTCATTACTTTTTATACACCTTGCACTTGACACTGTCTTGTGTTGCCTCTCATTAGCTTGCTTATAGTCATCACAGTTCCATGTTCGATGTGAATGAGGGGTTCCGCCCTAGTCATTATTTGACTGAGACAGTATAGAGCTGCCAGCATAGAACTACCCCTTACCATTCACTTGCCCTTGCTTGATTGCAGCTGCGCTACGATCTCCCTGCAAGCTATCGATTCCATAAAAGGAAGGAAGTGGACATTGAAGTGGACTTGTGGCGGTTTCAACCTCCTGTAAGGCGAGTCTAGTGAATTTGGAGCGCCAAAGGAGGATGGATCAGGGGGGTGTCTTAGAGCGGAGGAAGCTCTTAGTACACTCGCTTCGTTTCGCTTTTTTTTGCTTTCACATATAGTGCAAATCATAGGTATGACGATAACTGCGGCTAAAATCAAACATTTCGTCTGTTATGCCTATATTGGCACTCGTACCATTTACCAATATCTTCTAAAACCCCCACAATGTCGAAGTCATTGTCATAGATACGGTGAGCATGGCACATGTAACATTTTCCTAATGAACATAACTTCACTCTGTTATCAATTGAACTAGACACAAACCCTGTCTAAAAAGTTCAAAGAATGGAGCGGCCCCAACAGCATGAGTTTCGCCCTACAATCTTCACAGCTCCTAGAAAATATTGCGCCTGTTTGACTATTTTACAAAAGAATAGGATGAATACCCACGAAGTCCTTGCGCTCCAACACGTGCAGCCCGGCACTCTGAAAAGACTACCCTTCGATTGTTTGTCAATCATCGGTACTCGTCTCCGCAGTCGCCAATAATGGCCATGAGGTCTCGGCTCTTCTTCATGACCTTTCTGATGCGCTCACGATCTTCCTCGTCCAACTGCAAATCGAAAATAGCGCATGTCGCGTCTATGTGCTCCGATACCCCGAGACGAACCCCCAGTATTGATCCCGCCACGGCAGGCTGTTTAAAGAAAAGATAGAGGCAGAAAGGCAAATAGTTTTAGTTCGATTATTTCGTGAAAAGGGGGGAGGAAGAGGCTGAGAGAGAGACAGGGGGAGGGAGATCTTTCGCAAACACATATAAGAACGAAGTGAATGGGGAGGTGAGAGGGGAGGTGGGAGGTGGTGTTTCTTACTTGGTCAAGAATGTAGTGAACCGCGACGGCTGGTATTGTGGATTTGTGTTTCCTCGCTACAATTTGGCACTCCCTCAGCAGCTCTTGGAAGAGACCCCATCCGCCCCAAGTGTCGATCATCTGCCCATGTGCGAACATGCCCGCCACTCCGTGAGAGTGAGAGCGAGAGAGAGCGGGAGAGCAGGAGGGGAGGAACAAAGAAAAAGAAAGGGTAGTGCGGCTAGGGCGGGGGCTAAGGTTAAGGTTGGGTTAGGGTGATAGGTTAAGAATCGGGTCTAATTTTGTCAAAGGGATGGAAGTGAAGAAAGGATATCTCACTCGCTTGTACTTGTTTTGAGATGGAGTGGTTGTGCGAGGCCCTCCCCATGAATTGGGCTCCTTTGAATCAACAAACTTCTCTGAGAGAAACCCTCCGAGTAGTGTTCCATATCTGTATGCCTTATTGAAACATGCAATCAGTCCAAAACGACGTTTGATCCATGTCAAATCTCAACCTTCACACTGAGCTGAACCCTGCGTTCAACCTCAACCCCAAGTTCTCGATCCTGAACAAGCTCAGATTTAACCAACCTACACGTTTAAAGCCTCTCTTCCACCGCTCTGTGGTATTTGCGAACTTTTTTAGGGCTAGCAAGTCTGCAACTCACGTAAGGAGCTGCACGCCTGTGAGGGAGCAAAGCTCTGCCATTCGCTGCTGGGGTCTTGTGTCCACCAAACTATACTGAACCTGCATTACAAGAAAAATGCAATATGTTTCCAAAGGAGACGTAACAAAGTTTGCAAAGTATAGAAAAAAAAAAACAAAAATGATGAGCGATAGTCGACATGTTCAATTCACCTGGTTGCTGACAACAGGGATCCCGTTTTCGAGAATAGTTTGTAGTCTGTCCGTGTCAAAATTGGTGAGCGCAATTGTTTTAATTTTCCCTGCACAGCGAACGAAACGTATTTCTAATGCTGTTCACGTGTAGTCGTTTTGCCAACGGAAGCAGCAACGGAACGGAAAAGACCTGACATGTATCATACCCTCGAGGATCAAAAGCCAAACATCTCACCTTCCTCCTTCAAGTCTGTCAAATGCTTCAGAGCATCCAAGTAGCCCTTGTCCGAATAATCCCACCTGCCCCAAACCTAGCAAAAATGTGAATAGGAGAAAAAAAAAAAAACCATGCAATTCTCCTCCTTTCAACTGCGGGAGGTTTTCTTCACCAACTGAATTTGGACCATATCGCAGTGAAAGCCAAGATGGCACAAGAAAAAAATTGACATACCAATGGAACTGCACCATGTCGAGCTTTGGCGTTTCCATGCGTTTCCGTGAACGGTACATTGCGTCCTCTACAACGGCACGGGTAATTTTTGCGGGTGGAGGGCACCACTTGGTCAACCTGCAGACGCCACGTGTCAGTTGACGAAGGGAGATCACGCAACGAGTCAAGCTGACTCTTTTCCATTTGTAAGTCGGCAAAACTGATTCTTGAAACCCTCTAAACTGGAAAATTCCCTACCAATCTTAGAACCCCTACCCCTAACCCTAAAGCCTGCAAGGGCCAAAAGCTCACCCCTCAAGGTGCGATGCATACTCCTCCCCTCTCTCCCTCCGTGCTCTGTTCAGAAGGACTCCGTACAAAGACTCTGCTGGCCCATCTGTCAAACCAACAAAAGAATCTCTTTGAGAAAGAAAAGGAAGGGAAAATCTCTTTAGCGTGAAAAAAGATTGGAGATACGCAGGTAGACGTAACCCAAAGCGTTCCAAATGACTCAACTACATCCATACAACCTTCATCACCCCAAACCGCTACATGTCTGCATCCTTTAAAGTCGGCATGCCGTTTCCTACTCCTATCCGGCCATCAAATTCGCCCAAATTCCTAAAACCCTGAAGCGCCGAGAGCCCCCAAAACCTAATTCTTGCATGCATGTTAAGGGGAGAGTGGGCCCCACAGATGTCGGCGAGGTCGAAGGTGGTGAGTCCCGCGTCAGCGTACGCGAGCATGGCGTCAGCAGCGGCCGCGGGGTCCGAGGCGCCCCACGCGGGGGAGGAGACCTGCCAGAGACCGTTCAGCGCGCGGCAGATGTCCAGCTCGTCCTCGCCCGACTTCACTGCACCGCACCGCCCCCTCTCTCTCTCTCTCTCTCTGTGAGGGAGGGGGAAGGGGGGAGGGGGAAGGGGGGA
>CM074804.1:2312276-2340504 GCA_037447605.1 Zygnema circumcarinatum
GAGAGCAAGGGAGGGTAGGGGAGGGAGGGAGGGAGGGAGGGAGGGAGGGAGGGAGGGAGGGAGGTAAAGGAAGACAACATGCTGCCTACTTAATCACAGCGCCTTAAAATTAAACTTGGGTTTTGGTTTTTTTTCCAGGATTTATGAGGCATATGTTTCATTATCAGTTCATATAAACAAAAGAAACCTGTCCTTATTATTCAATGGATCTCTCTTCACACATGAGGCTCTACCTATGTCAAAGCAGCATTGTCTAAGATTCTCCGCACAAAATGTAGAAAAGTTAGGCATTATGGGGAGAAAATTGGCGCTGACGAGGAGTCGTCAGAAAGCCGAAAATGCTTCGACAACTGTGACTTACCAATCGTCCGATAAGACGGCATAAGCTGATCCTCCACATCAGCGCTGACAGCAGCCCTAACCGAAACACTTTGGTGCTTTGTCACATAGCATCTCCTTAAAGGCCTCTCCCCCTTCGACTGCCAACGCATCCATGGCTGCCTGCTAGTTGCGGAAACGCACAAATTCCGATCCTTCAAGAGGGTAGATAGGGAGGAAGGAGCAGCTGCAACTGCGACAGCCATTGCTTGTGTTTTAGTGAGCGAGAGTGAGGAGGGAAGGGACACAGGAGCATGGGAGGGGGGGGGCGTGACAGGCGTGACTCCTCAGGAGGGGCCCTGTGAGGTGCACTGCGAGGCCGCGGTCGCAGGGAAGGTTCACGGCCGCAGGTGGACTCGGATCAACGTGGACCAGCATCAGCCAGATCAGCTGGTTAGCTCTTCATCAAATCGCAAAGTTGACCTTTAACTTCGATCCACCAGGTTTCGCCACAGTCGCACTGCCGCGCTTGGATTGCGCATCGGACGGTCATTAGATGTCCGTACGTTTCTCGCTCTGAGGTCAACGGCGGTCGGTCAACGAATGAGAATTTACCACGTGGCATAGTCCGAGAAGAATTGTGTTGGCGAATCAGAGTCGACCAATCCTCGGCGATGCCACCGACATTTGTGCCACGTGGCGGGACTACGGTGCGACTCAAGATTAAGGGGTGCCGTACCGTAAAACTAAAAGCAGGTCAGCGAAAATGAAATTAAATATTTTTGCTGTTGAGAATTACCATCAGGTTCTCAAACAAGAACTAAATTCAATTCAATTCAATTATGATTGAAAGTGAGAAATTAGGTCCTACAGGCTCTGCACAGTACGAGTTCTATAAAAAGCCAATTGCAATTACGCAGTAAACTACCAGTCGCGTTGAATTGGAGTTTCCTTCGCATCCGCGGATCAACAATGACGTGGCGAATCGCACAGCGCGTGGATCCGCGAGTTTGTGTTTATTTCTTTGCGCAGAGCGACTCAAACAAAGGAGCGCCTAACTTACGAACTCGCACTGCTTCGATAAATTAGAAGTGTAAATAAACGCCTCTTTACTCCAAGCAAACGAACCACTAAACCCAAACCACCACCACCACCACCGCCTAAATTAGTTTGACCCGCTGCAACCCATCCACCCACCAGCCACCATCCTCCCACCGAAACTCCAATACATTCCATCAATCTCCCTCCCTCTCTCTCGTCTTTCTCCTTTCTTCCCTCTCTTTCTCTCGTCGTTCCTCTACTCGCCTCTTATCTCCCTCCTCTCTTCCTCTCTCACTCCCCCTCTCTCGCTCTCTATGTCACTTTTTCTCCTTTTCTCTCCCTCTAGTGGGGAGGGTGAGCAGGGAACGTGGCGGGGAGGGAAGAAAGGGGAGGGTAGCCAGACTCACTACCACTGAAGAAGCGAAAAGGAGAGCGAGAGTTGCTGTGCGAAGTTCGCACAACGGTCGAGCCCAAGAGTGGCTGCGTCCCACAGGGCGCGCACTGCTCGCTCGCGGAGGTGCGCGCGCTGCCGTGGGCAACACGGCGCCGTTCGCCTCTAGGGCGGACGGTTCATCGGAGGGCAAACAAACCTCAAACTGCGACATGGCTTTGAGCTCCGAGGAGCCATGCATGCGGGTCATGTACGCATGTGGATCATGTCCTCCCATGGTCATTGTCCAGGCATGTCGTGGGCTCATGCCGGCCATGTTGGCGCCAGCCGCCAGGCTCAATGTCGGTGAAATTGACCGCATGAAAAAGAAATAGAGCGCGACGCGGGGACAAAAACGCCAACGTGGCACGCTTCGGTCGTCTGATTGGTCCCCGCCTGCGCGAGCGATGTCGGTGAACCCCGACAGGCTGCCACGTGGCGCTGACTTGCAGGCGACGCCTTGCCGACAATCCATTTCGGACAGCGACGGCGACCGACCGACATTGCACCGACATTGCGCCACGCCGCCGACATTTTGCCAGCCTGCGTGACTCCTCGCGACAGCGAGAGCCCCCCCCAAAGCTGCCCGCGGGTAAGGGAGGGAGGGAGTACTCGCGAGTGGGAGCGGGAGGGGGAGAGAGAGAGAGAGGGAGAGGGAGGGAGAGAGAGAGAGAGGGAGAGGGAGGGAGAGAGAGAGAGAGGGAGAGGGAGGGAGCGGGAGAGAGAGGGAAAGAGACAGAGCGCGAGTATGGGTCAGTTTGCAGCTGCGTTCCTCAATGCAGTCGCAGCACCATGGCAGCGGATGCCATCCAGAAGGTACGCCAAAGCTCGGGCTGATGCGCTCCATCACTTATCCTAAACTTCTTCTTGTTTCGCTTCTTTTCCTTTTTTCATTGGTTTTCTTTAGTTCTTTTTTTTTTTTCAGCGCTCATCAGAAGTGTTCAATCTATTTCCTTTGCGCGCTGGCCATCGCATGCGCCAATGTTCCGGGAAGCTCCGCCTCTCCGGCGAGCGGCTTCAGCTCGCCTGCGGGGGGGCAGCGCGGAGAGGTCGGAACACAGAAAAGATCCCACCCTTTAAGCACGCAGCAGCATCCTTCCTTCCTTTACATCGCGAGTACCAAAATCCGCTCTGTTCTTTATGTGCGCTTTCAGTTGAAAAAAACTGACCTAGGTGCCCTCTCCCTGTTCCATGTGCTCCTCGTGGTTTTATTCCGGTTCCAACATGAAGCCAGCATGCACCCTCCAAGTGACCACTCCTAGAGCGCCACCTGGCGCCGGCATCCTCGCGGAGCCCTACAAGCCGACCGCATTCGGTGAAGCGCTTCTCTCACTCACACTCTCTCTCTCCCTCTCTCTCCCTCTCTCCCTCTCTCTCTCTCCCTTTCTCTCTCTCTCTCTCTCGCTCTCTCTCTGTCTTTCTTTCTCTTTCCCTCACTCGCCGACTCCTTTCCTTTCTGCATTCATTCGCCGCCGCGCGATTGCGCTCAAAGCAAACCGAAAGCTGCCAAGACCTGCCCAACACCGTTTCCCGACCTGACCAGACCGAACCAAAACCTTTCTCAAGCCTGTATTCAACAATAGCAGTGCATGAACCTCCTCACGGGGAGCACAAACAAGCGTTTGGAACTCACCATCCGTTTCTCTTTTAAATCGCGGCCATTGCTTGTTTGCTGCAGTCCTTTCATGCACATGCGATGATGGGAACAGCGAGGATTGCAACACCGAGTTCGAGTTTTTCTCGACCGGGTCGGAGGGCCAAACCGCGCAGGGACTCGAGTTCAGTCTGACCTTTAAAGAGAAGGGCCGCGGACAGCTCAGCGTCCTCGCCTGCCCGAAAGCATCCTCTTCAGCAACAGGATGCAACACGCAGATTGGGACTAAGGTTCGTTCTAATAGCTTAAAGGGCACTCAAAGCTGGCCGGAATTCGAGGGTAGCTGCTTTACTTATAAAAATGGAAACCACCGAGCATTTTTTAAATACGCTAGAACATTTTTTTAAAAGCATTTATACATATTGAGACGGCGCATTCCGATGATTTCTTTTTGCAGTCGTTTGTGGTTCCGGTGGCGGTGACTTATGTGCGAAGAGAGATAAGAGACTTGCCGATTGAAGAGAGGGAGAGATACTTCTCCGCCATCAGAACGCTCCTTCAATATTCTACCGAGAAGGGAAGACAGATATTCGGCCCCGGGTGAGCACCATGGTTTTCTGGATTGCAAGTAGTTGCACTGCTCAAGATTCAATTGAACCCGAGCTTTTGTCTGATTCACCTTGCTGGGAGTTTTTGGTGTATAGATACACGAGTTATTATGAGCTTCTTGCGTTCCATATGGCCGGCGTGTGGGTCAATGTGTGGCAATGCGATTTGGGGCACCATGGACCTGCACTCCTCACCTTCCACCGCGGGTTTTCGAGGATGTTCGAGAAAGCCATTCAGGTACAGAAAAAGGAGTCTTTCAACCTTCGTAGTCACAGAAACATGTCAGAAAATGGCTAAGTTAGTCGTGAAGTGCACTCCTCTTAATGTAGGCTGTGGACCCCTCTCTCGCTTCGCCTTATTGGGATTACCTCCGAGACGGCGGCTTATTAAGTCCTGAGCAAAGCACAATATGGTCCAGCGAGTACTTTGGCAACATCACGGGAGACCCAAACAACAACTACCAAGGTGAGCATTTCCATTTTTAAAGGGTTTGAGTGATGCTTGATACTCTAAGCCGTGCCGGCATCACTCAATCAGAATAGAGAACTCTCCAAAGTCCAAGGGGAGATGTGAAGGCTCTGTTCTATCTTACGGTGAAGCTTGTTGTGAAATGCAGACAGCTTAGTTGATGCTTGTTTGGTAAAACCCTGCCGCGTTTCCCTCCTCAAATTGTGATTAAGCTGCTTTGCCTGCATGCAGTGCTGGACGGCAAATTCCCTGCTTGGCCCGTTCCGTTCGGAGAGGAGGCGACATCCTTGAGCCAAATGACATGGGGAAAGCTCGGACCCGCCAAAACCATCAACCCCTACGGCTACTTCCGCTCGTATGTTGAGCTTCTCGACCTCGCTTTCATACACGTAGAAAAGAAAGTTAGAAATATGGAGAAAATATAGAATCCTTTAACTCATAACAACGAATTTTGGAATCTCCATATGCATGAAACACCATGCAAACTTCAAAATTGGGAGGACCGGTTTATGGGTATTGGGTAGGCCTGACAGCACCAACCCTAATCCACACTTGACAAGATTTGGCCCTGCTCCAAATGCGACAGCACCAGCTATTGAATCTTGGCTTCTGTGTGCGGCATCAAGCGGTGTTGGAGAGTTTGCCAGCTGCCTTGATGGATCAGGCGAGTGAGACATCCTCAAATAGCTGGTTCGACAGGCCGAATAGTGATGTATGTTCTCATAGCAAGTGCAGGTCTAGAATAGGAAGACTATGTTTTGTACAGCAAGCACTCCCTTCCAGCGCCTAAAAACTCAAAAAAACCCTAAAGAATGTATCTAATTTCGTGACAGACGTCCTAATATCAAACTGTGAAGATGCTTTGTACAGGAATCCATCCGGCCCCTCATATTCTCGTGGGTGGAACTGCGCAAACCCCCGCATTCGTCGACGTGAAGGACCAGTTGGACTGCTCAAGCTTCAATTCAACTGAGGAATGTGAATACATCTTCAATCTAGCACTGTACTTTGGAGGAACATACCGCTACCAAGGTGTAATCGATGGCTGCATTGTCTGCGACAGAAAGTGCTCAAACCTCACAAAACCTCCCGAGGAGTGCGGATGCCGCTGCGCAGACCCAGTAAGTTTCACTTACTCAAAAAAATATATGTCAAAGACACGGCCAATAGACACAGACACTTAAAACCGTTTGTTCTAACCCCTTTTGGCGTCTTTGAGCTTCCTAAGGCCACCCTTAGAATTTGTCTGCCTGAAACCGATTCCTCATCGTTCCAAGCGTATTAACTCTGTTTTATGATGCTCCAACCTTTGCAGAGGCCTCCCGGATGCGCGGCAGAGCAGGTGTTGCTGCGGTTCGCCGACAAGTATAATTCTCCTATTCCGCCAGAATTGATTACACACATCGATTTCATATACTATGGGATGTGCGGAGCATCCCGCGCTAATGGAGACTATGCAGGTGCGTGATTAGGGCTTCACATCGAAGGGTAAAGTTGGGCAACTATCCCCAAAACCAATCCTTTCAGCAGTGGGAACTACTGCGTTTGGTATGGAGAACCTTGAAACCGAGCACTTCATGATGCCGCGATCAAAAGTAAATGTCACAAACAGTAATTGCAATAGTGATCATTTCTCACACACCTTGTAAATGTCTCGACTATGTACAGATGCCGGGGGGTCGCCCATAGATCCCATATTTTGGATCCACCATTCCAACTTGGACCGCATTTTAAGCAGCTGGCGGATTCTCCATCCCACCACATTATGGGAGCATCTCAACTTCACCTCTGTTCCAAGCGGCGACCCGAGCTTCTACCCTGATGTATACAGCTCTGTTAATATCATTCATCCCGAAGCATCTTGGCCCGGTGTAGTTTTCCCCGGTGACCGTAATCCTCTCGGGATTTGTATCGGCCACGGTTTGTTTGATGAAATCGCCTCAGGGGCCATGATAGGAGTGTTTGATGCCATCCCTTCAAACCAGCCTCATACCAATATTGAAATGTTGAAGACGGTTGATGTGCAACTCAATGACCCTGCGAGTGCAGATTACATCTACGATCAGTACTATGAAGCTGTACTTTGATAGTGTGGAGGCAGACGATCATAAAGGCATGCAATTGCTGTAGTATGTTTGCATGTTCTTTCCGTAGGAGGTCCAGCTCGAGACCTTCGAATATCTAGCCTAGCCTAGCTATATAGCTATATAGTTTGTAGTCCTGTCTTCCAGCCCGCCTGCATTCTTTATCTCCACGAGGAGATGAAATAATATAGATATAGCGAGATATTGGGCTGACGACGATTTCTGGTTATTGGCGGTAGTTTCGCCATAAACATGATGGCTGTAATCTGCACTACAGTTAAGATGAGATTCTTCGCCCATTACTGCTCTATTCACGAATTATGTGACGCTTTTGTTGAGTTTTTCTGGAGTTACCGAGTCAGTATTACCCAAGTTACATCGGGATGCTTTGTTATTGGATCCTTGCTCCTCTCACACAATCAGACGCTTCTGCCAGCAGTGAATCAACAAAAATAGGCGCACAACAGTATGAGCCAAAATGCGTTCACCACGGTACACGCATCGAAGAAGATGGACGACCTGCACCCTAACAGTTAGTATACTATATAGAGATGGCCTGCGTCTGGTGAGGAATTACAGTCTTGAGAGTGATTTTTTTCGCAAATTTGTTCTCTCGAACTTTAAATGAACCGAAATCCATGCATGAAGGATATGCATGAAGAATGAAGCATTATGCGTACATCCATGCGAGCATAGAAAAAGTGCGCTCACGCATCCAACTGCGACTCCATGCTACAAGCCATGGCAGTCAATGACCCTGACAAAGCAGAGGTCAGCAAAGTCGATGGCCAACAAGAGTAAATAAGGCAATCATTACACCATAACTTCAAAAAACGTTTTTGAACATGCCTGCTCCCGCTCACCAGATGAGCCTTCCTCCTCTTCCATTACATTGGTTGAAGGGAAACTAAAAAATACACAAAAACTGGGTGAATACACCTGAACGAACGGGCACTGACGAATTTCTGTATACGGAGACATGGACACTCTTCTGCCCCTTATTAGAAGGATCGCATCGCCCTTCAAAACTGCAAAACCTCTCCTCCAATTCGCCTATCTTCCTGCAAAACTGTGCTCCTCCCTCCCATCCCAGCCTAACGCCAAGCCCCAAAAAACGAGCCTCCAGTGCGCTCTCTCCCCCCCCCTCTCCCTCTCTTTCTCTCCCCCTCTCTATCTCTCCCCGCCTTTTCCTTCACCACTCTCCCTCAAACGGAGACCCAAACTTCAACCTCCCAAGTAGCAGTCTAGCAATGCTGCCTCTCCTCTACCTCCATGTCTATAGGACCCCCTCCAGTACATCTCCCTCCTGAACCACCTAAATTCTGCGCGCCATCCGCGCACACTCCCTCACCTTCCTTGTCGACACCCAAAGCACCTCCTTTCCCATCTCTACCCCCCCCCTCTCTCCCGCCGTCTGCCCCCTCCCCCCCACTCTCTCCATCCCCCCCATCCTCTCCCTCCTCCTCCTCCTCATACCCACTGCATGCGCCTCCCCACACAGAAGAACCACTCAACCTTGGAGCACCCAACTCCCCCTGAGCATGGGACTCCTCTCTCACAGTTCCCTGCCTGTTCCCTTTCCGGCTGCTTGCATTATTCCTCCCAGAAAGATGTGTTTCAACATCGCTCCATTGTCTCCTCCTCCGCCTCATTCTTTGTTGGGACCTCCGCATTCGCTGGTTCTGAAAACTCAGAAGTTCTGCCACGTGTTCAGCACCTGCCATCCAAAATGCCCACATTAAGGGTTTGACGACTTTCAGCATAGCTTTGAAATCTGCAGAAAAGCCGCAACAATAAGAAACTTTGATTCAAATTCCTCTCTCTTTCTCCTTCCTCCTCCACCCTAAAGCCACCAAAAGCACAAACCTTCAATTCCAAGAAGCACCCCAAAAACCCCTGAAACTCTCTGCAATGAATTCATAGCAATTCAGGCCTCTAAACTCTCCCTCTCTTTCCATTTGTTTCACCAAACATAAGTTGTCTTTCTCCCCTCTCCACCCTCTCCCCTTTCCCTCCCTCCTCCCCCTCCCTCCCTCCCTCTATCTTACCTTTCTTATCCATCACGACTGACAAAGGCGGCCACCCTTTGCCTCTCACTCTGCCATCTCTCTCCACAGCTTGCAGAGACTCCATCCAGTCCTCCCCTCCTCTTCTTGCTAGGCTGGCCATCATCTCCTCCCATATCCAAGCATCATCTGAAAGGGGCCTCCCTCTCAGAGCTCTCTCCTTTCTCTCTGAAGGGGCATGTCCCCGACCCAAACCATCGCCATCTTCTTGCCGATGTAAGTTGCTGAGCTCATGCTTATCTCGACTTGCGTTTCCACCAGTAGTCCCCTTCTTTGACGAGTCTCTCCGTACTTGAGCCACTCGTCCTCCTCCCCCCCCTCCCTCCTTCTCTTTCTCCTCCTCGTTCAGCTCGTCATCATTCCCTTCATCATAGCCTGTCTCTCCATCCCCTCCATATCCATGCTCGCTTCCGTAACCAGACTCCCCACTTTGGCCCTCAATCATCCACCTGAAGAAAGGATTGAAACAAAAACAAAATTTCAAAACATTTCGAGCAGAGAACAAGGACGCCAATCCATCCAAAACAAACTGTTGGAAAGAAAACGATAAACGAATGGATTTGAATGAGAAACCGAACTCACTTATGATAAAAATCTTCCGCAAGCTCCAACCCCCCCACTCCCCCACTTCCTGAACTCAACTCCCCTCCTCCCTCCACTCCTCTGCGGCTCCCTCCCCCTCCGCTGCTGTAGTAAAGCTCCCCACTCGAGTCAGTGCCTGTGGGGGGGAGATCGGAAGGGAGGCCATAGCTAGCAGAAGCTGACAAAGGGCGAGGATCATGTAGGTCTTGGCTTCGAGCTGACCCTCCTCCTCCTGAGGAGCCGTCTCCCACACCGTGTCTCCTTCTCTTCTTACGTCCCTGCAAAAATAATAGGTAGAGAAAGGTACGTGATGTTAAATCTAACAGTGTCAGACATTCACAGCTGCTTAAAGACGAATGGAGAAACAGAATGAAGGACTCTGCTGAGACAAGCGTGACGAAAGACATAAGTAAAACGACTACATTCAACGCACCTATTCATTAAGCTCTGATGAAGCCAGATTTCCAATTTTTACAAAATCCCAAGCGATAAAATAATGAACTCTCGGCTTTAGAATCAAGGCCAGTTCTCAGCTGCTAGCTTAAGTTTTCCAGCGACAATAAGTGCTTGTGTAATTCGTTCAATGCACAACATGAAGAACCCATGTACCCCATCAAACCATAGTTGACGATAAAAAGACCAAAAAGACCAGACTTCATATCAAACTGGGCGGCGCAAGAAGCTCGCGCAATGGACGGGAACCTGCAAGTCAGCGACTAGGAGTAAAGAAGTTTGGAGGCCAGCAGGTGCTTGCAGGCAACAATATTGTAAGACAAAGAGGTACACCAGACCGACCCTAGCAATATTAAGTTTCAAAATTCGTGTTCAACATTCAGGACATTCATAGCATAGAAAATGCTCCCAAAACATTATAAAGACAACGCATAAACGCTTTGCCCATTCTACACACAAGCAAAACAGCTACTTGCGTACCACAAATTCTGCATACAACAAATCCAAATGCAGCACCAAACAGAACAGCTGCCCACGTGAGTGGGTGAGAGAAAGAGCGAGAAAGTGTGTGAAGAGAGAGAAAGTGTTCTTACGCACCTGCACTCCTTCTTTCCATCTCCACAGACCCCTCAACAAAGCATGTGAAAGATGTTTTCGGCGAGTCTTCCACGACCTCAAAGGCCCCATTTCACTCGAAATTCCCCGCTCCGGAACCCGTGAGTTTTCCTGTCTAATAGTCACCTTACAATCTCTCTCAATAATCTTATTCCCAAAAGCGAAGCCTCCAACTGGACCCTCCCTCATCATCGGGTTCGCAAGTTCCATTTGCGCCCCAATTTCCACCGTTTCAATTACCGAAATTCCTGACATCAACGTCGCTTCCATCTCATTTCTTCCCCTCCTTTCGCCAAGCAATGGGTGGCTAACTGCTGTCTTCCCAAAGTAAGATTGTGGATTTTGTGAGAACAAAACACTCTTCACATCGTCCGAATGCCTCTGCACTTTCCTTCTTTCTTCTTGGGGCGTACAATGGGCCGCAGAAGTCAAATTCTGACGTAAATTAATGTGTGACTCGCTGCTCGCAGAAAGAGAAGAAGCAGAACTACGCAACGAATCTGAAGCAGAAGCGCCCTGCTGCTGCTGCTGCAACTGCGGTTGCAACTGGTTCAAATGCTGAAAATTCTGACTCTTTTGCAAATTCTCTGACCCCAAAACCGCACCGGCAGCTGTCCCAGAACTCTCATATCCAATTCCGCAGAAAGAAGCCGCAGCAGGAGCCAATTTGGCTCCGCTGTGCGCAACGGAGCGGTTAGGGCTTCGCAGCATGGACCCTTCAGAAACTGCATTACGAAACGGAGGCATGGAATTGCGGCCCCCGCCTTCGGAGGAGAGCCCTGCAGCTGCTCCGCCACCATGGCCCGCAGCAGGAGCCTCTCCCCGCTCGCTAGCTGGCGAAAGACTGAGATCCCCGAGCTTCTCGACGAATGAGCTCACACTGCGCGCTACGTAGCGCGCTCCGGGCCTGCCACGTGTGCGCTCCGCAGAATTAGGGCAAGGGATCATCTGCACGAGGATCTTCGGCGGAGGAGGCAGCGCCACGTGGCAGCCCTGGAAGATGTGAGGGCTCCTCAGAAGGAGGGCCCCCGACGGGCACACGGGAGACATGGCGCCATGGTACACCGTGTCACGAGGGAGGGAGGGAGAGGGAGAGAGCGGGGAGCTCAGTAAGGGAGAAAATATGGCGGCGGAAGGGGTCGGAGAGGCGCTTCCCCAAAGTTCCTGAGAGTAGAAATGGACACGTGGCGAAGCATAAGGCACTGTAGAAGGACACGTGTCGACAGCCCCCGCCTCGGGGAGAAGCATTGCCACCATGGACTAGGGCAGGATGACCCTCATCCTCGCAAGCTCAGTAGCCATGGCGGCCCCTCGCCCCCCCTTAGCCGTCTCCCTCCCTTCGCCGATAGACCGCAAATATCTGCTGCCAGAACCCTAATTCACGTCATGTCGTGTCACGTCGCGTCGCGTCACGTCATGTCGCCTGGGAAATGGTTGCAGCCCTCCCGACACTCTCAAGAAGCGCGAGGCGGCGGCGGATATGCAGGCCGATGTTTTTTTCCTGCCCGAAATACCACTAGTGGATGTAAGGCACCAATGGAAGCTCGGCGGGACGCGTGGAAAAATCGTATTTCCTGATGCCCACCGACAAAAGTGCGAGGGTGGGAACTGGCAAGGCGGTGGCCGTTTTGGCGGAGGGTCCGTCCGTACGGTGTGATGGTACCGTACGGTACAGGCTGCGACCTCGCCAAGTCGCCAAGCGTCGGTGTACGATTTTGTACGGATATGCTATACACCGTACTATTTGTGTACGGATAAGATACTGTGATTAAGATGGAGAATGTGCTCACACTGGCGATCATTTGTTGTTGTTGGGTTGTTATTGTTGTTGGCTTCGAAAGGAGTTGATTTCTCATGCACAATGTGTTGTTGTTGGCCTAAGCAAATTCTTTGGTTATTCTTTGGTTACTTTGGTTATCGCCTATCGAATGTATGTATGTGTACATTGTGGGCGATGTAAGCATGGGATACGCATGGACCTGCATGTATGGGGTACCCATGCATAAGAGATGTATGTGTGCGGATGATCTCTGCACTGGAACCAGCAACTACGAAACGTGAACATCACATTCATCTGAGAGTGACGCGGCATACTTATCTGAAACTGAAAAAAATAATGAATAAAAAAAAAAAATCCTCCGTCCGGCTAAACAAGTCAAAACTGGATTCGTCTCATTTCTCAGACGCACTCCCCTCCCTCATCCTAACCCCTAAACCCGGGGTGTAGCTTCAAAATCAAGCAACAGGTCTCTCTCTGTACATCTATTTACATTGCACCAACTTCGGCCTTCTGGCAATCCGAAGCGCATCTTTGACCCAACCACTCGCTAAAGAACTTCAAAGCCTTCTTTCTTCAACAAACACCTAAACACTCAATTCTCAAAACTCTCTGTCCCGCACCACCAAGAAAGACCCTACAAATGCCAAAATGGATAGGCAATCTATCCGTTATTCCTTCATCCATATCTACCCATCCCCTGTTTGGAGGAGCATTCGTTGGCATCCTTTTCAACGGATCACTTTCCCATCCTCAGCCGCCGCCAAATCAACAGCCTTCAAATTTGGACTTTCCTTTGTTGAATTCGAAGATGGACCTCCAGTCCCGTTGAGGGAGGTCCCATTGGCGGCCAAGTCCTTCACCATATGACCCGCGCTGCTCGAATTAGGGCCGCCTTTAGCCTCTCCGCCTGCATGCCGTTCTTTAGAAGCAGGTCCCATTTTGCGCCCCCCGGTTCGCTGCTTGTGTTTGGCAACAAGGCCCACATTAAAGTGCGATGATGCTGCCACGTTGTCAATAAAGTGTTCAAAAGCGAGAGAATCACTGAAGGTCTGAGGCGTTCGGCCGCGAGCTGAAGTCTTCAAGCTACCAAATACGTTTGCATGGAAACCTGCAATACAATTCATGACAAGCGTAGGACCAGTTACGGTTTAGGTAAGACAGGTTGCAAGTGTCACCAGGAGAAACCAAGAACGTCACACAGTTGCTGACACAACGGAGCAGCACAAGCCGAAATTACGCTTGAAAAAGTACATTACTTAGCAAAGGCTTTCTCAAGCCATGCAAGCGACGAAAACTAGAGCAAGTCAATTTTTCAGTGGAACAAACAGAAAATTCTTCCGTAGCAAAAGAGGTGCTGAGTCCAATGATAATGCAACGTCTCACCTTGAAAAACCACCAAGACTCCAAACAAGACGGTGAGCATAAGCGCCAAAAGCGTCGTAAAGTCTCGAGATAGAGATGAAGCTTTCTTCTTGCTCCTTCCACCTCCTGACTTGGACCCTGCAGCAGATGAAGCCCCCGCACCTGCACCCTTCTTCTTCGGCGCTTTGGGACCAGGCAGTCCTCCTCCTTGAAAGGGTTTCCGCGGAGGCCTTGGAGGCCTTGGAGACCTGTGCAGAGTCGCTCGAGCCGGGACAGGTGGCGCCTGATTGGTTGGAGCGCTTCTAGGAGAGGGAGGGAGGCATGGAGCTCTTGAAGGATGGAGTGGACGCCATGGATCTCGAGAGAGTCCACGGTTGCCAGCTGCCTCTACTCTTCCTATACCTCCTGTCGATGTTCGAACGTGCGCTACTTTCTCGCATATCTGCGAGGACGAGGAGCTTCCCGAAGGAGGAGCGACGTTTTCAGAATGTACAATTTCACAGTGACTTTGACTCGGTCGGCGCGCCGGCTCGTTACAAGTACTGGAAATATTGCTCGAACAGTATCGAGCTTCGATTAGACCATCGGACCAGCCATGGCTTCCTGGAGAGTGAAGTTGGAGGTCTTTAAAGGGCCTGCATTCTGCGGCTGCAGATTTTTCAACAGAAGCTGCAAGGTCAGCAATCTTCTTGGGAGAAGCCGATTTTTTTGGAGGTTTCCCTGACCCGGGAAGGAATGCAGGACGTAGAGAAGTTTGACTTTTGCCGAGCGGACTTAGAGGACGCCTTAGCCTATGTACACGTGGCGACCTGGGAATGCATTCGGCAGCCATGGCCGCGACCTCAGCAAGAATGTCCGCATCTTCAGTTCTGTGAGACTCCATAGCTCAAATTTGATCCAAGTTTCAATCGAAAGTCTGCAATGACAATAATAAATCATACATTTCTAAAACAGAATATTTCCTGAACTAATTCCTGGGCTGATTGACAATCGGTCAGCCCTTCTGTTCCCAACCTGCAGACGTAGAAATCCTCAAAACCTAAAAGCGTGAAAACCTAAAAAAAATAAAGAAGCACGATCGAAAAGACCCTCAAGAAAGCGTTAACAGCGCTGAAGTTCCGGCACTTTTGCCTGCAACGACGCGTCCTGCGAACGCAGGAGAGAGAGAGAGAGAGAGAGAGGGAGCACACATGAGCTCGAAACAACCCCAAAAACGGAGCACTTCACAGGGAGCCAACGGTCTAAGGGTCACCATCAAAACTTTTATCTGCCCGCTGAGCCTCCACGCGTGTGAATGTTCGCGTGGCAAGATCCCGCTGGCAACGGTCAGAAAAAGTGAATCCCTCATCCATTCACAGTCTGCCACGTGGATACAAATCTGTAAAGCGCCAATGGCTGCCCCCTCCACGTCAGCCAGTCAGAGAGTGCCAGCTGGCATCCCTTCGAGCGCGGTCTCGGAAAAACGGCCGTTAGCCGTCCGTCCGTACGGTCCAGCTCCGCCGGGGCCGCCAGCTCAGCTCAATCTGGAGGGAAATTTAATCCTGAAAAGGGACCAACATTGCAAATAAGATTCTGGTGTTATACTATATTCTCGATATTGTATGTATCAGGGAGGTATATCGAGATCTAGCGAAAGGCAACGGTGGAAAAGGGAGGGCTTGGCATGAATTTGTGGTCAACTTGAAAGAGTGAACATTTCTATGTTGGAATCGTTCAGTTCCGGTTAATTGCACGAGCTGGGGGAGAGTTGGGCTTGGACCATTGTTTGTTTGTATGAACTCAGTCATGGCAAGATAGTGTCATTGTACGTCTTCCAGTACCTAAACAAGAATCAGTACTCATGTACCGTTTCCCCTGGTGCAGCACTGAGCCAGTAGCATTCGACCAGTGTCGAATGCTCCCCCTGTTGAAAGAGTCTGAAGACACGTTTTGAGCAAAACAGCAGACTGTAAATGAGGCCCCTCCGTGAGAGGAAGTCTGACAACATCGTTGCACAATGGATAATAATACCACAGCACGGGGGGGTGATCTCCATGTGAACAAGTCATGGAGGGGCATGCATACATATTTACAGCATTGATGTACACCATTGAGTCGTGCGGTATATGCAAAGATGGGAGGGTAACCAATGCAGGACCCCCAGGACCTCCCACACCCAAGACCCAGAAATGACAAGGATCGTACTTATACTGAAACACTAACAACCTCCCAGGCAATACAAGCATTCCATATACAGAGGGGCGATGGGGAGAAGGACGTCAGACCTGTACACGGACACCTTCCACCATTTGATGCTTTTTCCACGCTGCCGTCGCAAACTCAATGTTGTTCTCAGCTTGTGTTAGCCCCTACCGTATTGGGGATTTAGTCGATACATATCGAAATTTCGTTCGTATTGGACCATTCGGACGGATACCGCAATACGGTTCGATATATTCTTTGTATATCGATTTGACCTGAATTGAGCTGAACTGGACTGAACTGCATAGAAGCGCAGGGGACGGCGGCAGCAGGTTGCTCGCGCATGCGTAGTTGTGGGCGAGGGAGCGACGGCATCTGCAGGCACATCAACAATTACATGGTGTTGGTGAGGCGTTGCTTTGTCCGCTTCAAGAACATTCATGGCTTCCTTTGCCCTCGCGAGGCCAATGCCGAATCCCTCCTCGTTGGAAAGCGTAGGGGCAGAATAGAAAATACTATGACTCTTTCAATGTGCGTGCGTGCCATGGTGCGGAGTGCGGAGCTTGTCGCGGCAATGGCGAGTCACCATCCCCGTGACATACACATGGCTGGTTCGAATAACAAGATTCATGGAGGACCATTTCTAGAATATAGTTACAACTTGAGCTCCTTCGAATTCTCTACACTGCTCGTATAAGGGACACAAATGCAGATGGCAATTGAAATAATCAAGAACGATGCAACACCTTCCCTTGCGATGTGCACAAAGAAATAGACAGGCGCAATGCTTGCTTGGAAACTTTATTGGCTGAATATATTACATAGGGCCAGGGAAAAATGAAAAGAACTTTGTCCTGCAACTTTCCCTACCGTGACATGTGCAACATCGCTGGGCAGAAGCTTTGGCCTGACATCAGCAATACGGTCCGTTAACTCAGTCGTTGTCAGCAACAATGGTGTTGCTGGCAACTGCACACCGCTACGAAGGACGAACCACGTCTCCTAGCAGCCCACTCTAAATCAGCTAACGAAATGGTGAAAATTTTCACTCAAGAATCTCAATCAACGGAATGGATGCTGAGCCACTGAGCAAACAATGGTACACTATAAGAATAAGCAAGCCTTTGAGGCGGAAAATAAATCGCTTCCCGCTCTCGGGAATGACTTCACTAAAAGCGCTTTCTGATATCATAAACCCCTTTACCCTCCCAACCCTCACTGCACGGTGAGGGCGGGCTCGGTGAGGGTCTGGGTCTGGGCGAAGCCCTGGAAGGCGGAGAAGCGGCAGTCGGCGTCCAGGACGCCCGAGCTCTCGTAGTCCGCCGGCGCGCCGTCCAGGAAGCCCTTCCCGCTCTCGCCGTCGGCGGCGATGTTGTGATGCAGCGCGGCGGCGACCTGCGAGAACTCCACCGCGCGCTGCTCGCGGCCCTCGCGGTACGTCTGCCCGAGCACGCCGTGGACGGAGGGGGTCGTCTGCGAGAGGGGCGGGGCGGGGCGGGGCGGGGCGGGGCAAGAGTCAGCGGCAGAGGCAACGCGCAGACCCGCCAGGCAGGCACCAAGAGTGGAAAAAGTTGCGCAGACAGGCAAAGCGGTTGGGGGGATGGAATGGACTCGGCAGGCAGGGAGGAATGCGCTGCTTGGGTTGGTTGGGACTCACATTGATCCAGTTGAAGCCCAGGCTGATGTGCGTCTGCACGTCCTCGGGCGTCTGCAGCAGCGGGTTGGCCACGCGCAGGCGCACGTCCATGTCCAGGAGGTCGTCGATCTTGACCGAGTAGAAGTCCACGTCGTACGGCCCCTTCTTCTCCACCGCCTCCATCTTGATGGTGAGGCCGCCCTCGCGCCTGAGCTCGTCCCCGACCTGCATGCGCGGGAGGGTCTCCCCGTCCGCGACCGCCTTGGCGAGGAAGCCCAAGTCTCCGCGCGCGGTGGCGTTGCCGGCGCGCGCCGCGAGGCGCAGGTCGTGGCCCTCTCCGCCCGCGTGCCACATGAGGCCGAGCTCGCGGATCCAAGTTCGAACCGCCTTCCCGTCCTTGAGCAGAGTGGCGCTCTCCGTGCGGGTGTCCAGGTACCCCGTCATCTTCATGTTGATGTGCAGCGCGCGGTCGGAGATGAGGCAGAAGCTCTTCCCCGGCTCGCCGCTGAAGTCGTAGTGCGTGCCGTGCGCGCCCACCAGGTGCGGGTCGTCCACGATCTGCGTCTGGCACTTGGCGCCCACGCGCGTGCTCACCAGCGTGTCGCTCGAGCACGCCGGCCCGTTCCCGCCGCGGTAGATGAAGCACAGCCCGCCGTACGACCCCCTGCCACGTCCCACGTGCCACGTGCCGCCCTGCCGTCAGCCACAGGAAGGAAGGCCCCCCCGGAGCCAAAGGGCGCAAGGAGGAACAGAAGGAGGAGGCTTGGGGGCAATCCCTCCCGCAGACTTTACAGCCTAGTTAATGATTTCACAGCCTATGGACCCCAATGTCAATGGAGAAGGCAAGGATTGAAGGGAGGAGGAAGGGCGGGCGGGCGGGCGGGCGGGGCCTCACAGGTTGAGCCACTGCCAGTAGCGGCACTTGGTGGACGCCTTGCACTTGAAGCAGCAGTTCTTGGCCTTCACCTTCTTGGTCACGCGGATGGTCGCGTCCACGCGCGTGTCGTCGGGCAGCTCGCCCACGAGGTAGAACGCGGCCGTGCCGTACCCCACCAGCAGCGGGCAATCCGACGGGATCTGCGCACGTGCCGCCACGTCAGAACATGCCAGCGCGTCTGCCAGTCTGAGCGAGCCACGTGGCGGGCGAGTCGCCTGCTCACCTCGTACATGCCGCGCAGGCCGCGGCCCTCGCACGGCCCTGTGCTGCAGCCGTCGTCCTGCCGGAAGTCGGGACACCCCACGTTCTTCTTCGCGCTCGCCCCCGCCGCGGAGACTGCCGCTACTGCCAAGGCGAGCACGGCCCTGCGGAAGTCCATGGCCCCCCCTGCTGCTGCTGCTGCTTCTGCTTCTGCCGAGGCTGTGAAGGGTGCGAGAACAAGAGTGGCGTAGAGTCGGAGGGCGGACGAGTTTAAGATTGAAGGGAGGGACGTGAGAGAGAGGCTGAGAGCGGAGGAGAGCGAAGGGGAGAGCGAGGGAGACAGCGGCGGTGAGCGGAGGAGGCGCGGCGGCGGGCGATATGCCCAGCGGCAGGTGCCGCCACCACTGCCCGCCCGGGTGCCTTTCGTACGAACGCTCGCCAGGAGTTCGCCCAAAAGCCGTGCGCTGATTGGGTAACACGGCCGATAGCGACAAATGCCTGTACGACTGTACGGCATGAATGGGTTTTGTCCACGCTCTGTGCGGTGATTGGCTGCTGGAAATGTTGACTTCCGTCGACGAGTCGCTACCCGACAAATTATTTTTCAATGTAAGTTCACGATTCGTGTCGGTGGACCGCTGCCGTGCCAGGTGGCACCATACTGAATCTGGCGTCAACTGCTGGCCAGCTGGGCAGGTCGGGGGGCCAGATGGCGCGCCAGGATTTGTTGGCGGCCGCATGCGGAAACATTTGGGAATAGGCCTGCCGCTGCGCCAGGTCGGGGAGGTGATACTACAAAAAACGTTGACTCGCGCATTACCAATGCTTGCCACGTGTGCATAATATTCTTTTTGTGGCGTGTTCACATTTTGGCGGGCCCGAGTGCAGTTCGGCGACGGGCGGCGATAGGCGCCTCCCGCGTACGGACGGATATTGGAGCGCGCCGTCGGGGACTAGAATTCCAATAAAAAATTCTAAACTCAGGCCGTTTTATAAAACACTTTTAAAACGCCTACGGCTGTACGGTCGTACTGTAGGCTAATACAACGGGCCAGCGCCAATTGCCGAGCGTTCGACCGTATATTTGGTTCAATTTCGATGGTCGTATGAACGTGCTAATATTGCTTTTACATTCTGAAAATTTTAGATATTAGGTACCACTTCAGAAATTGAAACACACTACGCGGTAAAAAGATATGATTTCGATGAGTCATGGTCGTTCTAATTCTGAAATCGAAACCCCTAAAACGACCCTTTTACGGACTTTTTGCCATTCCTACTGCGTCATCGCTCGGATTCTGTAGGCAAGATTGCTGTAAGGAATACGGCGAACGGGGTGCTCTATCCGCGCCAACTTCATGTTGCGACAGTTGCAGTTGATGCGCACACGGACACAGTCCCGAGTTCCATGCCAAGCGAAGATGGCCATCCATCCATCCATCCATGCATCCATCTGTAGTCGTGTACAACGGGACGCGTTCTATTTAGTGTTTGCCAACATGCGTTCCCTTCTATATTCCGAAAGGCCCTCGGCTTCACAGGGGCCTCAGTCGTCTGTCGACGTATGCGCTGAAAAATGAAGAGTAATGCAGACACGGATCAGTTCAGAGGGTGGTGACGTGATTCACGAAGTGAATTCTACTCGCCCAAAATGTTCATATACTAGCCGGCAGCCATAGTCCTCATCCATAGGACAATAAGTCAAGGTTTGCACTCCCTCTATCTCCTCCAGCTCTCCCGTTTCCAACCGCCTGTACCAGCTACAGGGGCTCCTCCCTTCCCTCCCTCCCTTCTACTGCGCAGTACCCTCAAATAGAGTACTGGAGATAGAATTTACTGTGACATTCTTGGCAACAGGCCGATAAGCAATTTGACATGTCAACTTGCCTTCATCAAAAAACCTCCAAGCTATGATTTTATGAATCTATATATCACGTGTGCGTCTGCTGTTCTGATTCAGAACACCTTGAACCTCCCATAAATGCATGGCGATTCATTTCCATAAGGAAATTTCCTTGAGTGGAACTAAGGAACAACAAGCTTGATAAAATTCGCATACAATCAAGGTAAAGCCAACTTTATTACGATTCCTCCTTGACCAAGGATAAAGAATGAGCATGCAGCCAGATGCACATAACTTCGTGCTCACTGTCTTTGGGCTGAAAAACGTATGTAAGAGAAGTGAGCGTAGGATAGATAGCAGGGGAAGTCCCGGCACTCATTCATCATGCATCCTACATTCGTTTTCTTGCATGCAACGCATCACCAATGTATCGTAACACTTCAGGAACACCAGAGTGCGCAAAAAAAATTGGCAAATCACCAATTTGATGTCTGAAAAATACACCACGATTTACATCTTTGAGCTCATGTAGGCCGGCCCGCCCCATGGATAGAAAATGACATTCACTGCTTACCAGCGCCTGTCTGTCGTCTACAGCGTCTATTCCTCTATACAGCGACCCTTACTAGCTTGAACTTTCTGGGCATCAAGCTCAAATTCTTCTTCTTCTCCACGCTTTTCCACAAAAGGGTCCACTTCAACCATCTAAGAACTTGCCCCAAGTGCCAACGTACGTGCCCGGCCGGCATGATCAGACGAAGGGAGATTATTGTTGATGAGACCTTCCACGTTTCTGCGCAACATTTTAATTGCAAACGAGGAGACAATCCCTACCGTGGTAAGCATAACATTTCTTCCCATACTTTGCGACCTATGTAGATTACACTAAGACGAGTTGTGCCGCGTGGTTTTCATAATGTTCTAATTGCTTCAACCTCCACATGGATGACTATCCTTAGACGTGTTAGTGTCACGAACTCGTTTCGAAGTATTTCTATTTAGTCGGAAGCAATAGCCTCGAGCTCATGGCCTGCAAAGGCGGAGAAGTGGCAGTCAGGATTCATGACGCCAGAACTTCGGTAATCCGCCGGAGTGCCGTCCAAGAAGCCCCTCCCGTTCTCCCCATCCGCCGCAATGTTGTGATGCAGAGCGGCGGCAATTTTGGCGAAGTCGAGAGCGCGCTGCTCTCGGCCCTCTCGGTAGGTCTGCCCCAATACTCCATGAATGGCCGGAGTGCTCTGCAGCAAGCCAACGGGTCAAATTTCTGTTAGTGGTTGGGAGAGTTTGGGATAGACACCGGAAGCGAAAGGAGCAGATGTCAAGACGAGGAGATAATGCTTTTCATAAACATAAAGATGAGCGCAAGAGAAATGGCTAATCACTCACCTGCATCCAATTGATTCCCAGGCCGATATGGGTCTCAGCATCTTCGGGCGTCTGCAGCAGCGGGTTGGCCACGCGCAGGCGCACGTCCATGTCCAGGAGGTCGTCGATCTTGACCGAGTAGAAGTCCACGTCGTACGGCCCCTTCTTCTCCACCGCCTCCATCTTGATGGTAAGGCCGCCATCAAACAACATCTTATCACCAACCTGCATCCGGAGAGCCCTTTTCTCAGATACATGCGCAAGTGAATTATAAGACAAACTGCATTGCAAGAAAAAGGATGCCAAGAAGGAAGGTGGGCAAATCTCTGACCTTCATGCGTGGGAGAATCTCGCCATCCACAACAGCCATGTCCAAGAACCCTTCCCCTCGTACTGTGCTGTTTCCGGAACGTGCCACGAGGCGCAAATTGTGTAGTCCTCCCCCTGACTGCCACATAACGCCGAGCTCGCGGATCCAAGTTCGAACCGCCTTCCCGTCCTTGAGCAGAGTGGCGCTCTCCGTGCGGGTGTCCAGGTACCCCGTCATCTTCATGTTGATGTGCAGCGCGCGGTCGGAGATGAGGCAGAAGCTCTTCCCCGGCTCGCCGCTGAAGTCGTAATGTGTGCCCTGCGCGCCCACCAGGTGCGGGTCGGCCACTATTTCCGTCTGGCACTTGGCACCCACGCGCGTTTTAACCAAAACATCTTCGGAGCATTTGGGTCCCTTCCCTCCCTTGTAGATGAAGCAGAGCCCGCCGTACGATCCCCTGCGAAATTCACAGTCAAAATCATAAGTAAAGAGCTTCCCTCTGTTTCCTGTAGAACTGTAGGCTTTGATTCAGTTAATGCAGCTTGTTAGCAGAATTTCCAGACTTTCCAGAAGCTGACAGTTTTGAGCTGCAAAATGGACACACAGGCTCGAAGAGTCGCTCACAGGTCCAGGAACTGCCAGGCGGTGCATTCGGACTTCTTTTTGCAGCGTGAGCAGCAGGTGGTCGCGTTCTTCCTTTTGATCACATCGATCTTATGGCTCACGGCGATGTCAGTGTTGTCGGGAATCTCGCCAACTAGATGGAATTCCGCCGTACCATAGCCAACGAGCAGTGGGCAGTCCGAGGGGATCTGCACACAGAGCAGAGTTTCATTCCTTTAGAGAAGGAGTAGAGAGGAAGAGGGAAAGTCGAGGAAGGGGAGAGGATGAGGAGAGAGGGAGGAGTCAAGAGGAAAGAAAAGGGATAGCGGTGGAATGAGGGATACGCGTGCGGAAAGGAGGGAGAACGCCAGGAGAGAGTGGTTAAATGGTGCGAATCAACATGTCGAGACCAAAACGATCACTTCAAGCCGCCCTCCATACTAAAAATTACCTCAAATCTTCCCTTGAGTCCGGGCTTGTTCATTTTGCAGCCACCCGTGTTGCATCCATTGTTCTCCAAGTAATTAGGACACGTCAGGTTTGCCCCTTCGACTGCCAGGGACCCAAGCAGCACCACGAGGACGACAGCCAGAGTGAGCCGGACCGAAGCCATGGCGACTGACTGAGGCAGCTCTGTCTCCAGCGAGCGGGTATGGCCCTTCCTTCCTTCCGTCCGTCGGTGCGTGCTGCGGAGCGGAGCGGAGGCAGAAGCGGATGGTGCCGAGACGGTGGCCGCTCGCGCCTTTGAACCACCGCCCGTCCGCCGCGCGGCCGCGGGCTCCTGCGCGCGCCCCTGCGCCTCGGGCCCTCGCCGGGCGGCGGTAGCGCCACGTGGCGGGGCGCCACTGGCTCTGCGGAAGAAAGCCTGCGACTGCACTAGTGGCGGCGCCGGGCGGCGGTACGGCGACGCGTGTCCATGAGGACAAAGAGACAGCTGGCGCGCGCCTGAGAGGGCGCCTGGCCGGGGAGCTGACCGGCGACTTTCTGACATGGATGACGTCATTATGGTAACGGGTGGCGTCCAACTTTTTGAGAATGGGGAAAACGACGAGATTTCATTGTCGTTTTGTGTCGGTGCGTGCGGTTTGACCTTCTGTTGGATTCTGTCCGGCAGTTTGAACAGGCTCTATGTTGCCTACGCGCGCGTCTATTTGGGATATCGGCGCAACTGCTCGCATGGAACCAGGGACTTGACAGGCGGGATTGTTTGGAAAGCGCGGGCATCCACGCCGAAAACGACAGAGCGCGTTCCGTACAGTTGAACTTTGGCACCACTCGCACGGGGCCCACCGCGGCGTGGTTCCACGAGGGCGCGCTCTGCCAGCGTGGCGATGACGTGGCCACCACGACGGGTCCACCGAGGATCCACCATCCATACCGCGCGGGCTCGCGGTCGCGACCATCGACCGCGGTCACCGCGGTCACCGCGGTATCTCTCAGCCAATAGCCGGCGATCACGTGGCTCACGCTCGCTCGCTCGCTCGCGAGACGCGACCCTTGACAACGGGGTTTGGGTTCCAAACCGGGTCATCTGACGTGGCAAGATCTTGCCCGTTCGATGGAGCCCGGAGCGCACTTCGTGGATCCCTTCCGTACGATGTCCTCGCGACCACGTCAATATCAGAAGCAGCCAAAATCCATGACTCTTCTCGAGCCAACCAGAGGCCGCCAACTAACGCCGTCAGCGAAATTTTGTCGGTGTCACTTCCAACGGCTGCCGACCACAAAACGGCAGAATCCACGATTCGCCTCCTTAACTCTTAGTGTTCCACGCGGCACTTCACCATTGGCTTCCGCCTCTCGCTGGCGACCCGCCTGGCGAAGCCCCCGAGGGTGCCGAGCCGAATTTCGCGCAGGCAGCGCCGGTACAAATTCGTACGGCTTGTACACAGCCGTACGTGCAGCCGTACGCATTCGCCGAGTTTCTGCCCGTCTCGTCTGCGAGGCGCTGGCCGCCAAAAGCAGTACGGATGTCTGCTCTGTCCGTACGGCAGGCCCTGGTGGCGGCACCTGTCCTCGCGGATATCTGCCGAAGCGCCGCCTTCGCTCTCAGCACACTCCCGGCCTCCGCTCTCTCTCTTTCCCTCGCTCTCCCCTTCGCTATCCTCCACTCTCAGCCTCTCTCTCACGTCCCTCCCCAGTCTTGAACTCGTCCGCCCTCCGACTCTACGCAACTCTTGTTCTCGCACCCTTCACAGCCTCGACAGAAGCAGAAGCAGCAGAAGCAGAAGCAGCAGCAGCAGCAGCAGCAGTGGCGGCCATGGACTTCCGCAGGGCCGTGCTCGCCTTGGCAGTAGCGGCAGTCTCCGCGGCGGGGGCGAGCGCGAAGAAGAACGTGGGGTGTCCCGACTTCCGGCAGGACGACGGCTGCAGCACAGGGCCGTGCGAGGGCCGCGGCCTGCGCGGCATGTACGAGGTGAGCAGGCGACTCGCCCGCCACGTGGCTCGCTCAGACTGGCAGACGCGCTGGCATGTGCTGACGTGGCGGCACGTGCGCAGATCCCGTCGGATTGCCCGCTGCTGGTGGGGTACGGCACGGCCGCGTTCTACCTCGTGGGCGAGCTGCCCGACGACACGCGCGTGGACGCGACCATCCGCGTGACCAAGAAGGTGAAGGCCAAGAACTGCTGCTTCAAGTGCAAGGCGTCCACCAAGTGCCGCTACTGGCAGTGGCTCAACCTGTGAGGCCCCGCCCGCCCGCCCGCCCGCCCTTCCTCCTCCCTTCAATCCTTGCCTTCTCCATTGACATTGGGGTCCATAGGCTGTGAAATCATTAACTAGGCTGTAAAGTCTGCGGGAGGGATTGCCCCCAAGCCTCCTCCTTCTGTTCCTCCTTGCGCCCTTTGGCTCCGGGGGGGCCTTCCTTCCTGTGGCTGACGGCAGGGCGGCACGTGGCACGTGGGACGTGGCAGGGGGTCGTACGGCGGGCTGTGCTTCATCTACCGCGGCGGGAACGGGCCGGCGTGCTCGAGCGACACGCTGGTGAGCACGCGCGTGGGCGCCAAGTGCCAGACGCAGATCGTGGACGACCCGCACCTGGTGGGCGCGCACGGCACGCACTACGACTTCAGCGGCGAGCCGGGGAAGAGCTTCTGCCTCATCTCCGACCGCGCGCTGCACATCAACATGAAGATGACGGGGTACCTGGACACCCGCACGGAGAGCGCCACTCTGCTCAAGGACGGGAAGGCGGTTCGAACTTGGATCCGCGAGCTCGGCCTCATGTGGCACGCGGGCGGAGAGGGCCACGACCTGCGCCTCGCGGCGCGCGCCGGCAACGCCACCGCGCGCGGAGACTTGGGCTTCCTCGCCAAGGCGGTCGCGGACGGGGAGACCCTCCCGCGCATGCAGGTCGGGGACGAGCTCAGGCGCGAGGGCGGCCTCACCATCAAGATGGAGGCGGTGGAGAAGAAGGGGCCGTACGACGTGGACTTCTACTCGGTCAAGATCGACGACCTCCTGGACATGGACGTGCGCCTGCGCGTGGCCAACCCGCTGCTGCAGACGCCCGAGGACGTGCAGACGCACATCAGCCTGGGCTTCAACTGGATCAATGTGAGTCCCAACCAACCCAAGCAGCGCATTCCTCCCTGCCTGCCGAGTCCATTCCATCCCCCCAACCGCTTTGCCTGTCTGCGCAACTTTTTCCACTCTTGGTGCCTGCCTGGCGGGTCTGCGCGTTGCCTCTGCCGCTGACTCTTGCCCCGCCCCGCCCCGCCCCGCCCCGCCCCTCTCGCAGACGACCCCCTCCGTCCACGGCGTGCTCGGGCAGACGTACCGCGAGGGCCGCGAGCAGCGCGCGGTGGAGTTCTCGCAGGTCGCCGCCGCGCTGCATCACAACATCGCCGCCGACGGCGAGAGCGGGAAGGGCTTCCTGGACGGCGCGCCGGCGGACTACGAGAGCTCGGGCGTCCTGGACGCCGACTGCCGCTTCTCCGCCTTCCAGGGCTTCGCCCAGACCCAGACCCTCACCGAGCCCGCCCTCACCGTGCAGTGAGGGTTGGGAGGGTAAAGGGGTTTATGGGTAAAGGGGCTTATTTTTTTAGACTGCAAGGGGTCTACATATGTGTACTCTTGTTGGAAAAGGAAAGTTTCTATTTTGTTTAGCTTTACTTTTACGGGCTTCGTTCCGTTTCTTGTAATCTTAGGGAGGGAGCTTCTAGAATTTAGAGTGGTGGTAAGGTGGCGAGATGGGCGGAGATGACTGGTAAATGAGGTAGCAGGATTCGTTTCTCTTGTTCAATTGTCACTGTTGGCTTTGTAAGATAATAAGACCAATAAATAACTTTGAAGAGAATTCAGTCTTTGGGACATACGATGTGTTTCGGGTCATTTGATGTATTTCGTTGGCTGCTTGGATTGACAATATGGAGTATGCTTGAAGAAAATTTTACTTTGACTTTGATGCTTGACCTATCGGAATTTGAAGACATGCGAATTTTAGGGCAAACGAAAACTAAACATAGTGCACAGCCTCGTTTTCGTTGAAAACACCCCCACCAAATTCAAGACAGGATCAAAGAATGATATAGTAGCAAAAATGGGTTTTTCTTTCATCTTAGAAATTACAGAATTTGGCCACATCCGCGCATCTCGCTGCGGAAGTGGAAGTATAGACAAGCACACCCTTTTTCCATTTTTTTCTTTTCTAAATAGATTGCTATTATAAGAAGTAAAACAAAAAAAACCGTTATTCCTTTCCCGACCTGCACTACAGCGTTTCTTAACTCTAGCATTGCCCGCGTATGGTGGCTATCAACTGCCAAAATAAAGAGCCGGTTTTTTTAATTTAATTTGGGGAATGGGATTTTCTGCCTCCGGCTTTTCCTTTTGCCGGTGGAAGAGACTCCCGCTGTACAACCTCCCCATATTGTAGTAAAGACAAAAAAACGTCCAACGTTTCCCGGTTTATTCACTGGTTGTTAGCTCCCTCCGTCCTCTCCTCCCCTCCTCTCCCTCCCTACTCCCTCCCTACTCCCTCCCTCCTAGCTACTCGAGTTCCAGTCCAACATCTCCTTCTCCCCTTTCCGCATCGCATTATCTCCCTTTACAGCTCAAATTACAAACAGGATACCTCCAACAGGTATGTCCCAAGCCCTCAATGAAAAGGCTCCCTCTTTTTAGAATTCAGAGCCACATCGATCTTAGAGTCAAATTCGGATCGAAGTAAAGTAACATCACTAGACGCTTCTTCCTCTCCTTCACTGCTATTCTTTAGAAAACTTGCGACAGCTGTCGCAAATATTTCCTCTTCCACCACCTCCTCCTCCCTCCCCACTCTCCTTCCCTCCACCTGCTCGTTTGAAATCCTGCAAGCAATAACATCGCTGCAAACAGCATAAGAGCAAACCATGCCGCAGAAACAAAATAGTTCTAACCCCTTCTTTTCTTTTATTTATGCCGAAAGCTGGTTTAAGCAGCCGACGGCGCCACCCCTAAGTTAAAGTTTTGCATTCTAAAATGCGGATTCGTAAAGCTGAGTTTATCCATTTTCGTGAACTCACATAGAGAGGATGGCGACCCACACGAGCTCCACGCAGTCCACCCAAAGAAGGCGCTGCTCCACCGGAATGGCTCCGTACGTCACCAGATGTGCAAACGGCCACAGCTTCCAACCCGCCTGCAGGAGGCAGACGATGCAAAATCCGTTAGGCGGCAACGGACTTGCAGATTTGAATCGAAGACCCTGACACGAAGAAAGGAGGACATGGAGGTGGGATTCGAGGGAGCAGGAGAGGGGGAGGGGGAGG
>CM074804.1:2346959-2364028 GCA_037447605.1 Zygnema circumcarinatum
CTCTATAGTTTTATGTTCCTCATGGTTTCAAGTTCTCGTGGTTTCAGGAAGCGTACAATATCGTGCAAGAGACGGAGCGCAAGAGGGCTCTCTCTCTGCTGCTCTCGCAGTCCCGGCATCAAGAGCAGGAGGAGGCTCAGGTGGGAGAGGGAGCGTAATAATGATAATGTTGCGATTGATCTTGAAGCCATTCCAAACATTGAAATCTGCAGCTTGTTATTTGTTTCATTTTGGGGTTTGGGGGAGGAAAGCAGGTTCTTGCAGAAGCCAAGCGAATCAGAGAAGCTCGAAAAGCGGCGCAGGTGTGCCAACAATCTGTTGTTGTGTGCGTATGCATGTGGGAGTGTGTGTGTGTGTGAGAGAGAGAGAGAGAGCGGGAGAGAGAGAGAGAGAGAGAGTGTATACTACAGTTCCAATACTCAAATATTTGAAAGAACCCTGAAGCCTTCATAAATTCCCCTATACCGCTTACGCCTGTTTTAAACCCTCAAGGTTTTCTTGAAAACTCCGACTTCAATATGCTGCCTTCTGCATCTGCGCAGCGTGAAAGTTGGGTCCTGCTTACAGTCCAGGAATGTTTCATCTTTTGAATGCTGCAATGTTCTGCACATGATGGGAGAGCAAGCAGCAAAGCAGCCGGGGGGTGGTGCGGGGTTGAGCAGGCAGAGGCAGCCGCGGCTTCCCCCTTAAAGGGAGGGAGGGAGGAGGGCCCTGCCAGTGAGGGGGCGGAGGGAGGGGCTGCTCCCGGGGGGTCAAGACCGGTGCGAACTTTTGCCCTAATTTATGAACAAGTCGAGTTTGGGGAGCTCAAGTTATCATCATCTATACGCGTCATTTTTAATTGTGCATCATCATCATCTTCATCATCAAGATATATATCATTCATTCATGCTTATCATTATGCGTCAGCAGCATCGACAAAGGTTGAGAAACTGGACGAGTTTGAAACGTCAAGCGTCTTCTACTTCTCATGCTTGTCCGAAACCCTGATCTGTCTAATTACCAACAAAGGATCGAACATGTTGCTAGAGAATGGACACTCAAAATAGCAGCGATTTTACATGATGTGAAGAACATGTTCGTCTGCTTCGATTCATTCATGATCAAGATTCCCCGATCCTCCTATATGCATGCATGCATGTGCATATGCCTAGAAAACTGACACGTGGCAGTCAGGGCTGCAGCCACGTGTGTACGTCCGCGGCCTGCGATTGGCCCAGACGGTGGAGAAGGCCGCGAGCACTGCCGGCAGCCGACTCGCCAAACGCATCGAACAGACGCTGGAGGAGCTCGGGGTGGGTTTGGGGTTCAACTCTGAACTCTGAAGTCAAATTGAATTGAGTTTGCAAACTCTGCAGTACTTTCCTCTTGATCGTGATGAGGGGAAGTTGGGTCAGGTTGATAGCGCATTTTTTTTTTTTTTCCCTTTCTTTTTGTTTTGTTTTATTTTTATTATTTGTTATTTTTGTTGTGTAGGTCCGTCCGAAACCGGAAGTACCCACAAGGGCTGTCTGTGCGGAATACATCGCTCTGAGGAAGGAGGTGGTTGCTTTGCTTAATCTGCAGAAAAGGGTAAGAAAGTCAATTTTTTTCCTGTTATGTGCTGGTTTTCAAATTTACCAGCGTTTGGGGTTTGAAGTGTGTAGGATTATGGTTTGGGGGGGCTTTGTCGTATTACTTTGAGAAGCACATTGGAGGGAGAGGGAGGGCGAGAGGGAGCAGGTTCAATGGAAGGAGAATGAATTGGTCCTCTTGCGGAACAATCCTCATGCGGAGGTCGGTGCAGGGCAGGGAGGGGGGAAGGTGAGGATTTGCCCTTCTCAGCTAAAAAGGAAAGGGAAAGTAAAATTTCAGGCAGAGAGCTAAAAATAGCAAACTTACCTTTAGGCAGAATCTGAATATTGTGATTTTTTGTTGCTGGATGTTGCACGACTGAATCGATTCAGTTCATGTCCATTTTATTCCGTTCCGTTCTTCTCTCTTCTGTCCCATTCTTTCTGTTCTGTTCCGTTCTGTTTAGTTTTCTCTTGTTTTGTTTTGTCTAATTCGGGAGCAGAGAACGGCTCGCGGGAGAGAGGAGGCGGAGCGGATGAGCACGCGAGCAGCAGCTGCTTCTGCAGACTGGGACGCTCCCTCGGGTGAGAGAGGCGAGGGGGAGGGAGGAGGGGGTAGTGGGAGGAGAGGTGGGGAGGGGAGCTGGGAGGGGGAGAGGAGGAAAGGGGGAGGAGGGGAGGGAGGAGAGGAAGGAGGGGAGTAGAGGGCTGGAGAGGAGTGAGGGGGAGAAAGAGAGGGGAGGTGTCCTGGAGGAGAGGAATGGGGAAGGGGAGTGGAGGAGATGAGTATGTGAAATGGGGAAGGAGGAGAAGAGGGGAGCTGTGAGGAAGAAGGTAGCGAGAGTGGACGAGAGGAGCAGAGTGGGAGTGGAGGAGGGAGGAGGGGAGGAAAGGGAGATTGGGAGAGTGAAAAGGGAGAGGAGAGGAGAATAGTAGAGGGCGGAGATTAGGAGAGGAAGGGATAGCTGACGAGAGGATAGGAATTGGGAAAAGGGGAGGTGAGGAGGAGAGGAGTGGGGAAGGGAGGATGGGGAGAGGTGGAGGGGAAGAGAGGAGAGGGGGAGGCGAGGAATAGAGAAGTGGAGAGGAGATGGGGAAGGGAATGGGAGGGGGAGGTGTGAGGAGGGAGGGAGTCGGGGGGGCAGGAGGGGGAGAATGAAGAAGTTGGGGAGGCTAAAATCTGCACACGGACATAAAAACGTCGAAGTCAGTAACTTCGATTTAATTTCTTTTATTTTGTGATTCTATTGATGAGTGTGGTGGGAATCTTTGTTTGTGCAGCTGAGAGACCCGTAAAGCGGGAAAATACTCGGAAGGTAAGTTATTGTCCTATTAGGCCTCTGAATTCGAAGCTTGAAATACAATTGTGTTCTTAGGGCGAGGTTCTTGGCATTAAAAAGAAAAGTACTTCAAAAATAAAAAGAAGTTTTTTTTTGCACTGGTGCAGGTGGTGCGAGCTTCTGACGCCGGTGTCGGCCAATCAGGAGCTGCGTCTCAAAACAGACGGGCACGGAAAATGAAAAATACTGACGATTGAAGCTTTTGTAGACGGGCAGAAAAAAAGTGGGGGGAATTGCATTGTGCTTTGAATTTTTGTTGGCTCACTGTAATCTATAAATAAGGCTCTCTACTTCGTTTTTTTCTTGGAACAGGACACAACTTAGTGCTTTCCTCCCTCTCCCTGCCTCCCCTCTCCCTCTCCCTCCCCCGTCTCCCCCTCTCCCTGTGTCTCTCTCCAACTCCCATTGTCTCACTGTTTACTCTTTGTCTGAGTGACATGTCTCGCGCCCCTGCAGTGTCAGCTTAGGGGTGGGTGGGCAGCCATTCTTGTTATCTTTATATAAAAGCTCCCTGCAAGTGTCAGGTCACGTGGCCACATGTCATGTCACGTCACACATGGACACGTCATGCCATATATCTTGCGTCAAGAAAAATGTTTGTGACGTTACAATGTCGTTTTTCAAAAGATTCTACAAGTGACATCAGCGTGAAAGCAGCCAAAACGGTAAGAATCGCTCCTTTGGACATGTCAAACGAAAATAAGTAACGTCCAAAATGAACTGTTTCCAATGTACAATTCTCCGAGACCTTTTTCTGACCTCGTGACTGGTTCTTTTTTTTTTATCCATTTTGACATAATGTACACCCGCGTATGTACGCATCCCCAAACTGTGCTATTGTCAAAGGTGAAACATGTTCTGGGCTTGACCAAATTCCATTGATTTGACTAATCCCATCCGTTTGCATTCTTCGGCTTAGATTTCTCCGTCCCACAACTCCTCCTTTGTCTCGTACGGACTCCCCTCCAGCCCAACAAGCAAGCCATCCACCACCTTCTGTTGGGGTTCCATCTTTGAAAGTGCTTCAAAATCTTCTGGAAGGAGCTCCCATCCAAACAGATCAATGTTCTCCTTCATGCGCTCCGGCTTCGTTGACTTCGGGAGAACAGTACATGCTCTCTGCACGGAACCATGTGATACCCCAAACGCTTCAATAACCAATCCATCATGCATTGGTGTCATTTTTCAGCATGATATGTGAACCATGCATCAGACACTATGAGTCATAGCATGGCCATAGTTCCTAGAGGGCATAAAAGGGGGGATGTCGCATGACTGACAACAATGCCCACCTGAATGTTCCATCGGAGAAGCACCTGACCAGGTGTCTTATTCATCTTCTTTGCAATGTTCACAACAACGGAATGCGCCACTAGAGGGGTAGACTTGTGCTCCGCAGGGTCCTCAAACTCGCTGCCTTGAGACCCAAGTGGGGAATAAGCTGCACTTGCAAGATAAACACTTGTAAACACTCTGTTGAAACCAAACAAACCATTAAATACTGTAAAAACCAACAGCCCACATTGCGTCTTCATGTCAATCCCCTCATTTTGTTGAAGAAACGAACAGATTCTGATCGTCTGTCACCTTCAACATGAATCCCCTTGGTTCTGCAGAAGTTGATGATTTTCTCATTCCTCCAGCCCGGATGCGCTTCAACTTGATTCACTGCCGGCACAATAAGAGCCGATCGAAGCAAATTTTCGAGTTTATAGACTGAAAAATTGCTCACTCCAATGGCTTTGACTTTTCCCTGCCCAGCGAGCTGCTCGAGTTTGTGCCACGTGCTCTCCATTTCAACAGGGTGAAAATCCTCCGGCTTTGGCGGCATAGAGGCGTTCGGATGAAGGCGGATGGGCCAGTGAATGAGGTATAGATCTAGGTAGTCGAGCTGTGATAAAGAATGGCAGAGCACAATGAGTTATGTGAAGAAAATTTGACTGGATATTGGTGTCCAGTGTGAAAGGAGAGGGAAGGGAGAGAAGGGGGCGGGTGAGGGAGAGAGGGAAAGAAAGTGGAGGGGAAGAGAGGAAAGATAGAAGGATTGAAGGAAGTGAAGGGGAAGAGTGTGAGAAATACAAGAGAAAGCAGAGAGAGCGAGAGAGAGAGAGGGAGAGAAAGAGAGAGAGGGAGAGAGAGAGAGAAAGAGGACACACCTGCAAGTTCTTCAGAGTAGCTTCCAGGCCCGCCTCCACATCATCCGGCCCTGTGTGCGTCACCCACAGCTTCGATGTGATGAACACGTCTTCTCGCTTAATTTCACCTTCTGCCCACACCTGCGACCCCCCCCCACCCAAAAAGCGGTAGCATAAAAAAGTGAGTAATCCATTCCAAAAAGCACAAGCCACTCTCCAGGAAACATCAATCTCTATTGCAAACAAACATTGTAAATTAAAAAATGGCAAAAAAATCCGAATTCTATAAGAAACTCACCTCTTGAAGCGCGGCGCCGATCTCCTCCTCGTTTTTGTATGCTGCGGCGCAATCAATGTGCCGATACCCCGCCTCCTTGAGAGCATAATGAATGACGTCTTTCATAGCCCCCGGCTCCGCCCGCCACGTGCCCAGCCCGACCCCGGGAATGCGCGCGCCCGTGTTCAGCTCGAAGGCGATCTGCCGCCCGAGAGGGCCCGCCCCGTCGCTGCCCCGCCCCATGCTCGCACTCAAAGGCACAGGAGGAACTCGCGACGGCGAACTTCAATTCCTGCGCTTTGCCTCTCTCCTCGCCGTCCCTCCCACTGCCTCTCCCTCGTCGTGCGTCTCTCCCTCCCCTCTCTCTCTCTCTCCCCCCTCGAGCCGGGCATGGCATGCCATGTGGCGCTACAAGTAGCGCGCACTTTCCACATGGTTTATACAGGTGGCAACTTACGCGTGCGAATCGTCACGTGGCAGTTGCTGGGTATAGCAATGGTGCCAGCGCATGCGCTGACAGCGGTTGCCTGCCACGAGGCAGCTCGATCGAGGAAGTCGAACCGTCGATCCCTTTGCATTGCAGGGCGTTGGAAGGATAACGGCCGTCGATCTTTACCACGTGGACGACGGTACGGAACAGGTGGAATGTACAAACTAAACAGCGGCAGTTGCGGTGAACCACGTAGAGCTTCACTTTGGAAAGTGGTTGGCGGCAGAAAGCAGGTCGGATTGGATGGATTTGACTCTCGACTCTCAATTCAATGGGTTTCAACTCTCGACTTGCCTTGACTTGCCTTGACTTGCCTTGACTTGGCTTTTTGGAGTTCGAACATGGTTTGAGAACAAGCCTGGTTTGAAAACTTAGTTATATTTTTAATTTATTTACTAAAATTTTGGTTCTCAGGATTTCAGGAACATTACATTGAAAGTTGCGAAAATGTCCGTCGAGCACGGGACACCTTCTGTCAAAATCTCTCCATTCCCTGTCTCATTTTCTGTCTCAAGGTTTCACGCACTCTCAAAAACCAAACAACTTCACCATCTCAAGTTCGCAACCCGTCCACTGTTCTCCTCCAATCCACAAAATTGAATAAATTTATATTTCGCTTCGTGGGTCACATCGATCATCTCTAATGAAGTATGTACAACTGCCCTGTACGTGTTCTAGAAGCAATTGCGATGTACTTGTTCACTCTTCTCCTAGCGTGACATGTACAAAGCGAAACATTTTGGGCCCAACCAATCCCCCCCCTCTCCCTTCACCTCAATCCCCACCGAATCCTTACAGCCTCTCTCTTATTCTCGCCTCTACGAATCAGGCAAAACACCAAAGGAAAAACTTGAAGAAACAAAAATGGTGAGAGAGAAAGAAACCCCGGACAGAAAAAACCATTTTTACGACGTTCTATGCTCGCCGTAGTCCGTCGCTACTTTAACTCCCCTAGACAGTCCCTTGAGGAAACTAAGCCGCAATCTATGCTCAAGGGAGAACCGTCCCAACGCTGCGATTGTGGAGGTGCTCGAACTCCCCTTTTCAATCCCCCTCGAAACCATACACATGTGGCTCGCCTCTACCACTACCACCACCCCAATCTCTCCCTCCATGGCCTCTCCCTCTCCTCCCTTCCGCCCCCCCTCCAGCGCAATGGCTACCGCCTCCGCCACCTGACGCGTCAGCCTCTCCTGGACTTGAGGCCTGCATCCGTACAGCTCCACTATCTCCTCTAACTTTGTACGTTGCAGAGCACAAGAGGCACCCCCAATGTACCCGACGTGAACATGCCCAAAAAAGGGGAGCAAATGGTGTTCACACAGCGACGTGACAGGAATGTTCGTTACCGCATAGAACTGTCCCAACAGACCCCTCTCTCTCTCCTCCCCCTCACTACCCGCTTTCACCCTAATCTCCTGCCCAAAACACGCATATTCAAAAATTCCGTTTTCGTTACAGGGATTATAAAGCTTCCTAGAATGATCAAAAAGCTCCTCCCTCGTCACTCCCGCGTTCCGATTCAACACATCTTCAAGAGACCGGGTGCTCCCTCTCGTGGAAACCATAAGCTGCCGGACGAATCTCCGGGCAGTCATCTCTATCTCTCTCAACCCTAAATCTTCTCCCATCCCCCTTAGAAGTGTCTTCGCCGCGTCTACCATCTCTTCCAGGGATCCACTCCGCGGATCTACCGTAAGATCAACCCCCAAACTGTTCATTTCAGCAATTTCCGAATCTTTCCCATCTCGAAGCCAAGTTCCACACTCCAACAGCTCCGGATCTTCTCCATTCGCATACTGCCACCTGTCCTCCTCTATACCCAAAATAGCCCCAAACTCTGCCCATAATTCACTTGCTTTCCCACTAAACGCCCCCACTCCTTTGCAGATTACCCTCCTTCCTGCCTTCCAGGTCACTCCCTTGAAGGAATTCGCCTTCTTTTCCGTGACCCCATTACCGTTTCCTGAAAAATTAGGGTTTCCTCTAGGTACATGGACCCTCTCTACCTCCACAACTTCACCTAAATGCCAACATTCCAGCGCCACAACAACTCCCAAAGGCTCAAAAGCTTCATAAACTGCGTTTGCTAATTGCTGCGCTAACCGTTGTGGGGTCTGCAGGCGCCGAGCAAAAGCTTCCGCTATTCGAGGGAGTTTGCTGAGCCCAACCACTCTCTCTCCCGCAGGGATGTACGCCAGGTGGCAGCGGATCCGGAAGGGTAGGAGGCAGGCCCTGCAGCAGGAGAAGAGGTCCACGTCTCTCACTACCACCATTCCTCCCACTCCTCCTCCCCCCCCTTTCACACTTCCTCCTCCCGCGCCTTCTTCTGTAAAGAGCGCTCGGCCGATAATGTCTCGAGCCGTTTGTCGGGAGCCTGCATGAACTAAACAGGTGTCAATTCCTATTTGGCGGAACCGTTTGAATTGAATTTACTAAGGTTTTGTACGTTGGTTTTTCAACATTCGTTATGTGAATGACACAAATGCGATTATTGTTAATCGCTCTATTTTCTTTCCGGTCGATTGACGAGATGTTTGGGAATCCAGAGGTGCATTATCAATACAGCAAAAACAGGTCGCTTATCTTAAAAGACGATGTTACTGTAATTGATGTACTCTAAAAAATGATTTACACTCAAAACTATAATAGTAACAGGTGGAGCTTCAATACTGAACAGGGCAATGTGACTCGTCACCGAAACAAAAGAAACGGAAATGCAGAGCAGGACCGACCACTAATATATTCTGTCAGCATTTCTTCGGTGAAGCGTGAATTTTTTCAGAGCTAGAAAAGGCCCTCTAATGCATTCGTTAAAGAGTGAACCTTCCCGATAAACTCCTTGGCACTGGGGAGAGTTAAACACAGCACGTAGCAAAGGAGTCTGTCCTTTGTCTCTCTCCTCTCTCTCTCTCTCTCCTTTTCACACACACACAACTTAGAAAAATCCCGAGAAACCAGCTTTGCGAACTCCGCCTATGACCTAAGTGTTCCAAATCACTCAAATCATGTCAACTTCTTGTGTGTGTGAGAGAGAGAGAAAGAGAGAGAGCGAGAGAGTGAGAGAGAAGGAGAGAGGGAGAGTGAGAGCCCCACCCTTGGTGGCGAAGCGCAGCGCGCGGCCCACCCTGAGCGGCGTGCGCTGCAGGCCGGGCCGCGCGAGGTCCTCCCCGAGCCCCGCCAGCAGCGCGCGCACCGCCGCCGCCATCGCCGCCAGACTCTCGCCCTCCGCGTCCTCGCTCGACGCCTCCAAGTCCTCCGCCGCCGCGCCGCACCGCCCCTCCACCTCCGCTGCCATCCTGCAGGGGAGGGAGAGGGGGGAGAGGGAGGGAGGGAGGGAGGGAGGGAGGGAGGGAGGGAGGGAGGGACACAGGGAGAGGGCGCGCTCGCGGGAATGGGAGAGGGAGAGGGAGAGGGATAAGGCGACGGCGGCTGAGCCTGAGAAAGAGCCTGAGAGTAGCCGAGGCCACGCGGCAGCGGGAGGGGGGGGCTGAGCCCGCGCCCGGCGGCACTTTTTGGAGCGGGCAGGCCTGGGCAGGCCATGTCATTGGCGGAAATAGTGGGCGGGCAGGAATAAAATAGTTTTTCCTGACCGGCAGGACTGTTGGCCTGCGGGCAGTTGCCGCGAAGTTGCCCGTTTGGGTTGCGACGGAGTTTTGGCTGCGACGAAGGAACGCTCTTCCATGCGCGGCGCGCTGTTGGACGGGCGGTCGCTGCCTTGTTGACGGACCTTGGGATATTTTTGAACTAATATTTCATGGAACCGTGAAACGGCCACATGGAACGATTCCTAGCCAAGGAAACCGACTTTAACTAAACTCCAGTTTAGTTAAAGTCGGTAAAGATACGTGCCTAAGATCCATGGGAGTGGAGGGGGAGAGGGAGAGGGAGGGAGGGAGAGGGAGAGGAGAGGGAGAGGGAGAGGGCGAGGGCGAGGCGAGGGCGAGGGCGGAGGGCGGAGGCGAGGCGAGGCGAAGCGGCGGCGAAGCGAAGCGAAGCGAAGCGAAGCGAAGCGGCGAAGCGGCGAAGCGAAGCGGCGGCGAAGCGGCGGCGAAGCGGCGAAGCGGCGAGGCGGCGGCGGCGGCGGCGGCGAGGCGAGGCGGCGAAGCGGCGGCGGCGGCGGCGGCGGCGAGGCGAGGCGGCGGCGGCGAGGCGGCGGCGGCGGCGGCGGCGGCGGCGGCGAGGCGAGGCGAAGCGGCGGCGAAGCGAAGCGAAGCGGCGAGGCGAGGCGAGGGCGAGGGCGAGGGAGAGGGAGAGGAGAAGGAGAGGGAGAGGAGAGGGAGAGAGGAGAGGAGAGGGAGAGGGAGAGGGCGAGGGCGAGGCGAGGCGAGGCGAGGCGAGGCGAGGCGAGGCGAGGCGAGGCGGCGGCGGCGAGGCGGCGGCGGCGAGGCGAGGCGAGGCGGCGAGGCGGCGGCGGCGAGGCGGCGGCGGCGAGGCGAGGCGAGGCGAGGCGAGGCGAGGCGGCGGCGGCGGCGGCGGCGGCGAGGCGAGGCGAGGGCGAGGGCCAGGGCCAGGGCGAGGGCGAGGCGAGGCGAGGCGAGGCGAGGGCGAGGGCCAGGGCGAGGGCCAGGGCGAGGGCGAGGCGAGGCGAGGCGAGGCGAAGCGGCGGCGAAGCGAAGCGAAGCGAAGCGAAGCGAAGCGAAGCGAAGCGGCGAAGCGAAGCGAGAAGCGGCGAAGCGAAGCGGCGGCGAAGCGAAGCGAAGCGGCGAGGCGAGGCGAGGGCGAGGGCGAGGCGGAGGGCGAGGGCGAGGGAGAGGGAGAGAGGGAGAGGAGAGGAGAGGGAGAGGGAGGGAGAGGAGAGGGAGGGAGAGGAGAGGGAGAGGAGAGGCGAGGCGGCGAGGCGAGGCGAAGCGGCGAGGCGAGGCGAGGCGAGGCGGCGGCGAAGCGAAGCGAAAGCGAAAGCGAAAGCGAAGCGAAGCGAAGCGAAGCGGCGAAGCGGCGAAGCGAAGAAGCGAAGCGGCGAGGCGAGGCGAGGGCGAGGGCGAAGGCGAGGGCGAGGGCGAGGGAGAGGGAGAGGAGAGGAGAGGGAGAGAGAGGGAGAGGAGAGGGAGAGGAGGGAGAGGAGGGAGAGGGAGAGGAGAAGGAGAGGGAGAGGAGAGGGAGAGGAGAAGGGAGAGGAGAGAGGGAGAAGGAGAGGGGAGGAGAGGAGAGGAGAAGGGAGAGGGAGAGGGAGAGGAGAGGAGGGAGAGGAGGGAGAGGGAGGAGGAGGGAGGGAGAGGGAGAGGGAGGAGAGGGAGAGGGAGGGAGGAGGGAATGATGGAATGGTGCTGTAGTCAAAATGATGATGCCCAAGTACGGTTGGTGTTTGCCCCCATGGTTTCCGTTTTTCCCTCCTTTGGATTGGTGCGAATGGGTACTCGAATGCATAAGCAAACTGACCATGTTTGCGCCGACAACACATTGCTCGTGCCATGGTTGCAAGCTCCATGGCATGGCATGGCTTAACGTGGCGTGATGGCTTTCACACGCGCGGGCTCTCCGCGGCCCATGTCATTCCACGAGCCCTCGCAACATGGTGCCTTGCTCCCTCACGTCGCACAGGCGTCGCATGGCCTGGACGGCGTCGCGTTTCAGTCGCACTACAAGAGATTTGTCGCACTATGAGACAGTGTTTTGCCGTTGTAGTCAACAGGAGGCAAAACAGCAGTCTCATCAAATTGAGGAATTTTGAAATTACAAAAATAACAAATTCTGTTGCTTTGTACGAAGAACGCACATGTGACAGTTTTTGGTCAAGCGGTCTCACAAAAGGTGCAACCAGCGGTATCCCTCGGCCCCAAACTACAAATCAACTTTCCCAGAAAAAGGGAAGGTCTGCAGTCACCCAGATTCATCCGGCTATTATTTTACTTTCGGCCAGGACGCGGCTCTTTTCTTTCTATTTTCAAAAAATTAAAAGATATAGAGACCACCTTTTGAAGGTGCGGGGAAGGGGGGAAGAGCTGTAGCGTTTTAGGGCTACAGACTCATGAGCTATAGGTTCTTTTAGGGTTGAGCTGAGACTTTCGGCATAATATCATCAGGAACAATCTTCAAAGCCATTCTTGTTGTTCTTTTTAGCTCACCTCTTGTTTGGGAGGGACGGAGTCTGCCTCTTTGGCGCTCAGCAGTAAGGGCACAGCTCAGCTTTTCGGGTTCAGGCTTTGTAGGGTCTGTGTGTTTTGTTTTCCGTTTATTTTTCTTCTCTCCTCCCTCTCTCCCTGCCACCCTCGTTCTCTCCGTCCTCCCTCCCACTCTCTCTCCTTACTGCCTCTCTCGCTCTATCCCTCCCTCCGGTGCTGCTGAAATGCAGCAGCTTCACACTGCCTGCGTTAGCGAAGCAGGTGGCAGCGTTGCATACCTGCCCTCAGCAATTTCGGTTAGTTTTAGGGTTAGGGCTGAGATTAGCGTTAGGGATAGGGCAGGAGCAGCCAGCCCCAGCACTCACGCCAACTGTCTGGCTATCTGCAGACCTTTATCTTCTTTAACTTGTAGCAGCCATGGCTTCGAAGGAGTGCTTGCAGGAAGGAAGTGTTTTGAGAGCGGAGGGGAAGAGAGTGGAAGACTGAGAGAAGTGGAGTCAGGGGTGTTCCATGGCTACTCTCAGTCAAAGAGAAGGAGAAGGAGCATTAGGGTTACTGCGGCATCAAGAGATTCACCGTACGAAATTTTGGGTGTTTCAAGGACGGCGACAGAGAAAGAGATAAAATCGGCGTATAGAAAGCTTGCTCTGAAATACCATCCGGATGTGAATAAATCAGTAAGTGAAATGAAAGATTAGAGTTTGATACTTGTTACACATGCGGGCTGATAGGCATACATTTATGCATGCAGGTGTACACAGTTACGTGTAGATGTACAGGTTTGTGCATATGCACGTGACTCCATATTTTCATACCTGGGTGTCTTGCTTCCTCTCCTCCTCCTCTCTTCTCACTCTCACTTACTCTCTCCCTCTTCCCTCTCTCTCTACTATCCGCCCTCTATAACCTCATTTTGTCCATGCCAAAAAGACTTAGAGGCGTTCACCTCATTCTGAAAAAGTGATTTGAGTTTTCTCTCTTTCCCACACTCTCTCTTTCTTCCCCCTTACCTTCCTCTCGCTCCCTCTTTTCCCTCTCCCTCCATCTCCCTCTCCCTTGTCCCCTCTCCCCCCTCTCTCTGCTTCCTCCCCACTCTCTCTCCCTCTCGTGCAGCCAGACGCACAAGAAACATTTGTGCGCATAAAGCAGGCGTACCAAACCCTAAGCGATCCGGACATGAAGGCAAAGCACGACCGCGCCTCGTCGGGAGCCGGGGGAGGCACTTCTTGGGGCAGCGATTTCGACCCCTTCAGCTGGGCGGGAAGCAGCCGACAGAGAAAGAAGGAGGAAGAGGAGTTCTACGGCTTCGGTGAGCTGCGTTTTACATGAAGATATTATTCATTTCTGCCCCTCTTAAACCACTATTAGAAAATGAGGGATTTTCTAATATGTCCTGCTTCTGTCCTTCTGCAGGGGATTTTTTCCGGGACCTTGAAAACGACCTTGAGAAGAGACAGGCGGCACGGAGTGGAAAGCCGAGAAGTCTGTGGGAGGAACTGCAGGTAAGCTTTTTTTTGTGAAAAAAATACTTTTTAAGCACTTCATCTCTCTTTTCATGCATCCGGATGTGAAGAAAATCTGGCAAAGCATGCAATTAGCTCTTACACCTTCTAGACCAGTTTGCCAATTGAAGCCGAATATGTTTATTTTATTTTTCTTTTTTTCCCTATGAATGACGCACGCGCAGGAAGTTGGAGAGGAGTTTGTAGATTTTTTAGAAAAAAACCTTCCGGAAGAGCCAAAGGTGAAAGACCCTTTAAAAAAGGAATATGAGGATTTCACCTCCAATAGCAAAGGCTACAAGCAACCAAGCTCGACGAATGGGAAAGCGACAGCTCAGCAATCGAATTCCTCGTCGTCTAAGTCCGTGGAGCAAGAGATTGACGATATGTTGGCTAAGCTTAAAAAGGAAATGGGGTTTTAACCTATTTATACCTAAATATGTTATAGCTTTCGATAAGATGTAAAATGGTAACATGGGGTGGACTCGTTTCCATTGTATTTCATATATTGTTCTTTTTATGGAACGAGGGTAAACGTGCTTGTACGGAATGTGCCATAGGGTCTGGGGTCTGACTAGGTTTGGGATTTTGGTTAGCCGTAGGGAAGCCGTAGGGCCGCCGATTGGGAATTTGAGTTTTTCCTCCCTTGTGCCGTGTTGGCATAAAGAGAAGTAAGGAGTACAGTCTAATCACGTTATAGTGACACTGTTTATAAGAACAGCATGGATATACTGACTTTTTTTCCGGGAACGAAATTGCACCACTGCAGATCCTCCGCCAGTAATGACGCCATTACGGATATAATGACGTTGAAAAACCCTGATTGTTACTATATATTCAAAATGTCGATATTATCCACCCACATATTGGAATATGCGTTACAAATATATTACGACCGTACACATTATCGACTAATATCGTCGGATATCGAGTTGACCGTACATATCAACTTGTCCGTACACATGCTCACTAGGGTTCGTACACACCTACCCACGTGACGACTGCCCAAAAAGTACAATATACGGTATCAAAGTAGTACGGATATACCGCAAAAACATATGTAATAACATTGTTACTATAAATGTGAAATGACAAACGGGTCATTACCCATATAGTGACACAAATGTGTGGGGACCGACACAGTCACTATAACGTGATTAGACTGTATTGCTAATGTGGAACTGGGTCAGTTTCCCTTTTTTTGCACTCCCCCACTCCCCCACTCCCACTCTCGCTCCCTTTCTCCCACTCGCCGTTCGTGACACGATATCATGGAATGATACAATACGATCAGATTATTGCGATATGTATTTGGATATCAATACCGCTCACAGACTAACCGATATGCGATGCTTTGCGATGCGAAAGATATTGCGATACGATATGATACGATACGACATTTAACATAGAACGATACAGTGGAACACGCTATTTCTGACACTGTCAAACTGTCGCATGTGACGCCTCCCACGCCCTCTCCCTCCCTCCCTCCCTCCCTCGCCCGCGCCCTTCCTCGGCCGGCCAGGAGCCCTAGTTGGCCTGGCCTGGCTGGTGCTGCGCGCTCGAGCTCGTCGGGAGAAGCAGCGGGTGAGCGCCCGCGGCATGCTGGGAGTGGTGGTGGGCCTCCTGCGGGGCCGCAGTGTGCCCCGGACGGGCCTGAAGCAGCTCACTTCCAAGCGCGCGGGGAAGGGCTTCTACAAGGGCAAGGGCTGCCGCACCATGGGCCGCCACACTCGTAAAGGTGGGCTCTATTGCTCTCGTCACTTCCCCTCCCCCTCCCTCTCCCTCTCCCTCTCCCTCTCCCTCTCCCTCTCCCTCTCTCCCTCTCCCTCTCCCTCTCCCTCTCCCTCTCCCTCTCCCTCTCCCTCGGGAGGCGCCTCTCGTCCCACCCCCTCCCCACCCCTCGCCTTCTCCCGCCCCGTGCACCCCACCCTAGTACTCTTAAGACCTGAAATGAACTCTCGAATAAGCCTTGACCACTTCTCGGACGCCACACATGTGTTTGATTTGTGTGCGTGTGTGTGAGTTTATTTTTTAAATTTAAAGTTTAAGAGTTTAAAATCGTTGTTTCTCACAAGGTGATTGTGGCTGGTAGAGGTTTGAGGTTCTGCAGGAGGATATATTCTTATGGAGGAGAAGATGCCCACATATGTTGTGCCTGATCTCACTGATTTCAAGGCAAGCTTTTAAACCCTAATATCCAGGTCCCAAAAACCTAGACTGTGAATTAATGGTGAATGAAGAAGCCTACCCCCCCAGCATGCTTTTAGAACTTTGTTGTTATTTTATTTGCCTCCAATTTGATGTTAGGTTTGAATGATTTGGAGCTTTGCCTGGTTTATTTTTACATGTTCTTGGTATTTTTGCTGACATTTCAACGTCTTGAACGTTTTTTTACGTAGAGAATCCTAAGTCCTAGACTGATACATAAGATTCAATCGTCTCCTCGGAGGGGTGAGAAGTCTCATTAAAGTGAGGGGAATTCGGCTGTGTTTCGTGCTACAGTTGAATCCATATGTTTCTTTCTTAGCATCGAAGAAACCGGCAAAAAGCGGGAATCCAGCGGAAACAAACGCAAGCGCTTAAACGAAAGTCAAACAGAGGCTGCAAACAATTGCACTTTATCTCTCAATTCAAACAATTTACGAAGTTCAGTATTCCTTACACCTTGAAGACCGCTGTAAGCTTAGAAAATGCTTTCCTAAAATCTTTTTTTTTTTATTTTTTTTCGAAGGAGGGGCTGAGTACTTGTGCTGTGGAGGGATTGTTTCACGGCGTTTCTGTTCGAGTCTGAGGGTTTGCAACATTAGGGTTAGGGTCAGGGTTACTTGAGGAAGTAGCGACATGCAGCAAAGGTAGAGTGGTGAGGACGATCTTCTCATTTCATTCACAAAATGATGTAAACATACAGACTTCCTTTCACAGTGATGTGCCGTTGTGTACATGCAAAATGGCAATGCAACGGAAAACTGACATGTGGCTCAGTTTGCCCTCAGGTCATCTCCTTGGCTGTTCATGCTTGTTTCGTTTCTTACCACGTTGACAATGTGGTGCAATTTTACTGCATTCTGAACGGAGCAAAATGACAAGGAACTGGACACAACACAGTATCAAAACAGAACAGGACAGAACGAAACGAGCCGACAACGGGGATGGCTTGCAACAAAGTAAGCACACACAAAAGGTTTCATTTTTCACAGAATTTTCCTTCAGATTTCAGGCCTAAAAAGAAACAGACAGCTCTCAAAACCACACTATACACTTTTTTTCCCGCAACTAGAAACCGTCACTCTAGACCGCCTGCCTCACTATGGCTGTGATTTTACGCTCTTTCAAAAAAAAAATTAAGCTTGAGAATTCTAAAACTGCCCCAAAAATTTAAGACTTCGACCAATTGAAGTCAGCCAATGGCTGACCTGATTCTAAGCGATCTATTGGAGAACGTTAAGCCTATGAAAAAGTGACACATGTCATCGCCAAAATCTCCAAATATGTACTGCAGACGTCACCCTAATTTGCCTTCCCTTTCCCCTCCATAGTGCAAGCGTTTTGATCGCATTCAAGTGCCCCCCATCGGGCTTCAACTCTCTCACACGAAAATTGCGGTTTATCAAGGCTGCAAAAATGATGGGAAAAAAAAAAAAAAAACGTGAAAATGACCAATTTTTTTTCTCGACGTTCTGTCTTTATTTCAAAAAGGAGCCCCCCCC